>LR737386.1:15908650-16049237 GCA_902655005.2 Marronus borbonicus
TGTCTCATAAGTTTCTAGCTACCCAAGGCTATATTTTTTTAAATTATTGCGCGGGGTCCTTTTTAAGTTTTCACAAAAACAATGAAGGAAGAAAACGTTTTATTGGTTTTCAACACATTCGCCATTTAGATTTAAACACTCTTGTATGGGTTCGAACCAATTCTTGAAACATTTTTTTTTCTACTCAAAATATGGTTTTTGAAGGCTTCAACAACTTCTCGAGGTGATAAAAAGCGCTGTCCACGCACTTTTTGTTTGTGTAGCAACTTCATTTTGGGATGTTTTTCGTTTGCTAGTAAAACTTTTAAATCGTCGATTCAGCTTTGATGAATTAATCGACGTAAAACGAAAACATGTTTACGTTTTCTGCTATAAGCAAGAACTTTTCTTTTAGTTTCGTATATTTTAGAGTATAAATATCTTTTGGAATACGGACACAGCAAGGCACTTTAGAATTAAAATCTTCTTCAAACAATATCCGGTCGTACGGTTGACTATGAAAATCCACTAATTCCCGAAGCAATTGTTTCAAAATAATCAAGTAACCTGTATGGTGTGGAGTATTCCGATACTTTAATGTTTGCCATACTACCCCACTTGCTACCATTACTTTATGGTCTAATTGTTGTCACAATAGGGGGCAGCCCGATTTACCAAGTAATAAAAATGAATTAAATATGTAATAACGAGAACAGTTGCAAAATTGATGATTTTGTTTTATAATCAAGTTTCGACGATGGTAAGACGTTCAAGGAAACTTAAATTCTTGTAATGTAGATTGCGTTCTTATTTTAATTGTGTTAATTATTCATGTTAGGTACACAAAGCAACGTTTAGTATTAAATTCTGCGAATCAGTTTATAGCGTAAATCGTTAAGTGTAAGGTATATTTGCTAAAAAAATATGGCTTCTATTTTGTAAGGTTGCCGCTACTTAGAATTTAGTGAGTGTGGAAAATAACATATAAATCTTCATGAACTATTTACAAGATGCTAGCGAAAAGGACGAATTTAAAAAACTATGTGATTCACATGTACACAACACAATGTATGTGTACATTCTGTTTGTAATCATTAAAACCCGTTAAATGTGCGAATTCATTGCTATTTGTTTAGTTTAAATGTTTTTGATACATTTAGACCTTTTAAAATTTGCGTAAAAAACTAATATACGGCCAAAGGAAGTATTGTTAAAATGTGAAAAACACATACAGCGAGGTTGAACGACTTTTAAACGCACAGGTTAGCTAACGATTGAATTCAGTTTTCGGTGTGACCGGAAGCGATGCCAATTTTCATAAATAGAACAGTCGTATATTTCTTTGTTTTTGGAAAGGTAACGGAAGACGATTTCAACGCTATGTTTCAAATTAAAAACTATAAAGGGTGCATCACAATCAATCTATTCTTGTTTTTATGCAAAGTTGGCTTTAAGAGCAATAGATAAAATTCCATAAAAACCACATTTCATACACATAAAATGAAACTAGGCCTTATAAATGGAACAAAAGGAGGTACATGCTCTTCTAAAATGGTGTTCATGTACCTTACAATCGTTATAGATCCCCATCAATCACCACCAACTCAGTATGCACGCTGCTGATCCTAACGAGCCTCTTTGGTAGCTAATTCTTGAATATCAATATTAAATTTTTTCTTGACCATCTGGTGATCTTAGGCAAAAATCTAGATTCATTCGAGAATAATACGTTGCTCCAATTGGCGTGATCCCTACCTTCGGAATCTTGCGCAAATTCTAGTCGATTTCTACGATGACATAGGGCAGGTTTTCTAAACATCAAATCAGCTTCAGCTAGTCGCCGACGACCTGTCCATCTGCTCACATGGGCATTCCTTACTTTGCTTAGTCGAATTTCCACCTCAACCGAAGTCGGATACCCATCCTTTAAAACTAAGCGAATCACCTCATTCGAGTGTTGCTCTTCTATGGCATGATCTCCTAGTACAACTGTCAGTTTTATTAAAACGCGGAGCGGCTCTTTGGGCCGCTGAATCAGTAACACTTAGTATCTGAGCAGCATAATATTGGCTACGGCCATTTTAAACTAGCACTACTACTCCGGCCGCATTCGTTGGAGTTACACATTTTTTAGAAAGAAAACTGGAGAGGTTTCCCACTTTTTTCGATTATCGATCACAAATTGGTTAACAAATACATAGTTCGTCTTTTGCTAGCAAAATGTAAAACAACAAGTCAGTAGACTGATATCTTTCGCAAGTCCAAGGTTTTAGAAGTACAAATGAAGATTGAACGAGCGTATTTAAAACATGAACTGGTTTCCACAACGTAAAGAAAATCGATGTCATTTTGGGATATCTTTCATTTGCAAATAAACATTTTAATTTATCAACTCTTTGGGCAAAATATTCTATGTTAACGACTATGCCCTTCTTAAAAGAAGACATTGATATCAAAAAACAGAAACTTGTTAAGTTCTTTGAAAAAGCAAATTTATTTAATAAGCTCCTTTTATTTTATTATTAGAATTTATTTGCAAACATCTAGCTTTATTTAAGATTGCTTTAATTGCCGCAATTTATGCAGCTTAAATTCCGGACAAGAACATACATATTAAACGAACCTTCGTTGTAATCAATGATAGGAATGATGGAAACAATATAATGGATTTATATAAGAAGTTGATCGAATGAATTATAGGCGGAATATAATTGCATCACATACATTATTATTGGACTTTAAAATACGTCCACCTGTAGATACTCCTATTTGATATTAAAGATAATACTCTACTATTATATAACAAATAATCAGTGCTAATCTAGGATCTCCACAACGCAAACAACTTGTTTGTATTCGGGGCAATTGAAAGGAAGCTAGGTATATGTACATTAGTTGATGCAATCATATAAATTCATTTCGAAGGCAGACGTTTTAATATCATACGATTATATTACAATTTCATTCGGTTGTCATGGTACAAAGTTTAAATTGCTATATATCATTGAAGGTGCTAATCTGAAAATTTAAAGTATCAGCGCCCAACTCTATAACATTACAAAGAAGATATCAAAGGTGTTGACGTTGATTCATTACATCACTACTCCTTCAATAAAATAATCTACAAATCCAAAAATCAATGCCAAATGTATGTGTTTATCATTGTATGTGTGTAGGTCTTACGCCAACATCAATTTAGATTACGAATTATCTTTTAAGCAATAGCGAACAAATGTGGTAATTCTCCAAGCAGCACATCCTTCTTTCACTTTCGCAAAGAATCTTTGCTGCATTTTGTATACATATATGGCATGCTGTAATAGAAAGGTTATTTGAAGCTGATTCGATTTTATTATGCAAGTACATATGTGTTTGTCGATGACGCCTTTACATATAAGAAGAAATGCCTTGAATTCTATCACTATTTCTATCTTTAATCCTGTACATGCTATATATGGATACGGATACTTCATTAGTGACTCTTAATTGGGGCTTTGTGTTATTAATAGTAAATAATTAAATATGTAAAATGTAGAATAGCTTAAAAACGTACAACTATTAAAGTTGGAATGGAATTTTCCAGTGCTCACTTTTCAAATGGCAAATGCGGAAGTCAAGGAAAATGTATATGTATGAATGTTATATTAAAACATAACACATATATATAATTTAATTTCACTAATCTTATCGTAGTGCAACCAGAACCATGTTATCACCCGACCAAAAATCCTATTTAATCCCGTTGAGTCACATTCATTTCTATATTTGTACTAACATACGCATGCATATGTAATATGTACCACCACAGAGTTCCCAACAGAGCATCGAAATGATTAGATTTAATATTTGATGCGTCGGCTGCTATCCATCTTGGTTGGTGGAAAATAAGTTTTTATCTTGACGTTTTCGAACTTGTTGCTAAGGTCTCTCTACAACACGATGTAAAAAATGTAAAAACTTGCGAGATAAGAAATAGTTTCATTTTTCAATGGCAAGCTATCAATACATATATTGTTCAATACCTTTGAACAACTTAAAACGCTCCGGCAATTGACGATAGATACAGATGCACGAATATGCAGGTCCTTTCTAGTAAGTTGTAGTGTTGAATTGTACTCGAATATATTGAATTGTACATGTGATTGTCACCATTTGTCCTATAATATCGAAAAATATAAATTTCGGGAAACGTAAGTTTTTTTTATTTAAGAATCGGCTTGCACGAATCTCTGCTACCAAGGTCGAACATGATCCTAATTAGTCTTTTTTGTGCAATCATTAGTCATTCCACGCTGAAGGCAGTAACTTCTCTGCACTAAATCAGCACATCATAGGCTAGATAGGGTGTATTATGTTTCCCATCCATATGTAACTGTTGGTGTAACTAGTCCGTTATATACCTGTAGCTTGATTTTATGGTCTATTTGTAGTGGAAATAAGAACGCTGATAATGGACAGGTAGAACCGAAACGCTATGTAAACATTGTAACTATACCAATGGTTAAAAGAGCGAGAGTGGCCTTGAAACAGTGTTTCTAGTTTTTCCTCAAAATCCAAGTAAAGATGCTAGATTAAAAGGAAAAAATTTGCTTTTTTTGCTTTTGCCAAGATCTCAAACGTCTTTTGTCACAGGTCCGTTTTCTCTTCAGATTCACAACAAACAAAATTTAGCAACTTTCCCAAATTTAAACTTACCCCTATCCCTAATAATAAGCAAGATCACCAAACTGAAGGACGAAATTGAATTAAATCGTATACTTCGTTTGTCTAACTTGCATATTACTTATACAGTAAAAAATTAGTGGGTGTTAAAAATGATTTCATGGAAGGCAGATTTTTTTTCCAAATTTTTACACTGAAAAAATTTTTATTTAGTTTATTTTAACACTCTAGGAGCAGGAGAGAGCATAAAATAGATTACACAAGAATTTCACCTTGAATCATTAATCCAAAATTAATTTTATATTCATGCAATTTAATTCACTCTTTCGAAAATATGAAAAAATCATTCAGTCTGAAAGGAATTGGTGGGATGTAAATTGCCTCTAACTATCTCAAGTAACGCCTCAATTTTGTAACTGGATTCATGTTATTGCTTATACATAGACCATTATCGCTTGGTCTACGCTGTAATAGTCCTCTACTATTATCTATCAGTTTTAATACACGTTTTAAGGTGTTGATTTAAGGTTAGGTGTAGTAAATGTTTGATTAAAACATTCAGCGGAAGTGAATTTTGTGAAATGGAAGATGGGACAACTACATATGACAACATATCAAAACAGACAAGTTCTTTTCTTAATTTGCGACCAGATATAGTATGTGTAAGATGGCATGTTTGCAAATCGTCTATGGATAAAATATAGTTGTGGTATATTTCAATAAAAATAAATAGTTAAATTTATTTCTTTTCTTCTACCTGAAAACGCTCTTCCGAAAATGAGTAAAACTATACTCGTGAGTGTACCACTTTCGAGTGTTCATTTATTGTACAAATCTAAATTTGTTTTAGAAATCAATAAAGAGTCAGAAAAAGGACACTGCACATACTTTGTGTCTACGTTATACGCCATTTTAAAAAAGCCAGCGAAAGTGGTTTACCTACTTAATTTATGCCAGGATCTCTCTTTTTGTGTTAGCATTTAAAGAAATTGAAATAACCCACGCTAGGTCAAACACCTCTTCCAAGTTCTTGTGGAAAAGAAGTATATAAACCCATATTTCGACGTATTTTAATGAATACTATGCTAAGTGCATATAATTGTGAATTCAAAATTAACTTGTACGGATAGATACGCAATAACCCATTTTTGCATTACAAATAGATATATTGTATTTTCCCCAACATTTTTATTCCGAGTACATAGCTCAAAATAACGCGCATTATATAATATATGCAATTTTCTAAGAAATAGTACATTGAATGGGATACTTAACACCAAAGTCGATATTTTTGTAATCAATTTGACTGTGTATTCTAACCTCGATGACATCCTTTTACAATGATAATTTCATCGTGTGATAAGTTGATATTAGGAACTTTTCTTTAATGTAAATATAAGATTTCACGAGACTCCAAAAATTCTTGGAATGTATAATTTGAAATATATCTAATTAAGTTTCAAATTACATTATATTTCCTGAACGTCGGGTGTAGGAGGATTACTCAACCAGAAGTGCGAAACGTGAACACCTAACATTGGCATCACACACATAAATTAGCATAGTATCCCCCGCTTAGTAATTTCGTCATTTAAAAAATCTCACATAGGTAGACATCACAAAATTAACGCCTGCCGATAATTGAAGGTGTCAATTTAGCATTCGCAATGATCTAACAATAATCTTAACATTTATAATTGGAAGGAAGAACAAAAATGTTAAAAACGGTGTCTTGTTTTTTTAAGTCATCATTGCTAACTAGATATATTGAAAAAAAATCGATTTTCTACTATTTTGTTAATTGCATATTTCTCTGTTATATTTATGTGAAGGGGAATATTATGGGCAATTGTAGTCTTTATAACATAGGTTAATAAAGATGTTTGTTACATCTCTCACGCTGATGTTCTGACCTAAACTTATCTTAAATAACACTAAAATATGGGGACACTCCGCATCACACAAGTTTAATTTGTTATTCGGGAACAGATGCGTGGATCCTCATTATCAACCGACCGCATGATCGAATGAGAAAAACACCAGTCTAACGAAAGAGGCTCTAAAGACTTGCCCAAAGTTTATTAACGCGAACATTACGTTAAAACCTTCAATCGCAAACCCCACAGTTCCAAAAATGTACTGTCTACCAAATATTCATAAATCGGGAAAATCTATGAGACGAATAGCTTTAGCTGGTTAGTAAACAAATGCAACGATTTATCCATCAAAGTAGATAGCTTACAAGTAGAAAATTCCCTAGATTTTGTAGATATCGAATTATAAGATGGGGGAAATTTTAGTATCGACGTAGTAAGTCCAACATAGGCATTAAACAAGTTCCACGATCTTAATCCTGGCGAAAACCTGCGATAATGAATGTTTGTGAAATTTCCTTTCTACAGCATATCCAAAGGTATTAGTAAGGTATTAGGGGTCATGGTATGAATGTAAACCGGATATGGAGGAAACGTCGGGATTTTATAAAGCTGCATGTAGTGGCTGTGATAAAGCCTATATCGTTCAAACGAAAAGATAGGTACTAGATTCATTGAGCATATTTGGTACTATACATATGGAACGCTAGAGTAATCAAGTATAGCATAACACAGCAATGAAACCGGGCATATCATTAAATTAGAAAACCTGAAATTGGTTAAGAATGTAAGTTTGCCGCTTACGGATAGAGAGAACGGACCGTTGTTTCTGTTTTGAAAGAGTTATGAGCATCGTGTAGTTTGACATCTATCTAGCTTTTAGTTTCCGGTAAGTATGTAGACGAATTAAAACACTTACTATACTGGATTCAACATGATGGGGTACCATCACAATGATCAACTGGCAGTAGCAATTACATATCCAAACTCATAGACAGAAAGAAACGCACGGACTTCATGGCCACCTCGCACCCCGGATCTTTCAAAAAAAAAACGTTGTTGTCGTAAATTAACTTGAAGATAGTCAAGTAAGGATCTTAACCCGAGATTCCCGTTTTATGATAATTAACAATGGCATAATACGGAATTTGTTAAAATTATCAGGATTGGAAAGCACGAAACAGTGTACAAAAATAGAATGTAGGTACATAGTTACATGAAAATTACTGGGTACAATATAAATACAACTTTAGTAAACGCGCAAACGTTTAACATATCCATGTAAAGTTTTTTATTTATAAGCGTATTCTTGATAAACAAGATCGAAGGCTACAAGTTATCGGGGAGTCAATTCATTTTACAAATTTGTATGTAAAAGGTTTGTGGATACAGTAGTAACTTAGAGAATGAGGTAAACGTTGTAAATAAATACCATGTAGAGCGAGGTCATCTTTGCTGGTTCTAAATGGGCATAGTAGATCTAACCACATATGTGACTATAGAGATAAACAAAATCGATTTTATTAAATGCACTACTAGCTAATAAATTTTTATTACTGGTATATTTACATTTATTAATCTTGACCTACGTGATTATTCATATTTACATATATATTACATATGTTATGTGTTTACATGTTACAAGCACTAAATTGTGTAATCGGCGAATGCGAATGATAATGGAAATGATTATGAGAGTTTGTAAATATTCTCTAATACGCTCCGTTTTCCAAAGCCACTTCATGTTCGGTTTAATAAGGATATTTAATTCCTTTGATGTTGGAGATGTATTTGTCATTATTTGCAATGAATCATGCATAGGAAATGTTTGAAAGCAATTGAAATCACTTCCCAAGTTATGAACTTTTATTACTATATCGTTTCCATGATATTACGGAAATTAGGCTAAAAGATTTTTTAGATGATTGAAAAAGGATTATTACGTGAATTAACACTAACAATAAGTAGAGGCATCTGGTATCGCAGATCAATTTCGCAGGATGAAACAGCACGGAAAAACTAACTTGAAAGAATATTTAATAGTTATTAACACTATTATGCAGATGTCTATTAATTATTATATTGCTGAAGTTTTTGTTGAATTGTTTCCCATAAGTGAAATATTGAACAAAAAAAGTTAATATGCAGCATTGAATTTGAAAGAATTTTGTACTAAATCTATAATAACTAGCTGAATAATGTAAGTAGGATAAAATCTGCTTAAGCAGAAAACGATAAGATTATAATTCTTTGTGTAACAGCGACAAACAAAATGACAACTGCAGCCAGATTTACGGAATACTAAATTTGAACCACCTTAACTGCGCAAGGTTCGTGAAAAGGCCATCGTAAAAACAACAACATGAAAAACTTGAAAAGCAAACCCTGAAAAATCCAAAGGAATACGCTATAATTAATTAGTTCCAAGTTCGACAAAATGAAGAAATAACAATTAATAAAACAGATAAATGTAAAGGAAAATAACTTCTGCTTAGAATTGCGGTTTAACGACTGTTGTGAATGTCTTAGCTTTTTGAATGGAACTGCAGGTACAGCAGACAATTTGCCGCTTTTTCTCAACCACAATTAGAGCCGACCTATTGTTGCTTTTTGTTTAACTGGATCTTAAGCTGGTTGAGAAAGCGAAATGTTAAAATTGTGTTTGCCTGTCCCTGAAAGTCTCTGTGTATATTTCTCCGCACGCGCCTTTTTAGCTCTTTATAAAATATTTAAATTTCCATTTAAATTCAATGTTTGTGTGTGACATTTATTGTTTGTTTATCATTTCTAACTTTGCACTTCCATTCTGTTCTTTTGTTCGGCGTTGGCCGTACGTTCCTATTACGACCTTTATCTTCCGTCGACGTATTTAAATTAATTTATTTTTGGTATGTTTACTTTTAGTCTCTCGACAAGGAAAAGCACGTAGCTGTTGGTTATTTTTATTTTGAAAAATTCTCAAGTATTTGCGTATATATACTTGCGATTTGCGCAAATTTCATTTATTTATTTTTATTTACAATAGAGTATTTAAGTTTATGGATGAAAATTGTATACGGAATGTCCCAGAAAATGTGGACAATTTTTCCTAGACACAAAGTTAGTAATAACTAATTAATATAACGTGGTGTAGTGGTTGCCACGCCCGTCTAGCAAACGGGAGAAATCAATATACTCTTGGTTTTCGAGTTGGAAAAGCCTCGTTGTCGTAGCTGCTACCGACGTTTCGTGCTCACTTTTATGATACATTTTCAGAGCTGTTACTGCATACTGACTGAGGTCCGGGGAGGTTTATGTAGAGCTTGTTACGGGTCAATAGAGCGGAACAGTTACGGCGTTTAATCAATTGGGATCTCCAGATATTATATAAGGGGTAATCATCTTCGCGATTTAAATTGTTGGGATGTTTTCTATAGAGTCATGGATTTTTGTATTTGGACTGTAATAGCGAGGATTACGAGACACGATGCGAATAAAGTAAATTTGATTTGGCGGCTGGTTTCCGGTTTATGCTCAGCCAGCGTGGACCCAGTTACACGTAACAACCTCGTTGTTATGTTATTGGCGACCACGGAAGCCTACGTTTCACAAGGAGAAGTCGACGCAATTTTAAATAGAGTCGCATTGAGCATAAATTAAGAGTAGCGATAGCAGCAGGTACAAGAGAGTTCTGTTCAATTGATTCAACTCATCCAACCAGGTGACCTGGCATTAAATTTGTAGTACTGCACAGCTGTTCTAAATCTCGCTGAGTGTGACCACCAAAACTGCGGATTTCGGAGTACGCGTAATCCCCAATCTCAACCAACGTCCATTATTGATATTGAAATACAGTCTGTATCTTTCCTAATCCATGTACAGTTACATAATGAAGAGTAAGCAATGTTATTTTTAGAAAATTTAAATTGATAGCAGCTATTTGAACAGCATTGTATTACCATGGCAACAAATCTACCACTACCCAAATGTCATAAAAAAAATGAGGGCTAACAGTTTTAGGTCATATAGTTACGATGTATATTAGCGAGGATTTCGCAAAAGAAAAACAGTTAGTTTCGCGAAATTATACTTACGCGATAATAAATACGGAGGTGTGAGGTGTGTGGTAGAATAAATTAACTAGCGTCAATTAGCAGCACATCTAAGAATTGTTTGTATCATTTCATAGAGCTTATTTCAAAACCAGAGAACAATAGGCAATAAAGCTTAAACGATCTGAACTTATATAACGCTATTTGTTTTACTGAGCTACTTAATCTCTATGTGTCGTGGCAAAATGTTTTTGTTTTGACCGCAATTTTGAAAATTTAAATGGCTAAACATATCTCGGAGAAAGTTGAGCGCTTAATAATAATAATAATCGCAATTACAATGAAAGGGCAATATACATGTGTATATAGGACAATACACATGTACATTGCCTATAATACCTAACCCTACACGTAAATACCATTGAAAAGATAAAAAGATACTAATGCGGGTTAGAATTATGAGGAGGGTCTGGGTACGCACAACTGGCATTCCTACTCATATGATTGAACTGCTCGTGAAACTTAAAATATACGAACAGATCTGCGATTATACTGAGGCACCAATAAATTTACTTAAGAAAGTAATGAGGGTGAATCGGATCAACTTTCCCATCAGCTATATTCTTGCGGTGAGATAGTGTGCCTCTGTTAGTAAGCCACCATAATTAGTACCACGAGGAGGATACACACCATCCGATTTATACGAAAGGTACTTCAGAAGTCTTTTTTGGACTCCTTCAAGTTGCAGTTGATGATGATGGTAGTGAGAACACCATACTGTAGAAGCATATTCCATCTTGGTGCGTACAAACGCAGTAACGCAGCATTGTTGAAGAAATTTTTACAAGTTCGAAATAATAATCAAACTGATCTGGAAGCTGAGGAACCAATAGCTTTGACATGTGTGCAGAACAATAACTGCTTATCAAAGAAAACACCGAGATCTCTGAATTGGCTCTATGGACTTGGCGTGAGAGGAGCGGGTAAGTGTTGGATATTTATACAAAATTTAATTGAATATTGTATAGTAGAAATGTCTTTCGGGTGATGTCGCGTAGTTAATATTTTACTTGACGTTTCGCTGACCATGCTGTCAGCTTCTTTAGAAGATTTCTAAAGACTGAAGACAGTCTTTAGAAATCTTCTGAAGAAGCTGACGCATGGTCCAGTAAAATATTAACTACGCGACATCACCCGAAAGACATTTCTACTACGGATTACGGTCGTGAAAGCCTACACTCAATTAATTGAATATTATTCAGAGAGCATAAATTATTAATTGTTGCTGTGTTTCTTTGTGGAATTAAGCAATCGGAGGTCGAAGTAATTTTGCTATAAATGTTAAAATCGTCGACCAAGAGATCATTTACATATGCATATATTAAAAAGAAGTGGACCTAAATTTGAACCTTCAGGCACTCCAATTAGGCGCAACGGAAGATAGAAATCCATAGTGAACATAACGACGATTATGGAAATATGATTGCATTAGCGCAACGACATTAGGACAGAAACCAATTGAAGAGAGTTTGGGTATTAATCCCTTATGATCGATAGCGTCGAAGGCTTTGCTGAAATCTATATAAATAGCGTTTATCTAAATGCGTTTATCAAGGTTCTCGCTAATGTAATGAGTAAGTTCAATTAAACAAATGAGTAAATCTATGCTGGTGAATAGATAGGTGAGGTTGTTGCTAAAAAAACAGGGAATCAAATTGGTTATGATTAGTAGGTACGCTACGAGTGAATACTTTGGAAAACTCGTTTGCAAAGCCTGAACAATATCAGCAAGTTTATCAAGGATTAAATTGTCAGCATTTAGACACCCAGGAATTCTGGACGTGGATCGTTTAGAATTCACGAATTTCCAAAATAATTTCGAATCACTAGCTACATTCCTTTGAATAGTTTTATGATAACTCCGTGTAACCTACACTAATTTGCGTCTTAATTGCAAATATTATGTCAATTAATGCGCGACCTTCACACAATATTTCATTGGTAGTTGCTCATTAGAGCACGGGTCAAGTTATTTTCGAACATCCGATTATAGTCTAGTCAATATAACTATCTGTACTGTTTGTGTAGTAATTATTATCGATACCCGTACTTTATTGACACAAAACCCACACATATATGCAACTAATTGTTATTTAATTATACACAACTTATTAATTAGTTTATTCCCATAGTTATTTTTTTTTTAGATAAAATTTAAGTGCAATTTCTTTTACATACATCACTGTACCTTAGAGTATTAATTTTATTAATCTTATATTTCCGATAAATTTGGAAATAAGATCCCGAAAAAGCATTTTCAGTGTATTTGTAGAAATTATCTTAATAAGTTAATGAAAAATTATATTTTCAATTCAGATAATAGTTGTCACATATAAAATGTATGTTATAAAGATTCCTTTAAATTGCTTAGTATGTATAATTGTTACATCGCTGTTACATAAACAAACAATAAATTATTGATTTCTAGCCAAGAAATTGTCCTTAACCCTGTCAATATACGTAAAGTTTGGCGTGTCCACTTCATTTGAACTTTATCATGTTAAAGTAAAGGAAATTCGTAACCGGGTTAAAAATATATACGATCCTCCATTTAAAACGACCAACCTTACATTGCAGCTCCTCACAGCTCACAGTGTGATATTTAAGCAATTGAGGTGATCGAAATAAATAAAATTATTCAATAAAATTAAGCGTTCAGACGTACAATGTCAAGTTATAAGTTTCGTGGTAATATACGAGGATAGCCTGAAAAGTGTCAAGTCTCGATATAATTGCGCATGGGTTGAAAGATACCTTTGAAAATTTCAGTAATGTTGGACGCTCAGTTGTTGTTGAATAGTCTACGTAAGAGATTCTATAAAAATGGGAAAAATTGAAGCCGTCATTAAATTCTTGTAAAATTAGAGCCGATATGGAAGCCGTTTACGAGGTCACTGCATTATTATTTGCCACGCTAAAATCTTGAGCAGCTGAATTTGAATAACATCAGAAATTTTCGCCAAATGGCATTAGACGACCGTCGAACTAAGCAAAGACTGTGGGCATCTCGAAAGAACGTTCATATATTGACTGAAGATTTGGGCATAAAAAAGCGAGGACTCGCTCAGGACTAGAAACACATTCGAAAGAACATTTTCAAAACCCTGACGTCGATTAACTGTTGACGAAATATGGATAAACCAGCACATTCCTGATACGAACGCACAATCAAAGCAGAATCGGCTACGAGGAAGGCGAAGATTGACCGGCCAAATGATGGCGGCTGGTGTTTTGTGTTGTGTTACTCGATTATGTTGAGATAGAAAAAACAATAACGGGGGCTCACTACGCGAAATTTGTTTTATATACCATTAATTGTTGCTCTGTACCCTGTGCTTGCAATAATGTTTTTTTTTTCAAAAGGTATATTTATTCCAACATTCCTCGAATCTGTGAAGATGATATAGCTAATAATATGACTTAATTTCAGAACAAATTAACTGCAAGTGAAGACCTTGTACCAAGTTCTTTACTTAAAGATGCTCACTTTGTATTAAACAAACCTATTGCCAAAATTACTAATTTGGCATTTGGGGGATCTACCTTCTCAGAAACATGGAAACGAACAAGAATTGTTCGAGTATCCAAGAAAGGCAACAAGGCTTTAATCGCTAACTACCGGCCGATCGCTACCTTAAATAATTTCTTTGCGGTTCCTGAATAATATATGTACTGTACCATATTTTCTAATATAAAATAATACATATAGCCGCATCAGCATGGTTTCACAATTGGCCATTCTACAACGACAAATTTAGGCTGCTTTATCCAGTACTTTAGCGAAATCTTGGATAATCAAGAAATGACGAATGTTGTATACGTTTACTTCTCTCACGCGTTTGATACAGTTGATCACAAATTTCTTTTACATAAACTAGATTCTTTTGTTGTTCCCCTCTATCAATAGAATATTATTTAACACGCAGAACGTTCTTCTTCCTTCTGTGAAGGTAGCAGGTTTCGACTAATTGCAGCACAAGCCTGTTACTCTCGCAGAATGTGGCCACTATTAACTGCTCAGTTCTGTAGAGGTCAATATAGCAATTAATTTTGACATTTTCAGTGATTGGAGTATCCTTGATTAGGTACTCTCATCCATATGTGCAAGTTCTATCTTCGCATATATACGATAATTTCAATTACAGCTACCACACACACACAGCGAAATGCGCGCCTACACATAGTGGAAGTTGGTGGCTTGTTTCATTACCAAGTTATTTTTTGACATTTACAGGTTGATATTGCAATAGTGCTGACCGAAGGTTTAGCGCCAAATTGCCCCGGGGTTGATTGCAAAATAAATAAATCTATTACATTTATAACGCTTACTTTTAATTATAATCGACTCTTTTCAATACATCGTAACACGTAGCTTTTTCGGGTCGTGTAATTAAGCAGTTATGCTCCAATAAATAAAAGAATTGATTTCAATCGATTCTTATTACAAAAGAAGAACGACTATGAATGATATTACATTTAATAACAACAGATATAAAATATACAAAAATAGGTTTTATTACTGAAAGTGGGGGCCCAAAAATGGGTTGAAATAAATATCAATTAATTGTACTACTAAAATATAGGACAAGAGAATATATAATTTGCATTACTCAGAGCAACAGGTTTGAAATAAACATGAATATAAATATAAACAAAATAAAATATGGGCGACTTAGGGCGATGATGGATGCTGTTCGTTGGCGGGAAAACGATACAGTCACCTAGTGGTAACGGTGGCCCTGTCATGCGGCTCACCTAGCGATGATGACCAGCTTCACTTTTAAACCACTATTTATGCTCCGGTTAACGCACTTATTTCGTAGAGCACCTAATGTATCTTTGCACGTTACATCTCTGGTGTAATACCTCGTAATCTACTATAATCTTCGTCCGTGCCTCTTGTCACTACGACGCAACGCCAATTATATCCCCTGCGAGATAAAGGGGATTTCTTACTCTCTTAAGCAATTGGGGTGATACAGCCAACCGCCTATACCTAGGTGTTGGTCACACGTGCTTTTGCCTTGACGTTGCGAAAATACTCTTTTTCTGATAATCTTATAACGTTTGGAAGGGTGACATAATCTTATTCCTAAGTAGAAGTCATCTTGCACCAATCACGACGCACACAGAATAACACATGGGAAAAAATCAATACTTTTTCTCTGTCACGCACTTGCCTATTTTTTATATACAAAATATTACGAAAAGATGCACTCACTCAACATGCAGGGGTGAAATAAAAGGTAGTATACATAAAATAAAAACATTCAGTAAATTTAATAAGTGAAACCAGTTCGGTTATATAAAATTTGATAAACATTAATTAAAATAATGTTTAAAAAGGGGCGTCCCATAACATCTTTCATGTTAAAAAAAGTACAACTTATATGAATTTTTGAAACTTACGACTTGTAATAATGGTTTCTTTAAAATTAATTCTTGGTAATGATTAAGCTGTTTTATAATTAGCTAAGGAGTTTCAACATTCTCTTTTATCGAATTTGTGACTGTGGGTTGTTGTTTTAATATATTTATCTTATAATTTAATTTTTAATTAAATTAATTAATAATTTAGTTGGTCTTGGTTGAGATTTTTATTACCCGTATCTCTGATCGCGAAAGATATTCTTAAAACAATCTCATCCGCAATAATATCTAATCGCTTCCGGCTCATAACACAAACTTCCATACATAGATCGTGCAAAACATAGTAAAAGAGATCATTTAGACCTATGAAAGAGTAACAACTTAAAATTACCTCGCAAGCGTGAAACAGACATCAAAATATTTACGGCTACCATTTCAACATACTTTAATACACCTAATTAAAAATCACAGATTCCAATGTTAAAGCTTTGTTATTGAATCGCTTAAAATCCGCATTAAACTTATAGATCAAGAGAGTAAAAAGTTGCCGTGCAAAATAACAGTACTACAGTATACACGGATAAGCGTTGTGAACAGACGTTCAAGGACTTTCGTTCAAAACAGATGTTGTATAACGCGGAAAATAAAACAGAAAATGTAAATAAACAGATGAACTTGAAATCGATATGGCTCTGGAAATTTTCAAAAGCACGCGAATTTAAGGCGCCGAAGGCTTCTATATTTAAACTCATACACCACAAGAGCTAATAGTAAACGAATTTAATTAAAAAACACTTTTGATTAGCGAAAGTAGATTGTTTACGTAGTGAACGATCCAAAGATCAGCTTCGTGTTTGTATGTAAGCATTAATCATTTCAGTAAAATGAATGAAAGGTGGTATCCTGTAGATCCAGTTAACAAAAAAAAACAAAAACAAAATCAAAAGTAAAAGGAATTCATTTCCGTGAAGTACATTGAGAGAAAAAATTTGGTTGATTGAACCAACTTTGTTAAATATATTGATATATTGATGATATATATTGATTCATATAGTTTAGAACAACAGTACACAGCTGGTTGCACTTTCTGGATCGGATCAATGAATGCTCAACCAACTTACATTAGAATTGGTAGAAAGTAAGAAAAAATGGGAAAAAGGAAATAACTATTGTGCAAATCTAAATGAGTGTTGTCTTAAATAATGAAAGATATCTTTATGGAACTCTGTTTGCGTCTACTGTGTGAAGCGAATTTTGTGATTGATCTAAAAGTAATATCTTCTGAAGCATAACTAACACAACTATTGGGTTGATTTAAGAAAAATAATTGAACCAAAGGTAAAGGGTTGTGTTATGTAGCAAGGTAAGTTGGATATACTCGCTAAGTGAATATATTTTTAGTTTAATTGATTTTAGATACTTATGCTGCCAAAACATTTAGGATATTGGTATTAAGGACGGCTATGAAATAGGTTTTCAGAAAAAATGTGCGTGTTAGATTTGACATAATAGACTTGAAGGTATTAATTACAGATTTTAGACATGTCATTAAATTGTACACCGAAAAATGTCTGCTTGACGTGTTCATTAGAGTTCCTGCGAAGGATGTTATGTTGCATCACGATAGCGCATCGTTCCATATCGCAACTCTCATGATCGATTGTTTGGCTGAAAAAAATATAAAAGTAATGGAATATCTACCGTAGTCTCCTGATTTGGCTATATGTGGCTCTTGAGTGTGTTATGGGTGTAAAAAGTATTTGCAAAGTATGAGACTTTCGCCTAAGGAAAAATTTATAGGGCCATTCACCAATGCTTTGCAAGTAATGCTAGTCAAGGCAATCTTTGCGATCTAACTGCAGCGTTTGCGAACAGCATTTAATGTTCCATCCACAGGTTAAAAATTTCAAAGGATTGAGCGTTACTTTGCGTTGATGGTGGTTTTCAGGGCTGTATTATGTTGTATATACCTAGTGCATTACTAATGCACTTATTAAAGTAACAAGGAGTGGTCTCATAAAAATATAATCACATTAATAAGATTTGTAAAAACGGGTTTCTGTACAATGTAGACTACAAGGACCGCCAACTCTGCAATTTGCTTTCCTGGGTTGCTTGTATATTGATCACTGTTGTATGACACATTGAGAGATGATTTCCATCACCGCCCCCAAACTTTGTTCGCTAACAAGAACCGTTTCCTAACAATATCCATTTCATACGTTTGGAGAGAAACTTGCAAGGAGATTCTCTATGAGATAAAGAGGAGGAATAATATGCTACACTTAAGGAGATCTTTGCATTGAGTTTGTTTTTGTTGGTATTTTTCACATGGTAAAGATTTTGCAAAAAATCTTCTTTAAATCTTGAAAATAGACTAAAGAGTGAAGTATCACTGCGAATTATTACTTCATTAGATCCGAAAGGAACTATTCTAGCACTCCAAAAGGGAAATTCATTCATTATTTTCTGATACAAAGCTTCCATTCTACGGAAAATCTCATTCTTCAAAAACTAGTAAACAGAGGAAAAATTATTTTCAGTCGGGCTTTAAATAAAGATATTTGCGGTATAAATAGACACCAGCGCGTGTTACTTTTTACTTTACAGTTTACAAATTTACCTAGAATGATCATTTCTTTAAAGCAAACCCTTTTTGTACATTCTAAATTTCTAGGTGAACGCTAGTATCATAGTTCGCAAAGCAAATCCTTCCTCCTTTGTTTTAATTCTTCTCTCCTTTTCTGTACGCAATACAGAATGGGTGATTAGTAATATAAGTAGGTATTTGCCATTGCGAGACTATTGCACTTGAAAACAATTGTTGTAAGGCTAGAGATTGTTTGGTATTTAAGGAATTTGTTAGAAGTCTGTGTTGAAATTTATCTTAACGTATATGCACGGACGAAAGCTTTTAAACATTCGTCATTGTATTGCGAAGTTACATATTTCGTATTCTCTGAAGCGATTTCTTGAATTAATTTGTTTCATTTGTTATGCTTAGAAGGAAATGTAATGTTTAATTAAATATTGCATTGTATGTGTTATAATGCAACTACGTTTCAAACTAAGAATTGAAATACATTGCAAAATAATTTGAAGAACACTTGTTTTCATCTCAATAACTTTTTTAGTTGCAATAAGGTACAAATCTTATAAAGCTTATCTTCAAAAGCCACATTTGTTTGAATAAATTTGAAAAAGCAAAACAAAATTTTGAGATAAAAAAAGATGGAAAGATGGAAGGAACATTTCAAGGAATTACCAAAAAGAAAAGAGATAACACTACCATGAGATTAAGACTGTCTTGAAGCATATTCTCTCATTCTTCGATTAGAACGTCTGTTAGGTGAATCTGAGGTGATGTAAGGCGAGGCGAAAGAGGCACCTCCGAATAGGTCTGTGTAACGAATCCTAAAGATCTTCAATTTGGTTCATATCGAAACTTAATGGAAATCCATCCATTGTTTGCATAAGTGATTGGTATAATGTAATTCTTTAGAATGAGATCAACGTATCGTCGAGTGATTAGTTTCTCTAGAATTACTACCAAATTTGTTCTTTCATTAAGACTAATTCCACCCCAAACAAGCACAAATTCATCACCAAATTTTTCTACTTCTTTTATACGGTAGCTGCAGCATGGCACTCATAAGGGCGTCGGTGTATACGTATCTGACCATCACAACGAGTTAAATGGAATCGTGATTCATCTCTGAAGAGCATTGCCTCCTATGTCTCCAATCTCCAATCCTCGAGCCGTTCTGAGTCCGATTTAAAAATCATTTGCTGAGGATGTAGTTCTGTATTTAATTTGGTTTCTAGGTAACGATTAAACGCGATGACAGAAGGGCTAACGTTAAAATTTCTCGAATACTGGTGCCATTCTCGACGGCAATTACAACACAAGATCTAACTCATTTAGATAGTTCATTTCGATATAACTTGACACTTTATGACAAACCGTCCACATTTATTACTGTTCCAATGTAAACTCTATTTTTAATTTACATTCTAATTCATTGTTTTCCAAAAAATGATCTCAATAACTTACTGGGATGTAAATAAGTACTCCTCTAATTATTTCGAGTGTTGACACCATTTCTTTACCCTTGAATCGAAAATATGCATGTTTTATTCTGCTACAAAACAGTTGATGTACCTAGTAAAAATAAAATAATGTAATGGATATCTTTCACATTCTTTGTTGGTTGTTAATAATAATGTGAATAAGATCTATTCAACACTCTTAAGCATTTTTGGCTGGTTTCCATTTGGTATCGCTTTATAATTGCAGTGCTAGGTCATTGCTTGTAGTATACTATTTCACCGTAAAATTTAGCATATTTGTAGAATATATAGGTGTGCAGTTGTATGATTAAACTTTTATTTACAAATTCAAAACAAAACTTACCTTACCTTATACGTGAGCGGTAGCAATCATTTATTCGTATAAAATGTGATTTTAATTTCTAGGGCTTTCCAAATAGACACTGTTATATGTAGAAATAAGGATAACCATATAGAACCAGTACAGCTACTTCTTCTCAGAATAGCGTTTTTAATAGTAAAAGAGCAATTGCGTTAGTTATTACTTATTAATGATGAAAATATCCACATACAAACTTATAAACCAACGCCTATTTTACCTTCAGGTGAAAATATATACACTGTTATATGTTGAAAATTGCGCAATCAAAGAAATGAGAGTAAATTGGGTTAAATATAAATAGTCCCTAAATCAATTGCAAATTGCTAGTAAGTTCAAATAATTAAATTAATAAAATGTAAAAAATGTTGAATAAAAAAAAAGAAAAGAAAATAAAGTAAACGATTGTAACCAATAATACATTTTGGTGGCGAGTGCAAATGTATTCGGTTGCTTATGTCTTAAAGCCTTAAAATCACTTTTCCCCGGCAGTTTGGGATATTCGGTATAACTTAAAAGAACTACGGAAATTTTAATATCGACACATTTTTAGAGGTTGGTATCAAAATAAAATTGAATAAAACCACATGATGCGGCAGCTACCAAGTTCCTACCTATAATTATAGTCCACTTGGTTATTTTCTTAAAGAAAACAACTTGCAAACTCACCTGAAATAAAAGACAAGGTGTATTATACACATGTGTTCTACTATTCATAAAATTTGCAATAATACTAATAATGGAGTAATCTCAAGAACAATAATATTCGGTACTCAAAAGTTTTCGAAAATTGGATAGTAACGATATTTTACAAGGACCATCTACGTGGGCACAATGAAAAAGCTACAATGCATAGTACCACGAGATAGAAGACCATAAGATAATAAAAAAAGGTCTTATGTATTAACGTCCTTTGACGACATTTTTTATGCATGCCTGGATTATTAAGGAATCTATTAGCAGATTCCATAATTCTGTTCCATAATTGCCCCTTATTATTTAGTTCTACAAGATACACTTTCCTTTTCATAAACACCGAAAATGAAAAATCGAGGAGGGACTATGAGTTGACCATGGTATAGGTCCCCCATGACCAATCCACCTATTTCCAAATAGTCTGCAAAAACTTCTTCGCTCTTCGAAAAAAGTGAGCTGGTCCGCCGTTATACATGCGGTAGATCCTTTGAATAATGGGACATTTTCTAGTGGAATTTGCTTCTTTTTTTTTAAATTTCGATAGCGCTCGCCTGTCAATAGGTTAAGCAATCGAAATAGACCAACTAGATAATTGCTGATTACACCTGCCCACACATTAATAGAACATCCATACTGGTGATTCCGTATCACGGTGTGATGAGAGTTTTCCTCTCCCCAATACTGCATATTATGTAGGTTCCAAGCAGCATCGCTAAAATGTGGTTCATCAACAAGATTATTGAGAGAAAATTTTGCCATTGATTTTGCAACTACTCACAATATTGTACGGGGTAAATAAATCTTGTTCTAATAGGTGATGAATTTTTTTGGAAATAAAACGGGTGAAGAAGCTATCCTTCGAAGACTTATTTAATTCATGGTTAACATTCCGTACAGCTGAACTTATTATTCATGGATGCTTTTTTACTACTTGCAAAGCAGCTCCTTCGTTTGTACAGTATGAGGGGTTTTGTTAACTATTGTTTTTTTGATATGCTAATATTCTTCAATTTTATTTATCGCTGTGTTTCGGTAACATTTGTTTACCTCCTCGTATAAAATTCAATATAAGTATTCCATTTACATCTATGGTATTTGTTTTCAATTCACAAACGCGACATTGGATCGGTAAGATGAATTTTTAATGCAATTGGGAAGACATTCAACGGGAAGTTTCATCGCAACGAAAGTACTTTCATGAATTGAATACTAAAGTGAAGCTTAAAACGGAAGCTTTTTCCGCGAACGTCTGTTTAATTTATTCTTTAAATAATCTTGAGAAATACACCTACACTGCCGTTCTGTGGTATTCAGCAAACTTTCATAAAGGTGAACGAGCTAGTAAGTTTTTCTTTACTAATAATCGGTATAAACAACCGTTGCTGAAAATATGCAGGATGGCAAATCATATAAATGAAGATAAACAACATATAAGGTTGGTTGGCAACGTTTTGAAGTGTTTATGTAACAGGATTTTTGTGCCTCTGTTATAATTAGTGAAACTGTTTTGTTTGAAAAATATGACTTGGACTTCGGCTATATGGCAAGCATTAAGTAAACTGTAAGTTTATCATTATTTATTAAATTCTGACGGTTACACGGTTATTTAAACGAGTTCGTACGCATTTTTTTGGAACTAATCCAAATTTCTTTTCATATGGAAATTTTCCATACTTCTATTACTTTCAGTATTTTACCATACTTCACTCCATTCGTATCATTAAGGTGTTAGCGAAACCAGTTCAAGGTTTGCTTTCTTGTATTTATTGGCAATTTCATTGGTTATACATTACCACATCCTAATAAATGATGAAAAATTCTTAATAATCGCAACGTCTTCCTTAGAATGCGGATACCAATCAATGTTTTTTCTATAGTGCTTCCCTACAGCAAATGATAGAGTTCCATTTAATAAACGCCAACTAATTTTGCAATTGTTAACTGAATAACGCATTGTGGCTAGTTCTGTGGTTACATGATATTCCCGTGAATTAGAAATACTGCTATAGATTTGATTGTCAACGAAATTAGTTACTAATTTTTTTAACAAGATGCTTTCAGTGATCTAACTGAAAAATATTATAACTACAACATTTTCTGGTACAGTTCCAAAATATTATATTCCAGATAGATCTTAAAATAAAGATTATGGATCAAAAAGAAATTAATGCAACATTCTCTTGATATAAAACATAAATTTTCTCATTTTTGTGGGCAAGTGTCTACGAGAGTAATCTAAGAAGTTTCCAACGCAACACAGAAACAAGTATTTCCTTCTGTCTGTGTCTCTTTAATCGATCCAAACAGTGGTTGCTACCTTGTTCTGCAAAATCGGCGCTAACGAATGTTTGGTCTTCTTATTCGATGAGTTTGTGCCATTGCGACCACTGAAGTGAGACGGTGCATTGTCTTGGTGGAACAAAACCTTCTTTTTCCCCAAATACGGCCGTTTTGCTGCAATTCCCCCTTTCAGCTTGTCAAGTAATAATGCGCACTATGCCACCATTGGTATTCCTTTCTTAAAGTAGTCGATCAAAACATGACTATCCCAAAAAGCAGTTTCCATGACTATCCCAGTCGTCTTCTCCTTTTCCGGAGCATTTTTCTTCTTTGTTTTCCACTGTTCTGAGAGTGCCTTGATTTAAGGAGTATACTGGTGTATCGAAGTTTCATCTACGGTTATTAATCGACGCTAAAACTCCGACGTATTTCGCCTAAACTGCTTAAACGGTGCTTTAAAAAAATTCATTCGAATGTGTTTTGGATCCTGAGCAAGCAAGCGCGGAACCCCACCCAAGTTAGCTTTTTCATGCCCAAGTCTTCAGTCAATATATAACAAACACATGTGGCTTTTTCTTGCCATCTACCATCTGTCTAATCCTAACTCGACAGTCGTCTAGTACCATTTAGTGAACTTCGTTGATGTTATTGGTTGTGGTTGCAGTTTTTGACCGTCTCGAACCTTCATCGTCAACCACGCTGGTACGGTTGCCCAAAATTTTACTGTGGCAAATGGTGATGCAGAGTCGCCAGAAGCAATTTCCACCTAGGCTTTAATCTGCATATTTCAACATTTCAATTTTTTAATTTTTATAGGAATACTAACATTCACGGAGACAAACAATTGAGCGCCCAACATGGCTAACATTTTCAAAAGTATCTGTTAATCCATGCGCAATTATATTACCACAATATTTTTCACGGGTAGCGCCATATTCATGCTGAAGCATGAAACTTTTCAAACTATTCTCTTATACCTATAGTCATTCATGTTGTTTTCAGTGCTGGGAGCTCTAATCGTACTGAATTTAATATGTTTGCATGTGTTCCACAGGCAGGTCACTTCAATATTATTCAATTCGAAGAGGATGAAGATTACCAAAAATAAATGAAAATAAGTTGTTTTAGTTACAAGTAATCTAGGGGAGTAGATGAAAATCTAGAACTTAACTAAAAAAACTTAAAAAAGCGCAAATTGTGTTTATTGCTGACGCTTCTTTCCGCATTGCATATCCTGCTCCGGCTGTTTAATAATAATAATATTCATTCATTCACCAAAAACCAAAAATACATGGTATGGTCAAAGCGATCAAATGCTTTAGAAAAATCTACATAGATAACATGAACCTGTTTACGGTTATCAAGTGCTTGGTCGAGACACTGGCTAACGTACCCCACGGTTAATCCACGGTTCACTTAGCCGTAGCAAAACCGTGCTGATACTGAGATATGGAAGAACTTATGCAGCTGCGAATATATGTCCTTGCAAAGCAAATGTTCGAACATCTTAGCAAGGTTAGAAGTTATGTAGTTAGCAACGTTTGTTGTTTAATCCCTTGTAATATACCTTTTGCTATCTTCTCGCTGCGTTTAGTACTAGTTCTTCTTCTAAATACATCTTGAAGCTTTTTTATTGTAGTAAGAGGTAAGATCGAGTGAAAGGTTTTAAAGTCTGCAGATTCCTAACCCAAACTCATATGCAACTATGCATAGGGTTTTACTCTAACTAGAACTATAAGATTAGTGTTAAAAGATTTCTCTGTTAAGATATATATATATGTATATAACGTATTTTGCCACAAATTTATACAACTAAACTCGTACCTTATGCTTGACTTGTTATATCTAAAAAGTTCAGTAAACATGGTCTGTAACAATAGAAGGAAAACATAATATAAAGTCTTTATGAGCAGGGAATGTTAATTTAGCAACAATACAAATTATGTAAATCCGTCTATAGAATTTTTTTAAATGCAAGGCAACAACATAGAACACCATCGTGCCGGTGAGTAATGCAGATACGTAGTTGAATATTGAATTAATTAATGAAATATTATCCATTTCTCGTAGAAAATTATAATTAATTATTATTAAATTATAATTAATTAATGAAAATTATAGCTATTAGATTTTTTTTTCTCAACTATTCGCCGCACACAAAATATTTTCTTTTTTAATTAAAGCAGTCGACGGTGGAAACAATTTTAATTGACTAATTAATTATTTTGTAAATGTAGAATCCAAAGAGTCATTAGGATAGAACAATAATTTTTTATTTTTCTAGTGTAGTTTCACCTTCGAGTAGACGTTAGCTTCTGGGCGCTATTATTAATAAAAGTCGGAAACAACATACAAGTATGCAGCTGAAATAAAACCTATAAAAAAGAGCTAATTGCTTTATGCAATATTTTCATGTGCTAGCTTCAAGGAACAGAGTAAAAAGTACGCAATTGTTGTTAAGAAGTACTTAACTTATTTTATTGTTTGCGGCTTCTAGATAGAATAAAATCCAGTTTTCTCGTACCACGACTGGATCTAATGAAAATAGGGCGAATTGGTAGTTCGCTTAGTTGCATATAGCTCGAAATTTCTACCGCATTGCAGATTCAATGCATATACTGCAGCATACAGTTCTTAACTTCACAGCATGCGTTGTAATTTCCTGAGATATACATATATACATACAAATAAAATTGTGTATATTACGATTAAAGTCCGTCGTTTATCTTCTAAGACTACATTCAGGCAGAGGTATAATGATGCATTTTAAAAAGTGTTGTTTCCAATAGTAGACATAATGCTAAGCAGTACCTGAGTAAATTATAATTTTGTAATACAGCATGGCTTTCCTACATATTTCTCGAAAATATATCCTTTCACTGATGATAATAATTTATCAAATAGTGTTGGTAACATCCGGATAAAATTACAAAGTATGAATGGATCATATAATCCTACAGAACCGGGACAAGCTATACAGTGGTCAAAATACTATATCGGTGTATAGAAAATTTTTGGAGTTGACATGTTTAATGAAACGTCAAATACATTACTGTAACGAATACGTCTTCCTTTATGGGGAAGAGGGGCAAGAGGCATGCTACATTTTCAAATAAAATAACCTTTCAATATGATAGACTTTGCTAGTAATAATAATAAAATTTTGATTATATTTCTTATGACAACTAACGAATGAATAATTTGTGGAATACACATGAGCAACATAGCAACACATGAACAACAAAGGGTCACTTTGCTGTTATCAATGAAATTAATGAATTGGCGAATAGTTTCTAGCTTACAGTGGTAGAAAGAGACAAACGAACATTTTATTTCTCTAACAACCATTTTCAGGCGGAATACTTTTATAGTTTGATGATTTATAAGAAAATCTAAGAAAAAAAACACTCAACGTAATAGAAAAGATAGATATCTACATGTATTAACGTTATGGCAGACAAGTTGAAGTGAAGTTTAAATAGGTCATCAAACATTAATGACCACTAATAGGATTCACAAACATTATCTCTTTGTTCAACAGATTCTCTTAAGTGATACTGCAATCCAACAAATTTTAAAGACAAATCTATTCTTATATTCAGGGTCTATTAGATTTCAATGTTGTATGTAGACCGTTAATAGTGTTAAGTTGACTTACCTTGTAAATATGCTACTTAGCAAATTTGCAGAAACATGAACAGTTGCTAAACAAAAAGGTATCTGTAAAGGTCAGAGATGTATTGAGCAAGGTATCAATGATTTTGAATATACGAGAATTAGGTGCCGTGTTTGCTCGCTCAGGTTCAATAGCGCATTCGAATGAACATCTTCAAATTCCGGTTGAAGCAGCTTAAACGAAATAAGTCGGAGGTTTGGCGTCAACTAACTGTAGATTAAACTTGGATATGCCAACGTAGTGGTTAATCTTGAAGTTAAGGTACAGTCGAAACAATGGACTGCGAAGGGGGTTAAAGCGGAAAATCGATACCACCCATCATTCCACTTGCACGTTAATGGCATTAATTCACGAATTGTAATTCGAATTGATAGACCAGCCTACCCATTCATAAGATCTAGTCCATAGTGAGTTTCATATGCTCAAAGTTTCGCTCAGGCGCTAAAAATTGCATCGGTTGCGGTCATCACATTCGTAAATCTTGCAGAACACGATGCCAACTACTATTTGGGCGGATTGAAGAGATGGAAGCATCGCTGGGAAAAGTGTATACAATGTTGACAAATAAAATTAAATTTGACAAAAAATAGTTGTTTCTAAGTTAGCTTTTCCGTACATTTATTTTTAGTATCATGTCGATTCTTTCTACATCGAAGATCTTTTTCAGAAATTCAGAATTATAAGTAATAATTGGAAATCAAACATTTAATTATTTCTTCTCGTATTCGTCATCTTAATAAAGATAAAAAAATCTCACTATTTTGCTGATTGAAACGGCCTTGTATTTCTAATAAGAACATAGTTAGCAATGTTGAACAAGCTACTTTGGACACAGTGTATATTATATGTAAAAGTTATATAAAGCTTGACTTATATTTAATAAATGTATTACAGAAATACACTCAGAATATTGCTATTTTTATAAGACGAAATAATGACGTACCGAACACGTTATACACACACGCAACAACAAACTGTTTGCTGCTAATTTCCTCAATTTGCGGGATAACGTTAAATGCACTTGTATGCTGAAAGAAAAGCCTTCATTTTGAGGTGCGGTTACTTTCCAAAATAAGAACACGATAACATAACTGTACGATGACCTCCGTAATTACAGAAAATAATTCTCAAAGTGCAAAAACTTTCTCACTACGCACGAAAATTCATATCCACGTTTCAAATAATCGAGGAGCAATAACAACATTTATGCCAATCATGCGGATACATTCCCGCTTTATGGGTAAACGGAGTGCAGGAGAACTTTCGAAAACAAAATCGTATCTTTTTTATGCATAACTTGTGATCGACAGTCGTTAAAGTCTTATATAATACATGTGAGTATGTATTTTATCTACTACTGTTTGCAAAAGGTTAACGTTTTCACGATAGAATCATTCTTCCTTGTTATTGTTTGTGGACATCTGCAAGTAATAAGGAAACAATACGTCAAAATTTATTTTCCTGTTTATGTTTATTGCAATGTCAATGTTAAGTTTTGCTACATTACGTGAAACGATTACTAATTACATTTAAAACATTCAAATTCGCTTTTAACTATTCATGAAATACGCCAATCCATGTAAAACGTGAGATATTTGTATTATTATTTTGACTATAAAGGTGGTTGTTTGTAAATACAACTGCAACATGGTGTGCTATTGATTTTATTTGTAAAGGAACTGCGAGATAAGTGGTCACATTTCAAAATTACGCATTAATAATTGTATCAACCATTGATGGTAAGAAGTATAAGATTTTATGAACCTTATTACCACCAATTATTTTGCCAATGGTAGGATTTGTATAAGATATAATAAACTTATCGGTAAATGCACATTAATTTCCAGAAAAAAATAGATATCAAAACACCTACTTTTTAAGAAAGACAACCTTAGTCTAATGGATAATTATCGCCCCATTAGTTTACTTAACATATTTTACTAAAATTATAAAGTAGATCGTGTATAACACGCTGATTTATTACTTGGAGAGCATGTAGCATGGATTTCGCCATTGGCGCTTCATCAAAACTGCACTCCGCAATTTCGGCTCCTATATGTACAGATGGAAAGTACATAGTAGCTATTATGTTTGATCTCTCGAAAGCGCTTGGTAGTGTTGATATGAGTTTCGTATGCGGAAATTTAAGGGGCAATTGGGATGCAATAACCACGTCACTTTGCGGTGTGCCAAGCTATCAAGGTATCGAATGAAGGAAATGAAAAGGCAGATAAGCTAACTAAAAGTGTAGTGCCACCACTGGCACCCTCTATATTGACATGTAAAATTCGCAAGTGATTCTTCTTTTTCTTATTATTACTTTTATTATTAAAAAAACCACGTGCATTTGTTTCATTTACAAGGTAAGTGTATTTTTTTGGAATCCAAACATATTATGTTATCAAAGGTACATAGTTACAAATTCGCTAATGCTAAGCTTTACATTCTAATCTAATCACAGGGCAAACCTCTCGCATCATTCAAAATATTCGGACCCTGACACATATTCTGAGATATCTGGCTTACGAATTTAGTCGCTCATCACGGCAATGTTATTTCACGTGCATTGGTTTAAGTGTGAAGTTTGGAACGCCTCGCCCTGGGCAATATTTTTCAGCGCCGTGTTTGATGTTGAAACAAAATCTTAAAATGCTCAAGGTTGTTGTAGTAACGAGTTTAGTTGTAATGGATAGTATTTAGATTTTATTTGAAGACGGCTACTGTTTTTGTAATGAAATAAGAGACAGTATCGAAGAGTTCCTGAAAGGCAGCGATAAATGAAATTGTAGAATAAGCTTTCAAAGTAGTTCTTTTTGGAGAGCAATTTTTGATTTCAACGCTTTTACTACGAAATACATGTGTTCTAGAAAACTTGCTTCCGCGGCATTCGCTACTCAGCTTCAATCTTCTCGATCGTGTCAATTCTTTGCCTCTTCAACTTGATTTTCATTCTCAAAGAGTAATTGAAATATTGGAGGTACGCTTCACTTTCAGTCACTGGAAAGCATTCACTTGGAAGTGAAAAGGTGTGCCACTGAATTGCAATAATATGAAGTTAATTAAACATCACTTTCACATGCCCTGTAGGTATCAGGATTTTAAGCGCTTATCTTCATTCACGAGTTGGCTGCGAGTTGAAATATGCTTATTATAAGAGAATTAAAATATCCGAATTGTAACGAAAACATATTAAACATAATAATTTCACTAGAAGTGAATCTAATTAAAATAAACTTGGCCACGAGTATGCTGCCTTCAAGCGCACTTTGAAAAACAAATTTAATTATATCGAATAATAAATTGAAAATGTAGCGCAAGCTTATTGCAGGATTATCGTAAACAGTAATAAAACATAGTTTTTACTATGTTCGATAATATCAAGGCAAGCTAGTTGAAATCGAAATTATGTCTCTACCTTTTGGGTTGTCGTAAACATCACACGATTTATAAATAAACGCTTTGTTTAAAACATTCGTTGCATTGAATATTTACGTTTTGTAGAAGTACGTAGTCGTATGTTTTGGGAAAATAATCTGATTTTATGTTACAAATGATTATTCGTTCATTAATGTACTTGTTCTCAATTTATATGAAGGCAAATTAAATATACGTTCATATATTTCCTAGAAACCTTTGTAAATGGTTAAATAATATGGTGCTAAATTATAATAAAAGCAACGCCTTTATAATATTCTGAAATGCTCATCAAGCTTCATCCTATTCGCGTTATACAGTGATAGTTAAATATTTGAAACCAAGTAAATATACCTGAAGTTTTGCGAGATTTCGAAATTAAATTTGGAAGGTAGACTTTACAGCATACAGGGTTTTCAACTGGAACTGGTTCCACGACATTCTTTTGACATTGCGGCTACATGACGGCAACGTAGCATGGTGGTGATGGAAACATTAATGGAACTCTTTTAAAGTTTCTGACACTCGGTCATTCTCCTTTAGCAAACTTCAACTGTATTCTCATCTCATTCTGAAATATTAATCACATCTTGATAATTTTAAAAGATTTCCTGTAATAAAGTCAAAACCACTACAAGTTGTCTGACAAATATGATGATGTTACTTAGAAAAATGCGCCGTTAAAGTATACTTTTATTTCCATTTTTTTTTCTTTTTTAATATTGTATTTTGAAATTGTCCATTTACGCGTATCTACCTGTTTTGAAATTATTCTTGAACATTTTAAACTAACAAAAATCCATTGATTGATATTTTTAGTGCAGTACTAAGGAAAAATTAACTTTTGATCAGCATTGTGACGTCGTTCAAAGTTCATTAACAGCAATGGCGTCGCAATTCTGCTCCATAAGTATGACGAATTTTGCGCAAGAGAACTTGTAAGTATTTATAAGCTACTAAAATATGTGTCTTTAAAGTATCTACTGCTTGACAAAAGTCACCGTGTAGTAGTAGCCACTAAAAATATTTCCTTTAAAGTTATGGTTACTACAAATTAGTACACGGGACCAATCGTCCTACGCCACTGTTTAAATTTGTTAAGACTACCATGAACTACCGGCATTCACAACCTTAAGGTTCTCGATGCTACTTCAAAGTTATACATGGAAATTCAACCTCAAAGTAATACATATGGTTGCGATTGGTAGTTGAGAGTTAGAAAAATGGATTTTTTAAAAGTTGTGGCGACGAAACCAAGTCCCAGTACTCGAAATTTTTAGTAATGGTTGTACCCGATTTCGGGTACCCGAAAACGGATCTAGAACCGAATGGTTGAATACTCGGTTCCAAGTATGCGGTTCTAAAACCGGGTATTCGGGTAATCCGGAACGCAGTATCGCGCTGGATGGATACCCCATTCCTGAAAAAGACGGTTTTCCACCCAATTATATACATATACATGAGGTATGTATATTAGCGCTATTGTTCGAGAACGAGTAAATGTATTTAGTGCTACAACTGAGCATTCACTTATCGGTTGATGGTGAGGACCATTCGCGTCCTCGAAACGGCCGTTCCGGATTAATTATTATATAATTTATTAAACCTGTGTGTTGTATGTGTTATTTAGGGCCGAGTATTTGAATATTCGGTTTCGGGTACACGGAAACGCGCTTTTGGACAGTTCTGGTATTTACGCACATAGAAAATAATGATTTGGCTAGAAGTCTATAACATCTTGCTTTCTATTTACTAATTTTTTGATGAATTTAATATAATGTACTGTCTCAATAAGTTAATGTCCTTTTATTTCTATGACCTTATCTACCTTGAGCTCTTTGGACGATTTCGGAATTTTAATCAGTAGACTAATTTCATAGAATAGTAGATATGTTTTTTATATTTACGTAAAAATAATGCCTTTGCCTTATTTTATTTTTCTCTTTCTAGTTACTATTTCTATACAATGAAATTCTGGAGAAATTTACAAAATCATTGTTTACATTTGATTTGACCTCCTTTCGTCAATTAACTATAGAGATGATTACATCCAGCACATGTCTAACTTGATTGTAATAATTCTACTCCGGGGACCCATACCGGACATGCTGTTATTACATTATAATGAATTTACAGTAGAAATTTATAATGTTTAGGTAGCCCACAGAGGACGTAGTTGCCCTACTCGCTTGTAATGGCATTAATTTATTGTATTGTTTATGATGATTATTCCACGAATAATTGCAGTGTAGAGATAATAATTATTTATTTTTAACAACCTATAAAAGCTGTAGGTTTTGTAATAAGAAATTAACATACAGGTTAATTCAGAGCGACTTTACACTTTCATAGGAAGACATTTTAAGCGGTATATTCAAACAAAACGATTAAGAAGTTCATTTATGTAACACCCAACCTTTCACACTTCGATTTTTTACACTAGCAATGGTAAATAGCAACAAATTAGATAACAGATAATCTCTTTGTGTTTGCGGGAAGCTTATACTTAGGAAAAGCGTGCCATGGTACATATTAAAGTCCCGGACGTTGCGTTTTGACACAAAAGAAGCCGCTTTGTGTGGGAAACGTTTCCGGATGGACGCATTACGCATTGTACAAAACCACAGCATAAAAACCATTATCTGCTATGAATAATAAGAACGAACGAATTCTTAGAGATACCGTCCACCTAAATTAGATTTTTACTCAATGGAAAGTTTTTGTTATTTTATAGGAAACAATAGAGTCGTCTACATAAGAAATGTCTTTTCTAAAGAATTGCCACCGGGCGAAATGTAACATCTACAAAGTAACATTTTATCACCTTCGCTATCACATTCGCGTTGAACATCGAAATTATAATAACTTAAAGTTTACAAACACTGACATTAAGGACAAGACCGCAAAACAAAAACAAACTCATATTTCTATTTTGTAATGTTCCATTTCCTTTCAACATTTCTGTACCTTACTACATTAATAATAAATAACTTCCACACCCTCTTTTATTCAGATGAAATAAAAAAACCTACCGTGAGGCACCGCTGGGAGTCGGAATGTTTGCACATTACCCATATTACTGGTTCTGCATAGTACATAATATGTGAACCTTATTTCTTTGCTATTTTAAATGTAAAATCCAATTTTTAACGTGTAATTATTAAAAAAACCAAAAACATTCCAAAAAACAAATATTAACTTAAAATTATTTTAATTGCAGATGCCCATTAACAAAATTTTTATTTTTACTATGTAATCACTTATAACTTCTGAAGAAGGCAATGCATTTATTGCCGAAACGTAAAAAGTAGCTTTATTTATGTAAATAACTAAGCCGCTACTATCAAGAGTTTCCTTAGTGAAAATTAGCTAGTTTGTTCTTATACACTGTACATTATTTCTAAAGCTCTCTTCACATTCACGTTGCTATTTCATATCAAGTCTCCTTAAAATATATACATTTCGTATATGAATATTTACTGTTCATAGATACACACATATACATATACATACAACATAGTAGATCAATATCTGGTTGCTTCTCGCAGATAGCGCACGTAGCTGAAGCTTATTATCGGTTCACGCACCAATTACCTATACATATCTACCGACAAATTTGAACCTCTCTATCGAGTTCATCAAAATATTGACCTAAAATGACGCACATAAATTATTCACGCTGCTGCATGTATAGATAGGAAAGTAGTCCAATAAATAATAAACATAAACACGTGTAGTGGCTATGGAATTCATGTTTGCTTAGAAATGATATCAGCTTGTATGGCTTATAATGTATGCGCATTGGTAATATTATTGCTAGGTGTAACATTCGAATAACTAGTATTAAAATTAGCCTTAAGCACTTTAGATATTAAAAATATATCACATCGGAATATTTCTCATTTACCTTGTAAATACTAAATTATTAAGTAAGGTTTTGCTCATTTCCCAGGATGAAATGTGATGGTATTTATTACATATACACTTTGCGGTGCTTATTGATTAATTCTTGTTAGACCAAGCATGCTAAACAGTATCTGATTTACGTGTCGCAGTGCAGTTCTATTGTACATTTCAATTTTCTAGTTATGATGTGAACAGTACGTTGTAGTTTCTTATTTATATAGTTCCTACATTCACCTTTGGTACGTTAGATCGAATTATGTCGAAAGAGGGAGCAATTATACGTAAGAATACGTCACGGCCTTAGATATAGTGCTGTTCCATTGATCATTGTAAAAACGATATCTTATGGGGTATTACGTATTATTTTAGCGAAAGTGAGCGATTTTGCTTTCTGTGTATCGCTACAACAATCAGTGGAAACCGCTTAAAATAAAATATGAATTAATATCGAGTACATATTGTGTACAAAGATCTGTCATAACTTTCGTTCCATATTAATTTACAGAAATGTATTAATACGCTTCATTGGCGTTAAACTAGCTTCATATACGAATATATCCGAAGAGAGTTCGATAATTACGTGGCTTCGGCAAGAGACGGCGATACTAGAATTGAAATAACTTTACTTTTCGTAAAAGTAACCTTTGATAAAGAAAATCTACCAAAGAATAACAGGAGGTAATAATAAACACTAAGGCTGGCTGATACTTATGGTTTCGGTATCGGAATTCGATACCTGTCTTAGTATCGATATTTGCCGATGTATCAATTCTCAATATCAGGACCGGAAGGTATCGATATTCAGAATCGATTCCAAGGTACGATACCTACCTTCCAAAAACGTACCGACATTCGTCTTTGATCCTAAAGTACGTGATATGTAAAAGTAAAAATAAAGTGCGTAATGCTATCAGTCTTATGTTCCCTAAGTGCAGAACATTCGGAACCGTTAACATCTCTCTCAATGAATAAGTACTGTACTAAAATTCGTGGAGCTCTTCAACAACGTACAATATTTAATAAAAGTAGTGCATGCATCATTTATCCATTCATGTTCCACACTAAAGCATTTTAAGTTAATAGGGGAGCTTAATCTTGGGACGGAGAGTAATTAAAGACGATTTCGATTGTATATACCTACTTAATTATGGAAGAAAATGATGTAATGTAACATATATATGACTGTAAATGAGGAAAGACTAACTGACGAGAAGAAGCGTCCGGAATAATTGAAAATATTTAATTGCAGAATCTTTTTGAAAAATTGTAGTCAAACAAAAGAATGTCCAGAAAGATGCAAGATGCAAATTTTTTTTTCTTGTGTTGGTCCGAAAATATTTTCGATATCTTTATTAATTTGCTTTTTTTAGCAATCTATGGCGAAACAAAAACATTGCAGTAATATTTTTTTTGCAGTTCTTTTTTCCTAATTTTTGTGACCTGAATCTATAAAAGAGTTGAATGAATGAAGCGCACTTTTCAGGTATATCAAGCACCTCGGGAAGTTATACTAGATAATCACAGGTGTCACACAATACGTTACATTAAAACCTCGTTTATTTTACAAATAAACATAGGTCTGCAAATACTATAGCAGTTCCCAACAATGCACTGTTTTTAAATTAATCCTTTCAAGCTCCTGCTAATTCTCTTTGAACACAAAGATATTAAATTTGCTTGGCTCTTGGACATCCATTTCAGCTCGAAAAGTTTCTCATCATCTGCTGATGTAAAGAATCTGGTGATGTGCATGGACGAAAACTATTGTTCTGAAAGGAACACATCTTTCCTGCTTAAGAAAGTTTCTCTATTTCTCAAAACTAATTGCATGAAAGATCACCAACGAAGTCCCTTTTATGTGAATCTCTTGCCTTGCCCTATTTTAATTATGAAGGCATTCTATTTATTAAGTGCATTGTACGACAATACAATAATACCTACACAGCTAGCGCATTAGATTAATTTACAGCAACCTTGCCAACAATATGAAGAATAGACGCATTTCGCTCTCTTGTGCTGGAAATTGGCCAGGCTCAATTAGCCGTCATATTTCTTTAAAAATACTACTCGCGTTGCCAATGTGCTTCAATAAATATTAAGAAATTAAAATTTTATTGTGAAGATACCTTATTATCGATTACGATACTCGATACAATGCATTAGAGGTTGAGACACATCTTTTTCAACTTGTGATTCACCATTAATTTGAATGGTGCTCATCTAGACTGCTAAAATATCAGGTTACCATTCTTACTCGAATACACCTTTTTTGATGTTTTATAAATATCCTCGATTATTTTAAATTTCTTGATTCTAGTACATGAAATATTATGGAAATACAACGTAGGCTGTATTTTCTACGCTTCCCTCTTTAAAATTATTTCGGTTACAACATACATTAAATTTATGAAGTTAATAGGTTAAGAAAAGGTGCTGCCAGCACTTTGATCTCTTTAATGTAATGTCCTAGTTTACTTGAAATTTGAAATTTATTAAAAAAAATATCGAAAGGATACTATAAAATATCGCCAATCGAAATATGGGGGCGTGATGGTAGGTTGGAACCGCTGATCTTAGAGATAAATCAGGCTGTGCAGCAACTACGGCATTCGAAGGTAATAAAAAAATGTTTGCATACGTAAAAGGTTCCCACGTGCCTTTTATTTTTTCGACAGCAGATATATCCTTTAGGAAGCTTCAGATCCGACAATCAATTTGCCTAAACATCATGTCTTGTCGTTGAAAATTTATAATGAAAATGAGTCCATGTCCTTCAATTTTTTTTTAGGTTATTGCTTGCGAGATATACGGAAAAAATACTAAATTTTTAACTACGTTTATGTTCCTTAAATGAAACGTTATAGGTTTTGAATCACGTCACCGAATTCCAAACTGTTTTTAAAAATCCATTACACGAAATTTTAAACTTCTTCATGAATAGAATAAGCGTGTTGGTAAAATGTAGTAACCGTTCCTATCAGGAAAATAAGGATTGTCCTATGTAGGAAATACTACTTACAAACGTTAAAAAAGTGCATGGTTGATAAAAGCGCAACCAAACATAGAGAATAGAAAAGTGGAAATAACGTCAAGCAGGGATTTGCAATGCTACGGAGGCCCACGTAAGAATTCATTCAGACATTATTATTGGAAATGGGTGACATTTGTGTACTATTTCCAGATCCAGAAATGATGGCAGTATCCTAAAATCCTGATGCAGCTTTCCAAGAAGTATTTACTAATTCAGCCAGTTTCATGAAATATCAAAGTAGGTAATCCTAAAATCAAAGAAAATTGTATCCAGCTTCCTAGGTTTCTCAGAAGCTTGGGCTTTTCGTCCAGGTGTTTCAGGAACCAATCCTGCTACAACAAACGTATCATCTAGTACAAGAAATCTTAGTAATATATAATTAACAATGTATATATAGTGAGGTCTTAAAGTATCTTCTCCATATTACGACAACAACTAGTATTTTTAGAAAGTCGGGTTTTATTTTCTGTTACTTTTTGATGTCACCAGAAGTGGCATCAACTTTCTTATCTTAAATGGAACATCCCATATATTTTGAAGTTTTTAGAAATATGATCAGAAGATGAATCCAACGATATGTTATACCTTAGCTTAAGAAATATCGCGATATGTGGTAATACCTGTTTTTGTTGTTATGCAAGTTGGCTTGAAAAAAGCGCTAAATTGTCTACTATGACGTGCGAGGTTATCCAAAAAGTTCGTTGCTAAGCAAACGTTTGTTGTTTTGATAAGCAGACTAATATTTGAAGAAAATATTAATAAAAAATACGTTGCATTAACATTAAACATTAAAACAGTTTAATTAATATTTATTTATTATCAAATAACAGAATTGGTTTCATTTCTTTAATTTCTTAAATGTGTCTATTTTAAATATGTACTACGTTTTAGTTCACCCCTGTATGTTGAGTGCATATTTTTTAGACATCTCATATGTGAGAAATAGGCAAGTGCGTAACTCAGAGAAGTATTGATTTTTTCCCCATATGACATTCTGTGCGCGTTGTGATTGGCGCAAAATTAGGCCAACTTAGGGATAAGATGATGTCACCCACCCGAGCGTTATAAGATTACGATAAAAAGTCTTTTCCCAGCGAGCAAACGAGCAAACGGATAGGACGTGTGATCCTCGTAGAGGAGATTATATTTAGCATTTGATCGAGGCCAGAAGAGCCACGAATGAAGATTCTGAACAATTTCGTGGCTAGGTGCCCCAAGTTAATACCTGTTAAAGTGAGTTACACAGTGCCTAAAGTGGAGCAATGCAGGGCCCTGATCGCCACTAGAAGAGCAAGGATACGCTGTTCACTTCTCGCCAACTGATCGCACACATAATTTCGCCAAGTCACCTGTATGTTTTTGCAAAATATTAAAATAAAATTAATATTTATTTTATTCTATTCTCGAGAGGCCCCATTTTCGTTAATAAATCCTATTTTTGTGTATTTTACATTTGTTGTCACTAACTGCAATATTATTCATACTTACAATTTTTTTGTAATAAAACATTGTTATTTTTAAATTAATTCTTTTATTTTTTTTCATATTATTCAGATATTTACTCGAGAATTACACGACCTGAGCAGCAATTGGCAGGTGTTGTATATCTGAAATGCGATCAAGACTTTTGTACATAGGTGCAGGTAGGTACATAATTTTTTTAAATAAATTATTACTTTTACTTTTAGCAAAAGGTTTTGTGACAAGTTTATACTAACATTTTTTATGTGATGATGATATTCAAAAATGCTTCTCATATTTAGTTCAAAGTTCCAAATGCGAGCGACAAAATCGTTAAGCTTTCCCTCATTGATAAATAGATCACAAATTCCTAAATTTCTCCCAAAGATACATAGAACTAGTAACTTTACATGCTATATAAGTGCAAGGTACTAGCATTTACGTAATGTTTGCGAATATAGGTAAATATCTGCACCATCATTTGTTACAATGAAATTTTGGGCAGCTCAAGCGGTTGGATGAATGTTCGGGGCGGCCAAAAACTGTAACAATTACCAATAACATCGGAAAAGTTCACCAAACGGTGCTAAACAAATTAAGATTAGGAAAGGACGTGTTTGTATTGATTGAAGATTTGGGCATGAAATCAGTAACGGCGCTTGGTGACCCAGGACCTAAAATACACTCTAATAAATATTTCCAAAGCCTTGTTGAAGCAGTCTAAGCGAAATAAGTCGGAGTGTTGGCATTAATTAGTAACTGTACATGAATCTTGGATACATCAGTACACCCCCGAAGTGAAGTAGGCTGAAAGTGAAAATTCCCGAACGGCCCCATTCGAAGAGAAAAACAACATACCGTCCCACATTTTAATAATTGCCATGGAAACAATTTAGGAAACTACGATTTTGGCCCCAATGAGAAGACGAAATCGATATTTTGCTTGCATTTCGACAAGACAGAAGTCTAGATAGCAGGACGACAACTCAACGTGTAAATCTTATCTCTCTCAAACTTTGAAAACTATTGTATAGTTATGTACTTGTTGGTACACAAGTTTCAATGAAGTAGTGACTTTAAGAAAAATAAATAGAAGAATCGCACAATTGTTTCTATTCCCATTATCGTAATACGATTGTCTAAATATCTTAAAGCAATGGCATTAACTAATTTTGACGACTTGCTTTCAAATTCAGACCAACCGGTTAGCAATTGCACTTCGAGCTTAACCTCACATTTAGCTTAGGTGTACTAAAGTCATTACTACCATTACGCAAATATGTTAAACGTATGTATAGAGATAATTTACTCAACCATAATTTTCTATAACAAAACAATCCATCAACCTCCACAACAATGTCATTTTCTAATGCAATAGTGAAATACGAAATAAAATGTGAAAATTGTACGTTTTATCATTATGTTATGTCATAACAGCATAGCGAAAAGCCTACGTGTTTACTAGCAAAGTTTTGGTACTTGCATCATGGAAAAGTCTCGCAAGGTCCTGGATGCAATTAAATGATATGAATAAATAATTAACAAGTTACACCTATTGTCTGTATATTTAGGTTAAATAAAGATAATAAAAAAAATTAACGCTTTGACCTACGATTGCCTTCGGAATTATTGACGTCAAAAATTTTGCAAATAGATAGCAGTATAGGGCGCGCGTGCTCACAATTCTTTGTATTTGAACGGCTTGATTCTGTGAAATGTATTTCATATTGTTTCGAAAACAGTATTAATCAACTGGTTTGCAAATCATAAGCTCATACGCCACGTAAGAGATTTAATCATAGGCAAATTAATTATGTATGTGCTCAGCTGCAAGAGTAAAATTAAGCGCAGACAGTTCAGACTCGGATGATGGGCGTAATTGTTTTGTAGAACTTGCCATAAATATGTACATATATCTAGGGTATAACGAAATAATGGAAAGATATGCCGAACAGGTGAATAAATTATTTCGATGCCTTGGTATACCGGATGGTTCACTGGTAGGGAATTTCTCTATAACTCGTAAACAGTGACAGATAGGAAAAAAGGATTGTATCGACTGTTGTAGGATCATGAATGGTCTATAGCGTAAAATTATCGGCGTTTGTACAGGGTGTTTCATAATCTTGGTACAGTTTTGAATTTTGTTTCCTTAAACACCATACTCCCAATATTATTGTATTGTTAAGAGATTGAATAATTGATTAAAAACGTAACACATTAAGAAAAAGAAAAGAAAAAGCTCGGTATTAAATACAGAGAAATGTATTGACTAATTGGAAGAAACTCCAAGATGTATGCATAATAAGCTTATGTTATATAAATAGATGCTTGAACGTATTTTGTCTTATGTGGGGTTTCTAATTAGATCTGGTTGTAATAGTAATGAGCAGCAGGAACATTTGTATCAAGCCAATTACCGAACTAATTGATTCAAACGTTGTTGAGGTTGCTAAACGAAAGCTCGTGATGATAACAAGTCGATAAATTCTTCCTGTTAAACGGACAACAACATACTGTTTGCCAATTTCGAGTAATATTCCTCGCAACGTAGAAAAGAGCACGGTACAAGTAGAAACAGACCTTTTCCAGAAGCAACGACTTTTAATTAAAATCCGTAATCTAATACCGAATGCAATTTTATTTTAATTACTTTTATGTAATCAAGTCTTGCGAGTTTAGATTAGTTTTTAATGTAATACGAGATGTCTTTGGCGGGTGAAAATTGGATATTTTCAGTAAGAACAATTAAAGCGTGGAAACAGTGTCTACGTGCGATTTGCCTGATTTCGCTTAGCCTTGTGCTATATTTTATCTCGGCACAAACAAAAATACGGCATTAAACGTATTACATAAAATCGATACTTTAAAAATATATGGGTTTAATTCGGTTCGGGAGATTAAAATTTCAATAACAGTAAAGCTCTGTTGTAAAAAAGTTTCGAACTGTTCGTTTCACGCGTAAATATTTATTATCTGTATTGGCTACCTCTAAACTTGAAACAAAATTACTTTATTTTGTTCGTTAAGTAGATACGTTTACATTTTTCTCTACAAAAGATACGTATTTTAAATAATCAAATGTAGTCGAGGTGTTGGAAAAGAATTATTGGTGCCAACTTTTTAGAATGGGGTTCACACGTAGGGAAAATATAGTCTCCAAATAATTATTAATAAATCATTTAGGTGAGTTCATGCTTAAAGGAAAATAAAAACAAGTTGATACATACTTATTATTAAAAAGCAAGATGTCTAGAGGTAATAGTTTGTACAGAACATCTGTAAAAACGAATAGATCCTTTAAAAAATGGAATAGATGTTTTACATATGTTTGCGTGATTCTACTCCGTTGTATTTTACAATCTTAATTGTTTTATGCTTCTAATTGTGAAGAAGATCAATATTCGAAAATTTTCTCAGCAGAACGAAAATATTCGAGTCACATAGATCCATGTTGTTGTTGTGCGACTCCTTAATGTTGTCTGCTTTCAGCTACTGTGATTCTGTTTAGGGTCCTTGCTTGACATTAAGAAATTCTGAACAAAGAATATCAAAAGCTTCCTTGAGGCATTAGACATGGTATACGTCGTTTTGGGAGAATCATAGTAGTAAGAGGGATGCCCAACCGTAGTTGTATGCTGCTTACCTCTATCAAGGAATTATTGTAAGACAGACTCTTCCCTATCTTTCTGAGAGAATTACATACAGGTGACCGTACATAATTTGGTTCTAAAGGCTTCAGCTGCCGGCAGCAATTCGCTACTGGCGATTTGCCCGTTGCGACAGCTGTCGGTGCAAAATTCTGCCAAGTCCGACAGAATTTTGCACGATCACTTCACCGAAATCTTCATACAAATCAGGAGACCTATCGATCGATTTTACATTGAATTAACTGTTGAATTCAAATGTTTTATAAAAATAAACGGAATAAATTTTAATTATAGTCGTAAGATAGAAGTAGTGGAAATTCAAAATTTTAGGACGTTGAATGACAAATTCGTCCTGATAGGAAGCTAAGCTTAAGTTACATCCTATTAACGTATTTATACAATGTTGATCACCACATTTTATGTGCGAGTCATTCGAATATAGTTGTACTACTGGTATTTTGACTCGTAACCGGCCTCAATTAACTATTAAACACAAATTTTGCCAATAAAGCTGCGTAAACATTGATAATGAACACGTTCGTACGTTTCTATCTATGTATCTAAGTAGATGAAGCAACAAACATTAAGCAGTCTAGAAATAACATTTACTTTATATTTTAAGTGGGATCAAAGAGGCACCAGGTTTCCAATCTACTTAAGTTAATTAAATAAAGGGCTTATATTCACCCATATAAGTAAAGAACTCCTGGTACTTACTCCGAAATTTTGGAAATTTGTGGTTAATGTAATGTCTTAGTATAATCTTAAATTATACGGAAAACTGGACTTATTCATTTTAGTGAGAAGTTGGTAGAAATAATGCATGGTTCTTTTGCAGAACTAGTCAATGGATATCAATTTTTAAAACGTCATTGGGTAAATAAGTACAAGAAATAATCTCCCCATTAATTAAATAAGTTGAAGAAAAATGTCGTGATGAAGTATTTCTCATTGAACTTGAAGGTGAAGATCAACTTGTTTCGAATTACGAGAACCAATCATTACTTCACTTCACACAGCGTATTGCAACATCAGCACACCGAAACTCACTTATTCAATTTTCACAGGCAAAAGTGAGTTAATCATTCCAGGTCCTGGCTTCATTTTGTAAACGCTTTCCGCACGATCATGTCATTTTCAACATTTTTCCAATATATTACAATGATTAACTTGCCCATTATATAAAGTTGTCCCTAAGCGTAGTAGCAATGCAACCTAATTCCCAAAATGTGAAGATCTAACTTTAATTGTAAAGCTGGTCAAACGTAATTTCATTGTTTCTTTGCTTGTCTTGCAAATTATTCGTAGATTCAGATGTTTGTGGTATCCTCTTATTAATTGGCAGTAAACACTTAAAAATTACAGACATTCCAACACTCTTGTTTCTTATCACAATTTTGAAAAGATTTGTAAAAGGAATGAACTCCAGAGCATGCTACAGCAATAGTGTTCTCTTATAATTTCAAATCTTTGTAAATTTATATATAATATTTATATATATATATAATTATAATTTTATCAATTTGAAGTTTAAACGCAGATAACACCACATTAAAGCAAATAATTATCAAATTAACTCCGTCAGCAAACGTAGATATGTAAATATTGTTTAAATGTATCGTATTTGCTTAACAAAATCGTGTTACGTGAAAAATCTTCCACTAATAATAAAAAATTAAGTTTATGGTTCATTATAAAGTATATTGCTGTTTCGCCAAGAAATGCTTATGTCGTATCTGTTGAAGTAGCCCGTCGCAAAGATGAATGGTTGATTATTAAGTGGCTGGCAATGAATTTTTACTACTGGAAACTGGAATCCATGCATACGTATTTATGTATATGAGCGTGGTCTGGTAGCGAAGTACGGCGCTACGTGACCGGACTCAAGTTTACACATCTGGTAACGTGCGTGACTTCCTCTATCTGCGTATTTATGAATCGACATAATAACCGTTGTTATGTCCCCTTCCTCCTAAGAGTAGCACAGAGAGGGAACGTACTACGACGTAGAATAAACTAGGTGTACTATTGAATTTGATTAATGTCTGTATGGAATTGGTTTTCTAGTATCTATTAATGTCAATCGAAGAAATACTTTCTGTGAGTGTATTGCACATAGATTTATGTAAGACCAACAGCAAAATTAAGCACGTATTTTAAGAGTTATTGCCGCTATGAAAAACATTGGGGATGCTGTAAAATTACTCGTACATAGTAAACAATTTATTGCTTAAGAAACGCTTGTCTGGCTGTAAAATTTACCCGGTTAAATAAGATTATTGGTGTTATTTTGATGGCTCTATGTTTTCATTTTATTATTGTTATCGATAGAGAAATAAGTTTCAAATAAAAATTGTGTGAATATGTCAAAATTTTTATAAAACGACTTGAGTAGTTTGCATAAATTACGTGATACAAATAGTATTCATCTTCTTTCTAACGGAGCATCCTGTATATTATTACATTTTTCAGTGAGATCTATTTCTGTAATTATGGACATGTAGCTACCAACAAAATTGAGTGGGCAAAAGGAAATATTGAATAGAAATTGAACAAGTAGCAAGTTTTAAATGCAAATTTAATTTACAAAATTAACCTTTATCGGAAAAACATAATATACTAAGTATTATAAAAAAGAATAACAACTTAAAACTTAAAAGTACCCGACCGATATTCTGCTTCGTTTGTTGTATCCGCTAACTCAATTTTGTGGTCGAATAATGTTCACAGATTTTCAATCGAATTTAAACCCGACGATTGAAGAGGCCCTTCAAGCTGTTCAATATTATTCTCTGGAAGGAATCTCTTATTTGACCTAGTGATGTGTTTAGGGTTTCTGTCCGTTTGGAACAAGTACCAATTTTCTAACAAGTCCCTTCCCCACGCCACGAAAAGCAATTCCATACTACAATTAATCCTCCATCAAATTTCTTTGTTTTAATGGTGCTTCGATCGTGGTTGGCTGTAGAGGATTTTCTCCATACTTTCTCCTTTCCCTTCTTGCCAAATGTTACATTCTCCTGATTTGAAGAACAATGCCGCTGGTCGTCTGTTTCGGTGTATCTTTCTTGCGAAGAGGGAACCAATTGCTTTTGTTGAAATGTATGAAATAGTTGGTTATTTGCTCGATAGCTCAGTACCTCCCGAAATGAAAGACAATAAGTATGTATAACCAAATTATTAATACGTACACAAACAATGTTATCGACACACTCCGCACCACACAAGTTTAATTGATTAATTCAGGACAGCTCTTTCGAGGATGCATCGATCCACCGAAGACCGACGCATCCTCGAAACAGCTGTCCCGGATAAACCAATTCAGTTTGTGTGGTGCCGAGTGTGCCGATACTTTTGTGTTGTTTGTCATACTACCCCACAGTCACTGCTATCATTATTACAAACAATATTTTGAATAAATAAAAGTACAATGTATATATATGAGATATCTCATATATATATACTATACTAATAATATATATTTTAAATTTACATACTAAGGTGAATGGAATATAAAATTTACAGAATAAAATAATGGAATTATGATTTTACAAAATACAGTAAATGAAACTAATGAATTTGTTGACATAAAATCAAAACTAAAAAGCTAAGAAGCCTAAACATCAAACAACTCAAACTTGCTCTTGTTACTGCAAATAATACATTTCCATTTCCATTTTTTTTTGTAAGGTTTAATCACATACACAAATAGTTCGAAAGTATTCAGTGAGGATGATAATTATATGTTCCAAATGTAATTCCGCGTTATTCACCAACAAGCCATTTTGACTAATAATCATTCGGTGATATATTTTCTATTGATTATGAATGAATGCGAAGAAGCTTAAACCTAGGGCAGGTCTCAAAAGCTCGTTTAAGCCGGCCCAGACAGTAGTACAGGTAACATAAAATAACCCATTATTTGAAGCAATCCTTTTGCTAAAATCTACTAAAATCTGCAAGTGTCTATTATGAGGAATATTTGAACGTCTATGTCAAACAGAGTATGTCATATGTAAGAGTGGATCCTTATTTACCATTCACCAAGATTTGAAACGGATAATTTGATTGCTTCAAAAGATACTAGGCTAATAGGCAATCGTTGTAAATCACCTGTATACTCATATACGTACGTACATCTAAGCTAAAAATATGTTAGATGGAGAATAAAGATATGTATGTATTTTTATAACCATGTCTTGTAGTCTTCTACCTAACACTAACAACTTTAACAATACATAATGTACATATATTGTACTGTCAGGTAGATAATCATAAATCCTTCGATTTTCGGCAACGTTAAGAAAGTTTGTACATCATCTCAGGCGAATAATAGCATTATTGCAATAAAATCCATGTTATATGTGTAGTAAGCGTTTAACATATGTTATCTGTTTATAATATCCTTTCTAAGAGGCCTTAGAATAGTAATAAATTCCTATTTTTAATAGAGCATAATTCAGGGTGAAAGCTGAAATGTGTTATAAATTCAATACGTATTACTGCCATCAACTTAATAAATTTCTGAATAACTATGTTTTATATAAATCAATACGATATTTATTTGCCTGGTATAATAATTTTTAGCATATTCGGGCACACGTGCACAAATCCACATGTATATTCTGCTATTTTACACGTTTCATGGAGAGTAATTACACATGTCTGAATTATTTTCTTCCAAGTACACATATTAAAACACACGTGAGTCTCCTACAGCTTTCGAAATAGACATCTTTATTATCTTAAACGACAATGACTCATTGCTTGTAATTATGAAGTGTTTAGCTTCATAACTTAAAACACTTAATGGATACAATATGCTGACATTAGTCAGAAAATTGTGATAATAACCTCAAAAGAGGATACTTTTGAGCTACAAGGAAAAATCCTTGGAATGAGGAAGTCTTTGAGAAGCTTAGTGTTTATCTATTTTTTTGGTTACATTGTTGCAAGTGTCATACTTGCATACTTACAATACCAAAAAAAAAACATCGAGTATTAACGAACGCGGAAAATTGACAAGCAATATCAAAATATTTGTAGAGCCATGATGGTTAACTATTATTATTTTAATAAAATACACATCGTATTCCAAACAAAATGTATTTTTCTAAAAATTCGTTATTCGTCTTTATAAAAATTTTATTTTTATCCGAAGTATGTATAAGCATCTTCTAAATATAAATGACAATGTCTCGCAGTATTTGAATACGTATATTTCCCCATGATTAATTTAAACAAATCCATTATTTAAGGCAAAAACCACAATACGTTTACAATATCTGGAATCGGAATACGTGTGACGTAAACGAGCAGCTGTATATATATACAAAGTTTTCCGTGTTTTGCGAAAAACATCCTGAGGCCCGTGTACGCATGAACCAATTCAACATGAATGAAGCGCCAAAGCTGGAATAATAAACATACAATTTAGAACGTAGTGGTACCGTGTGGATGTTTTCAGGCGATCAATTTTCTTCGTCAGAAATAATGGCTTTGACTCGTACTAACGAAAATGCGCAATTAAATTCAACATTTTTAACCGAGACAAGTCGACTTCCAGGATAATATTTATACAATGTTTTATGTTTTGTTTTCCATGTAGATGAAAGTAAAACAAATTTCTACTAAACGCCAGACGTTTGAGCTTCATATAAAAAGCTAAAAAGCGGAGAAAGAATTTTTTTATTCATTTAGTGGAATTAAAGATGAGCTTTTTGTATCTTGGTCGCTGTGAACTGCAGGAATGAGATAATGACCTCTATAAGTCTTAACTTAAAAAATTTTGAGTTCCGGAGCTCTCAAAAATAACGGTGAACTTTTAAGGGGATTGTTCTTTTTCTGTTGAACTTATCTGTGATATTTTGAAAGAAATTTTGCTTGACATTTTAACATAGTTACTTGAAGATTTTCAACATACATACTTAATTTTAAAATAATCCTTTCTCCAAGAAACCACGGAATTTAATAAAGAGCGTCATCGAGCTAAGCTTTTTTAGAATTTCCAGCGTGGCTGAAACCGTAACCGTTTTGATAATAAGACATGTTCCTTAACTACCGTAAAGCGGAGGTATAATGAATTTCAACGTCATGTACAAAACATAATTAAAGAGGTCCGGCATGTTGTTGTCAGAGTATCCAAGAAACTTTAAAGATCGGTGCGAAACATTTGATAGTATGTAAGCTTGGATTTCCCATAATTTGACCCCGGTTCAAAAAAAATCGTATGGCGTAGTGCAGATCTACATCGGATCGCTTTGCCAAGGGATCGTCTCATTTGGTGTACAAGGCAATGAAACGCGGCACCAAAAAAATTATTCGTGAAAGAAGCCGAAACAAAAATTGTAATTGTAGAACATCTTTCCGCATAACAGGGGAGGATGAATAGTGAATGGTACAAGTTCTCCAAGATGTTTGCGAAAAAACGGCTAAGCTGAAGGAGCATTTTACGCCCAGGTAACTGAGTATTTGAATGTCCGAAACATTGAAATAATGGGTACTTTGCCATATAGTCCAGACCGAGTACCTAACTTAGACCGGCCGAAGAAGCGGTTGACACATTTAAAAATGAAATAACCTAACGCAGGAAGATTGGAGAAAATGTGTTGAAGATTGGTTTGTATGGATGCAAAGATGCATGCTACGAGTAATACCTTGAAAAACGATAAATAAATGTATTTTGTCAATAAATTGTGTATTAATTTACTAGACTCATCGGAAAGAGAATAGCCTTCGTATTACATAACTTGATTGCTAGAGGAATAGAATAATGTAACATACTACTTACAAATCTATCGTTTCTATAAATATGTTCGTACGTTATATAACCATATTAAAAGTAATGTTCTGCTTACTTCATAATGTTGCCAACTCTTCCTAGGTACTTTTTCCTCTTAAATGACATAATTGTCACAAATAAATTATTTATACGAAACTGCATTAGTGCCGAAGGCTTGGCATTAACGGATAAGTTGATTATGGAATACGCTAACGTGTTTATGTTCATATTTATGTAATCTACCATGCAACATGTTAAATACATACGTTTTTTTTATTCTCAACCTTCACATCTTATGAAAGAATACCTTACCTAAGTTGTGAATAACTGAAAGGTGATTAGCCTTGACTTTAGAAGAAGTGATTGTTATAATTATTTACATACTTAGAGCTTTTAGCTACCCATTTGAAATGTAAGCTCATGGAGCAAAGACGTATCTTTGTTAAATAAATAAACATTCTTTAGAATCTAGAATACCGGCGCAATGCCCAATTTGGATAAATGGTTTTTCATTGCATACAGAAGCTAAGATTTAATGGGGAAGCACAAACATAATAAATTTTGAACAGAATTCTAAATACTCTTAACGAAACTGATGACATAGAGATATAGTAGAAAAAGATAAATGAGAGAATAGGAAATTGTGCGGAGGATGAGAACACAAAGAACAAGAAAAGATGGTTTGATGAAGAATGTGCAATGAAGGCTAATAAAGGACGAAAACTAAGAATAGATATGATTAAGAAAGAAACCGAAGGAGCGAGGAAGGAATATGAGGGTCAAAGAAAAAAATGTAAAAAAACTGACGAAAAAGAAAAGAAAATATAATGATGTAATCGAAAAAAAATAGAGAACAATTTTAAATAGGGAAAAAGAAAAAGCACTTAACTTAAAGGAAGTTGAAGATATAATTGAGAATCTTAAAAACGAGAAAAGTCTCGGAAGTGATAAGATAAATGCAGACAATTTAAATATGGAGTGGTTAATAAACAATAGATCAGTGTCAAGAAAATTAAAGGTGGCACTTTATGGAACGGTTATTTCGTCTACTGTGACATTTGCATACTTTAGGATCGATGGAAAAAAGGATAGTGAAAGTATGGAAGAGGAAAGTTTTAGGAAAGATATTTAAAGTGAAAAAAAAATGAGGCGAGAGTAAAGCGAACAAATCGACAGCTAAAAATGTTATTTGAATGTTATGAAGAGGATACAATAGGCATAGTGAGAGTCCGGAGTTTATGATGGATGAGACATATTATGGGAATGGAAGAAACCAGAGTAACATAGAGAGCAGAAAAAACACGGAAAAAGTGAGGAAAAAAAATTAGAGGATATTAGTTATCTAAGCCATGAGCCTACTAGGCTCGCAGCGCTAATACATTATTATTATAGATATCGCTAAGATATCGCTGATTTCTAGAAAATCTCCGGAGTAGACTAAACGCCTAAACAAACAACCTGTCACAAGTAATTTTCCACATATGCTATTTATCTATAAGTATGCATATTTCTTTTAATTTGCATCGAATTTCGCATTTCGTGTGCCGTATTATTGTTGTTGTAACCCACATACTTTTGCATGGAATCTTTGCAAGTAGTTAAAATACCGACACCTGTATGAAAGCCTGTATGAGATTTTTGAAAGTTTATATATGTAAATGTTACTAAAGAAACTTGATCCTAAACTGATGAGAAGCTGAATCATGAAGTTTAAATAAAACACAACAGATATAAATTAAAATACACAGCTCTGGACAAACTATAGATAAGTTTAATAATAATAGCTTCGGATATAATAAAATTTTGTATATTGAACATTTTTTCAAATTAATAAGAAAATAATAAAAATCACGTTAAATCACATTTTTAAGTGATATTTTCCATAAAAAATCAACTTAAGGATAATACTTTGATAAGAGTTGATTTTTATTCTTTAATTTTTACGTCCTCGCATATATTTTCACAAGTTTTGTCAAAACAACTGATCAAGAATGACTTAATGAGGTTGGAGTGCCGCATCCGTGACCACATTGTATACTTCGATTGAAATTGTGTGGTCGATAAAGGTGCATTAAACTTGATGCAGGTATTAGAACATTATTGCGTATTTAGCGCTACTGTCGTACAACGGCAGCAACAAACATGTTATTGTTGTTATGGTTAGAGTTATGAGGTTTGCCGAAAAATTGAGGTTACGTGCGTATGTGGTGATGACAGGTTAATTTGAAATATGTATACATTAATCTGTACGCTCCTTTCAGATAATGAATATTTTATGCAGTATTGCTGTTCAAATGGATGACGCAATCAGTTAACGTAATACGCTCATGTTTATGGGGACCATTATGTTGCAAAACAGTAGTATGGTGTTTCAATGTACCGCATTTTATAGTATGCATATAATGCTTTATATGTAGTTTATGTAATCGGATAAATTTATGCTTGCACATGTAGTGTTCGTCATTTTTTACTGTTTCTTGAAATTTTACTTGTGACGAATGTGCTTTATGAAAACAAGTGTTGTTCATAAAGATTTCGAAGTAAAATTTTAAAAAACAGTACCATTAGTTACAGTTAATAATTAAATTAAAATTAAATAATACGTGAAAAAAGAAATAAACAAGGTTCCGAAACATAAATAGATTACTATTTAAAGAAGTAAACATAAATGGGCATACCCAAATAATAAATTAAACGTTCAATAACAATAAAAATATGTACCTATCAAATTTAGTTTCGATATCACTAGAAATGTGAGATATTTACTTGGTTCCACAAATTTGCTCAACGCTGTACATGCAATTTTACACATAAACTAGAAGAAATGTGCCTAATGCCAAACATGAATTTACCCGAGGACACAGTAAATGTAAAAAACATGAAATGCATTTTGCAGCTATAATTACTATAATACTAATACAGATAACGAAAATTATCTTAATTATTTACTTTAAATAATTTACTTCTTTTTTTTAAATAGAATTGCTAATAATTATTCACTTTGACATGAAAATAGATGCCTTATAAAATTGAGTTAATTGCATTTACATATATTTTTAGAAGTCTTCGATTGCTAATGGACGTCATCTTCAACTTTGATAAGAAAGGCACAAAAAATGCATCCTGCAGATATCGTTTTGCTTAAAAGCAATTGTAATTACAGTTACACAATTTGTTTATATATAATATGTACATGGATGGAGTCACACATACACAGATATTTTTATATAAAGCATGCGTTCACCGCATGTAACGTTGTAACCGAAAAGCATTACAAGACTAAATATATTACGTCAATGATAAATTAAAAATATGTGGCTTTTTATTGACACCGATGAATCTTTCTTAACCTCTCAATAAATTTATACATATAACAATTTAGATTCCTGAACTCATCTCTTCCAAATTATTCATATAACCTTGAACCTTTTTCCTTTTCCGTAGATAAGATTATTTATAAACTTGTTTTAATTTAAACAAAGTATCTGTTGTTTTGATTTTTGGAAAATTACACACTTTTCACTTTTTAGGATAGAAAGTATAGTCACATAAACAGCCAACTGTGTCAAATTCAAATACCAGAAACATAATTTTTTTTTTAAAGCACCGTATATTTTCCGTATACACCGCATAGGAATACACTGAAAATATTTGAATATTTGGTCTAAGTGGGTTCTCTGGTGTTAGCAAACAAAAAAAGATTACTGCCATTGGCGTTTTTAAATTATTGATTCAAAGTTTTGAGCTCAAGTAGTTACTTGTAGTCTCTGGTGTTATTATAGTTTGGTTACTATGCCATCGGTAAACAAAACATACAGATATTAACGATCTTAGGGTGTTGATTTAAAATGTCGAGCCTAAGTAGAGACGTGTTAGATCATATAATTTCAATATTAGGAAAAACTGAAAAACTAGTTTATTTTAACTAGCAGGATGTAGGTGTTTTCGCGGTTTCGTTTTTTACAAATTTGCACTTACGACCCTTGTGACACAAATAATTACATATGGTGAGCTAAATCCAAAAACTAACGCTCAAAGATCTCAAATACTACATTAGCAGGAAATTGAGTGAAATTATTGGTTTGAGTTAACCAAGGGTAAAGCTTCTTTTCTATTGTATACATCTGTAAGGTACGCCTACTTATAACACGTTCAGTGGAAATGTTATACCTATTGTTACTCATGTTGGAACGGAAACCTGTAAGAACTTCTGATCTAGAAATCTGAGATTTGATGTCAATCATAATATTGGAAATTTGGTTTAAAACAGGGACCCACTATGTTTTGTTTGATATCTTGCTTATTATATTGTTATCTCAACATAAAACGTACACTTGCTATAAGTTACTAATTATCCAGAAGTGCAGGTGAGGTAAACTGTTACATATAAATATAAATAAACATGAAGTATTAAATAGGAAATTTTCGTTTAGCACTATCGTTATTTTTCAGTACTACTAAGTCTAAAAATTCGTGAGAATATGTTGCCAAGTATATGCAAATATTACTGAGAAGCAAAAAATTCAGGTTGCCGTAGTATCAATGTTGATACTGTTCCTTATGTAAGCTACACACTTTATTGTAGGCAATAAATAATACGGCAATACTAGACTAAATAAACATTAAATAATATTTGTTATCCATTGTTAACCGTATGTGTATGTTGGTCACGTTTACCACTAAATAAGTTTTAAAGAATCCTACCTCCAGAAGTTGAAGTGTAGCAAATTTCACATTGGTACCGCTTTTTATTTTCATCAATATATCATTTTCACTAATTTCTCTTTTAAAGAGCGTTTCGTTAACTTCAGGTAGTTTGTTTGCTTTTTCTAACTGTAATTCATGTGAAACTAATGTAAATCTTAATCTAGAAATATACAGACGTATTTGCATGATAAATATTTTCACGACTTCCTTGGAGACCTACAAAATTAAATATTTGTAACGTACAAAGTAAAGAGTAGCAGCTAGTGGTAAAAGGAGTTAATGACAGATATATGTGGCATTTTTAAGAAAAATGATTCAAGCTTTTTAAGGAAAAGCTTTTATGGAGATCTCGTTTAATCAACTTGTACGCGCATACAAGATCTTTTAATAACTCATGTGTTGAATTGTTACCAACTGTTTTTGCTACGATCTTTGTGAATGCTTGCGCATTTTCTAAAACTCTTCAATCGCGATACAATAAATAAGATAGACCGTAATTAGAAACGCTTGACTCATCGATAATATAGTTGTTGTTCTCCCGATACGATTTTCAAATAAGGGTAAGAATGCAAATCAAATAAACACAGGTATAATTAATAACATGTTTTTCATTTACTGAGAATAGATTAAAGACCTTTACCATTACGTTTCGCATACGTATCGAACATGTGCCTTCTCTTTAGGGAAGCAGTAAACACATTCCCAGAAACACTAAAAGCATTCTAATTATTTTGAGGGTATACACGTTTACGTATTCACATCTAAACGAAAATTTTAACACCTCATCACATTCCCCATGTGTCTGTTAATTCCGCTGCCAATTTTAATCAGTAGCATATATCTTAGTACAGATTCCAGATTGTAAATTAATTCAACATGTGACAAGATACTTATGTCCATGTTGGATTTATATGTACATAGGAGTAGCAATAGTCTATAGCTATAGCTATTCTTCGATAGTATCTTTACTATGGATAATAATAAATAATTTATGTGCATCAGTAGTACAATCTAATATTATTTTTACATATACAGGATGAACAAAAAAAATTATATAATTATTATTTTGCAACAATTTTTCTTGTAATGGCGACAACAATAGTCGAAGTTGGTTAAGCGATGCCTCTGAGGTTTCCAGTCCCTCCCTGGGGTATCCCAGTAGGTCTTTATTCTCCTTTCAGCTCCATGTTTCTGCTCATTCTTGCAAATTGATGTTGGTTGAGATTTATTCTTTCGTTTTGGGTGTTTCACATGTACTCAAAGCGTTCGAACCTCATCAGCTGCAGTTTGTTACCCCTTGTATTAGAATACGTTTTGGATTCCTTTAATGATGAGTAGTGGATCGGCATATGGTTCAACTTTTTCCCTCTCCAACGGATTTAGACTCCCTGGCAATCTTCCATGTGTTGTTTGAACATAGGCAACTCGAGATTCTGACGCAACTGCCTGTTATGAGGGCAAGGCAAAGGCAAAAAAAAATTCGAAATAATGGATTGCAAAGGCTGAATATTATAAGATAGTCATGGAGTTGTGTTAATCAAGTGTTTTAACAATAACGGATCATTTTCGAAGGTAGCTGGAGGTGGAAGTTGCGGAAAGGCAGCCGCATTTGAAGAAAAATTAAGTTTTGTTCCACCAAAGCAACTGTACGATCTCGCATTTCAGTAGTCGCCATGGAAAAGAATTATGAATTTGGGTTTGTTCTGTTTCTTCGGCTCAAAGTTTCGCTTGGAGGACAGAGATTTTCATCGGAAGAGGAAGTCATCAGATTCGTAAATGCGTATTTTACTGAGGTCAATCACTGCTAGGACGGATTAGTGAGATGGGAGCATCGCCCGGAAGATTTATAAGGAGACAATGTTGAGAAATAAAACATAATTTGACAGAAGAAAACTTGTTTTTGCGTTAGGCTGGGAACTTTTCCAACTACCCTCGTATATAACATTTTTTGCGATGGCCAGCTTCCTCCCGAATATGTCTGATTGATGTCAAATATTCTTACATTATCATATGAGGTGAGGTGAGAAAACATGAACTTGATCATATTCAAATATATATGTACAGCGTGTACAAAACTAGGGGTCCTGACGCATTCAGTGGAGCCATAACTATCCGTTTGTTACGTAGGTTAGTTCATAAACAAATGTATATGGAGGCATGTCAGGTGACTAACAATAAGTCGTATGACTATCACTTGACGCAATTTACAAAAAAGTAAATAACTTCTCGATTTCTAGCACGATAAGTTCACTCTTGACATGATATGAATATTAAAAATAATAGAAACATTTAGTTGACGAATCGACTTCGATTTTGATATGTAAACCTTAATCAGCTTAATAAATATTTCCTTTTTTTCAAACGTAGAAGTATATATGACACGTGTGCTCTGTTTTACTTTAGTTAGCAATGAATGTATGCAAATTAGGCGACAATGCTGCTAATTAATTTATTTCATAATTGAGTCACAACTTATGAATTTCAAAATCTTACATATACGTCACTTCATATGGCTTACTTCCATTTTGTTGTGTACCTATATCGTTTTCACCTGTTTTAGAACATTTATAGACCTCTTTAGTATAATTACATACATTAAATTGTTTACGAGGTATGAGATGATAATTTATAGGAAGTAGTCGAATATAGTTGTATAGGCTAGTTATTTGAAAGCTATAAAGCAAAAAGGCTATCTTTACAAGAAGTAGAGATACAAAGCATGCCATAGGTGAAGTTTAAAAAAAATGCGTTACATAAGTTTTTTAAATGTACTTATGTATCTTTTTCCCCGAAAAATGAAAATGAAAAAATATGGATTTAACACCATATAAATATATAAATATGTGCGAACTAGGTTTGAAGCATTGTGAAGCATCTCTTGGTATATAGTGATCCCTTATCGTCCAATTAGAATGTAGCTGTCGATATTTAACAATTTGATGTTAAACGAACATATTTATACACTTTAACATGTTTTGTCAAATGATTGTCTGTAAGTGTAAACATCTCCTGCACAATTTATTGAGATTAACTATTGACATCTAGGTACACATACAACGTGATGGTACCGCTTCGTACAGACACGCTATTTGTATGTGTAAGTTTGATGTATTAATTTTTATAAAAATGTAAAATGACATGCAGCATTTCGCAAGTGATAAGAAATTTTTAAATAATGAAATTAACGACTGGAAAAAAGTAATCGATCACAAACTTGTGTGCATTCTTTGTAGCTCTGTGCGGTACATTTAATATTTAACAGCGGGAATTTCCACATACAAAGCCAAAATAAATAATCAGCACAATATACCGACATATTGAATTTTAACATTTTTTTGCTTAAATCGAATTAAATTTATGCTTGAACAAAAAAAGAAAGTTTCCGGTAAAAACCACAGTGTTTGAAAGAATAGTCAAACTACTTGTTTCCATTGAGTTCGTTTTCAACAAAAATAAATAATTTAACCACTGCATTTTATTATAGACAACTTGCAAATGTTATAAAAATTTTGTTAAATCAACCATTGACCCCTCAGAATAGCATTCACGTGCAAATTTTCTAATACAGAGCTTGAGCCAGATATTAAACGTATTTACGTCTATAAAATGTTGCTTAGTCTGACTTACTGATAACAATCGCTAACATTCTTTGGACATTTAATAAATCTAACATCAGAAACGTTGTTGATACAACTTGAAAGAATAAGACGTAAACGAAGCAGTATTTTAAGAATGTTATGCATTTGATCGTAAATACCCGATATTGAATAATATTGCTGTTGAGGCAGTTACGTGTAAACATATCAAAAATAGATATCCTGGAGTTGGTTTCGATAATTTTAAAGAAAAAATGACGTTATAGAAGAACATTACCGATATTTCTAATTCGTAGATAGGAAAGCATGAAATTCAATTTCAAATCAACACCGACGTCAAACGTCTAAATTTATGCATAATCAGTTTGATGATATGGCTTTGATTATGGCGTATCTAACTTCTCATTGTAGCATTTTGATTATCTACTGATTTGATCTACTATATAGATATATTTGTATTAATTTTGGGCGTGGTTTGCCGCTAGATGAGTCTGAGATGTCTGCGAGAAATGAAAAATGTATCAAGGGATAATTTTCCACATCTTACAAGAGTGTTTCGCAGGTATAGAGAGTTCCATAAGGGACATTTTAGTCTTGCGATCTCCACGGACGGAGCGGTCCGAAGCGGTTACTGGGGAAAACATTGAGTTAATTTAAAACATGCTAGCAGAAGACCGACGAACCTCCTATAGGCAGATAGAAGAGATGTTACCTATTGATGTACCAGCAGCACACTAAATTCTGCATGATTACGAACATGTTTGCACGCTGTGGTTCCGCACGATCTTACTGAAGAACAAAGAATGCACAGGTTAAGTTGGTGCAGAAAACCGTTAAAAAAGTTTCGACCCAGGACGTCTCCTGCTATAAACAGTATAGTAATCTTGGCTGTATTACATCAAAAGTGAAGAACAAAGTTTGTGCCTTTGAAGATGAAAATATGCCGGCGCAAGTTCGGCAGAAAAACATAATTTATTGTATTTTTTACTAATACGGACATTGTAGCGCGAATTGTTTTAGAAACACAGAAAACAGTCACGGCTTCATGGTACACGGAAATTTGTCTACCAAAAGTAATAGAAGCCTCAAAAAGTTACGCCCATGATGCCGGTTGAACACTTGGCACTTTCATCACAATAATGCACTGGGATATCGAGCGCACCTTACAGAGAAGTATTTGGAGAAATAGAGCTTGAAACCGCTAGAACATCTACCATACAGCGCTGATCTCACCCCCAGTGACAGATGCCTTAATAGAGGGGAAGTTAAAAGGAAAACGATTTACACCCAACAAAGAACTTCTTTCGACATGGAAAGAGGCATGCGAGTGTCTACCTAAAAACAGATGAGTATTATGCAAGCTTGTCGCATCCCTTCAGAGATTCTATTGAAGTGAAAAGATGCGAAAAGCTGACGTCAGGTGCCCTGTTGTTCAACGACAATGCACCAGTCCACAATCTAAAACTTTCAAAACCAATCTTTGCTAAATATGGCTCCATAGAAATTGACCATCCATCTTACATTCCAGATGTAGCTCCCTGTGACTATTTTTTGTTTCCAAATCTCAAAGAAACACTGAGGGGAACAAAATTCATAAATGATAACAAGCTTACAGGTGGCTATTGAAAGGTATTTTGCAGACAAACCAAAGGATTTTTTTTATTACGGATTAGAAATGTTACTGGAACAATGTAATACTTGTATCCAAAAGCAAGGGGCTTACATTGAAAAATAAATGTTTATTACTGTTCTAATTCTTTTCTTCATATCTAATCCGGGTATATAAAAACGATCCCTTGTATGAATAAAAATGTTTTATTAATGTCGAAGTTGCTTTATACTTCCCTTTTGAATTTAGAATTTAATCAAAGGGATAGAATGATCTCTATTATCTTCATCCTACGTATTATCTACTCCACTTTACATGTATTGATCTTTCGGCGAATAGTAAATCTCGTACCCATACGTCTACTACGGTAGAACACGCTACGCTGTTGTAGCACAGCAGTCAATGTCAAGAAGGTAGAGGGTCAAGGAGATGCGGCAAGGATTCACCATATATTTGGGAAAGACGGTAAGTTTTAATCTCATTAAAACGTGGATTTTAACGTAAAGTCCGTGTTGTAAAACTGTTGTACATAGAACACAGTAGTTTAAAATGTTATTTTTTTGAAGAGTATACTCGTAGTACTGTTATTAGCATCTGTAACCCACATTAGATAAAAAGAGTTCGACAGATAAGCAAATGAGATGAACACGTTAGAATAGATGTGATAATTTCAAACATATACGAAACAAATATTCTGCAGTGTGAATTGTCGTAAATAGACAGTGCTCTACTTACTCCTTCGGTGTCTATTTACTAATTGACGCGTGGATGTTAATACTCTCGTCTGGGCATTGAATCCAATAACATAGAGTATTGAGCAATTTTATTAGGGCTACCTCCAAACAGATTTATTTTTCAATATAAATATAGTTGTCGTTTTTGATATTTTAAAATGTAATATGTATCCAATTTAAATTCTTAATTATTTGGTTGCGCTTTTTCAATGTTCAATTATTCAAAATTTTTCGTTAAGGCCTTCTACTTTCACTTTAACTCCTGATGAAGTTCGGAATAAAGAACGAAATGTTGAGTATAAAAGACAGAGTTTAATTAACCATCTAGAAACAGGCAGCATACTCGAAATTTTCAATTTATTTTATTTTTCATTGAATAATAATAAGTTTAACATTTTTCTGCATTCTGCGAGCATGGGATGAAAATCCCCAGCGCATGATACCATGATTTAAAGAAGTTGAAAGTTAGCATAGTGGAGAGTTGTAACCGAAGAAAATATTTGTTTTCAAGTTTCTAAGTGCAAACCATACTAAACTCAACGTGATAGATAATCCACGTGACAAACACATATTCATTAAATTACTATCACTTTCAACGCCTAGCAACCTACAAAGCAAAAGTAACTAGAAAGGGGGAAAGGGACAAATTAATTACATTTAAAAGAGCTTTTTATGTTTACAAGTAAGTCATTAATATAAATAACAAATAACAAATAATCGATGGTGACTCTGTGCGAGTTAATCGTTATAAGGTAAAATAAATAGGGTCGTTTTTTCGCAAATTTTCTAATTTGATAAAATTACGACCGGTTTAGTGTCTACAAGCACATCGTAAAGCCAAAATTGCATCATCATATGTATAAGAACAAAAAGAGCAGGGAGATTTCTAGGAGCAGTTTGGAGTTAAACAATCGAATCGGTGTTGTCAAAATAGTTATGGGAATTGGCTCTTAGGTTTTATCGGTAATAATGCGACCGCGAGATGGCTTTAATTCAATTGCTTTGCAATATCCAGCGTGAAGACTTTTAAAGAGAAAAGTCTTCTGCGGTTTAGTCAGCACTTCTATCCGTACATTAGCTTAAAAGCAATGTTTAATCTCCTTAACGAGGAAAGTTCGTACAGCATAAATAACATTGTTCGTTATTTTAATGCTCGCGTATTTAAGAGCAAATATTTCTTATTGTTCGCAACAGACACTCTGTTTGTCTAGAAAGTACAATCACGTGCGGACATCATAACATTTTCGATTATTAAACAAATGTATTAGATTAATTCATCTGTACACGTGAATATTGTAATCTAGCTCAACGTACATATTGCGCTACGTGTGTATACCGTACATGTTGACATAAATTTATCAAGAGATTTCAGTCTCGTAAGTGCATCTACAAAGGTAGGGTATATTATGTACAATTTTTAGCTGTGTCGAAATTGGTTTATTTATATACGAAATTTTAAAAAGATTTATGGCGCATAGACTAGGTTGTACATAGCAACAATACATCCAAACTAGGAGTTAACCTTGAGAGGTATCTACATTTTGTCAAAGATAGATTTAAGAATTTCAATAATTTGAGAATTAATTTAATGTTAAGCACTAACTATTAAGCCCGTATAACCTTGTATAATAAATATCTAAGTTTGTAATACACAGCCAAGCTGGGGCGTTATGCTAAAACAAAACGCGCCAACTTAATTTTGTTTTTGTTGCTTCACGAAGTTCCGGTGCAAACAGTGACGGGAAAGTATGTGGAATTAAGTATCTATAGAGCTACTAAAGTCATTGAAATTCAATTTGGCAGATAGATATTACAGTGTATTGTGTATTCGGTTCGAATATCTATATCATGACTTAACTTTTACTTTTAATTAACCAGTGGTAGACTTAATCATTTCAAATAAGACACCCTGCATATTATTTTGTGTTTAGAATATTTTATTACGAGTACAAAAACATTGAGTTCGATATTTATTAATCGCGTTCAACCGTAATGTACCATCCACCGCAGTGTAAGTTGTTGGAGGGAAACCAGGGAGTATGCAGAATATGCTCAATCATGCTTGTAGATGATCGTTTTACAAAGTTGCAAGTACTGCGTCCAACAGCAGTTGAAAAATGGGTAAATACCGCAAGACGTTTACAGAGTTACCATAAGTGAGCACATCCGGCCGAGAACATCAAACTTGCTGACCATTTGGGTCAAGTTTTATTCAAGGACGAGAGCTATTTCTGTATAACTCCAATTGACGATAGGGAAAGACAATATTGATATTATGTGATGGTGATTGTGATAGTGGAGCGCTAATTGCAGATAGATATATCGGAGATATTTTCCAATACCATGTTGCCCATTGCGTAACTGACCTTTTAATTCTTAACTGTCGTGATCGGGAATTTTAACACAACAGATTTGTGGTCAGAGTCTCACAAACTCCACAACGCTGGTTAAGGGTTAAACCGTGTGGGTATAACAACAATAAAGCGTATTCTCTTGACCTGAACCCGATCGAACATGCATAAGGCATGTTAGGCAGAAGATTTTTCCCAGATCAATGACTGCAGTTATAAGGGTTGTTGAAGCAAAAAGAAGACCGCATCAAATGATTAGCGAAGTTCGCAATGTGCAATAAAGTTATTCAGTTTAAAATCACTATTTTGTTAGGATTGGGAATTTTCAAGCTCTTTTCTTCTTCAACAGGTTTCATATGGTACAACATTTGTAAAACAAATTGCAATTACTACTAAGATGAAATGGTTTATTAACTTCCTAGAACAGTTTTAAAAAGAAACTGGTTCGGTTAAAGTTAAAGATTGAAGAGCCCATTCCGTGAACCACCACGCATGGATTATTAGATACATACCACGTTAAAGTTCGTATATTGCTTATATCACCAACTATAATTAACATAAAGCACCTTCCCACTACCTCCAATGTATGTACAAACTTACGTTATATGTTTGTAATCGCAGCAAATTTAATTTGGAACTTGCACATGTACAATAACAGAAGATAAAGTTTTAAGATAAATGATTGTATCCAAAGTTTGTGTATGTAATAAAACTTTATCTATTTATTAACTAATTTAAAATTATTTATTAACACTAGCAAAATAAGAGCATAAATAACGTTTATATTCTTATATTAGCACCGCAAACACCATGTTGGCCTAAGTAATTTAAAATTACCGGTACTAGAAAAGTTAGTTCTTGTCGTCCGCGAATTTTATATAGAAGTCAGATTTTCGGCGAGATTTTCCAAGAAAGTGCTCGTAAAATTGACGGAATGGTAAACAGTGGTATTTTAGAAGCCACCACAGCCGGTCTAAAACTTGCAAAAGAGAAATGTTTCCTGCCAAGAGGAAAACGCTATTTAGATTTCATATTTGCAAGTCGTACATTTTCGAACGTCAAAATAAATAGTAAAAAGCGCATACCTTTAACGAAGCCATGTCGGACACCGAACGATGTGTCTGTATGGTTTCCAATTGATCTAAGCACCAATCCAGCTCTTCCATCGTCTCCAAAGCCATCTTCATATACGATTCGTCTAGAAATAAAATTGACAGGATCATAATCTACACCTTGTTAGATTATTTTTCATTAAACGAAGGTTTGGTTTGGTTATTGCAATAAGACCAGCGTTATGATGTAGGTAATGGCAAATAATGGTAATTTATTACAATCAGAAGGTTTATTTTTATGAGTATTTCGCAGATAAATTAGGTGAAAGTTATTGCATTGCATTTTGAAATAATTTTATCTCGACGCAGTTGTTAAAGTGCATGTAACATTTTCTTTATTTGCCAATATAAATCGATCACCTTTACAAACATATCGGGAATTTATTCGATTGAAGAGTACGTGTTATTACAACCGCACTACTGAAAGCCAGCTGTTTTTTGAAATAGCCTAAGATGGATGTTTCTTCAATATATTTCTTAGAATTATTATGCATAGACGAGATTCTGTGAAATTTACTGTGCGAAAGGATGAATTGTAAGATGAAACAATGAACTGCGATAATATTTACAAAGTTTCTAAATATTTCTAGAGTAATAGCAGGCTTAGATGTCATTGGAATCCCAGTAAACACACGCCTAGCCATACCGAAGACTACAGTATCTACCGTATTGATTTTGCATGAACATTTAGGTGTGAAAAAGATCTATTCCCAATTGATTCCGCATATTTTGAACCAAGCACAAAAAAGCTAGTGTTAATCGGTGTAAGGAAATGCTTAAATTCGACTAAGGAACTTCAAAATCGGTGTCTAACATCGTAACAGGTGACAAAACTTATATATTCGTATGAGCCCAAAACTAAGCAGTAATCAATTGTTTGGGTGTTCCGAGATGAACCGAATCCAACAAAAGCACTTCCAAGAAAATGATTGCTTGTTTCCTTCATCGTACTGGATACATAAGCTTTGTTTCGGATGATTGAAGAATGGTTAATGCTGAATGGTATGGAGCAATTTGTGATAACATCAGCAAAATAATCGATAACCTCGCATCAGCCTTCATCATGATAACGCCAGCACTTATCTAGCTCGTCAAACAATTGCTTATTTGAAGGAGAAAAACTGGAATGAATTGTCTCATTTTTATCGCCTCAATCTCAAAAACCAAGTTTTGGAGATACCACTGTCAGAGTAGAGAAATATTTCGACAATTGATTCGAACGGACGCAAGAGTGTTCAAATCTTAATGGTGAATATTCTGACAAACAAAAAAAAAACGATTTGTACCAACAAAGTTTTTTCTTTTATCGCTTTTGTAAAAGCTTACAGAGTATCCCTGGTATTACATGAAAGTATAAATGTACTAGACGTACGTCTTATAACAAACATCATCTTGGAAAAGTTTGAAGATAAAAGTATGCAAAATCATAATATACGAGATTAATAAACTTTTGTACTCTTTGAACCCTGAAATGTTGATAAAGAAGCTTTAATCTTAGAAATTCTTATGCGCTAGTCTGACGTTTTTAAAATCAGTTTCAAGTGATAGAATTCAGCTTGCTAAATGTTATAATACGCATTCTGATAAGCTCAACATTAATCAGGAACTTCCCCAGGGGTTCGCTCTCGACCTCTGTCAATTTTTGTGATACATAAATGACCTCGAATGTCATTTAAATGCGTGTTTAATTTTATTTGTGAATGACACAACTACGATAAATTATGATAACTCATTGGTGAACTCAGCGTTAGCACCGTTAATAATAATAATATAGAAAACTGATTTTAAGCTAACAAATTATATAACAAGAAACCCAAAACGCAAGCTCCAGTCTTGGCATTACGTAAGGTCGATAATATTGATTTAGTTAATCCGGTAAAATTTCTTGGTGTTACCTTGGATTCGAACCTATCTTGGCAAAGTCATATTAGCAGTTCATGAACAAGTTTAGTGAAAAAACCATTGTTAACAAGATCAATAGGTGTGGCAACAACAACGTTTTATCAACCCATATAAAAAATTTTATGATTCTTTCACTGAGAAGAATTATGAGGAGGGTATTCAATCGCCAACGCCTTTCAAACCGTCCAGAAGTTTTTAGAAAATAATTTTGAAGATTCACTGACTTTCATGTACTTGGATCCCTTTTTTTCTGTATTTTTTTTTTATCTTTATCTTGCTCTTTGCTTTCTGACATGTGTGTATTGGCATGAATAATGGTTATTATCTTAGGTCTTGATATTGAAGAAACCAGGTGGAGAAGATAACTGATGCTGATGACCAAATTGATAAGCTGGACAAAATATAGGAAATCAACCACAAACGGGATTCATATGAAAGCTGAATCTCTATGTTATCATCAGGAACATGAGAAGAAAAATGACCTGCTCCTCTTTGAACGAGATTGAAAGAACCGCTTCTCTTAATTAAAATTACCTCATACTGTAAACGATATTCTTAAATTTCAGGAGGTAGTTTGCCGAATAAAAAAGAAAGAAATTCAATCGCCAACTGTAACAAAAGCTTTTGTTCAATTTAAAAGTTCACCTTCTTCTGAAACATAATAACTCAAAACAAAGAAGTTTCCAACTTTAGCTTCACGTTCTGGGTGTGTTGCTTTAAATATTTATATATAGGATTAATAGTGTTTTTAACAGTTGTAAATGTTAAATATTTTTTGACTTTCAAAGTAATTATTATGAACCGTTCTCAAATATTTAATTTATTTGATGTTTACTATTATTTCTGCGGTAAAGACGGAATCCGTGGGAGACCTAATTTGAATTTATGTTTAATATATGTAGGTATTTCACTTCGATGCAACATGTATCGTATATATAGCGACGTCTTGAAGGTCATCTGTCCCCTGCTAAATTCTTAACGATAATTGTTAGCATTTTTAGAAAAAAAACCCAGTTTTTCTACGATTTAATTCACAAGGCTAAAATATCTCTTTGTGTATTAGGAGACTCCTAAAAGGATATGTGGTTGAATGTAACAGTGGTTCCGTACGCACGGCGCTATCGTCTAGTGGAAGAACGTGCAATAGGTTGTAGCAAGAGCTAAACTTACTCGTTGCAAAGGATAGTCACCTGAAGATTACTAGTGGTTTGAGTACCACACCAGGACTGGTTTTTAAAATTCTTATGTCTCTTACATTCTTTCACATACTTCTGGGAGAGGGAAGCCAGGACAGGTGTTTACAGATTCTGGCAAATTGCTGTATAATTATCAAAGAACATGGCCTATGCCCGGACAGAAATCCTTGGTGATTATACTATTGGACATGTGCGCCACAATACCGTTATAAAACTTAAATTTCTTGGAGGCAGTTTCCCCCGACGGCAATTGTTGTAGTAACAACTGCGACTCCTTGATGTAAACTGATGTTAGCCTTTCTACTACCGGTTCCAAATTACATAGTGAGTCTGGGTCACTACTACCACTACATCTAGTTAAACGGACATATAGCCTGAATAAGATGCCACAGTTCTTCACACACGATAATCAGGCTGGATTGCAGGGCCATAAGACGAGAAAGACTTGGATGGGAGTTCCTTCTTTAAAACTTCAAAACATTCTTAGTATGCTCTGGGAGTAACGTAGTTGCCCTTATCTGTACATCAGAATACATTGGCATTGATGACAAAGAGGTGGTTGATACCTTTGCTACAACGGGAATTCAGCATACTCAGAATCTTTAGCTGACATATCTTTAACACTGCCAAAATGCATATTACTCACTAGCTCAAATAAAAAATCTTCCGAGCCTGAGGTGGTTTTATAGATCTAGGAGGGCATCTTTGTTGCCCAGTCAAGACAGAGTCGAGAAACTTACAGAACTTGAGAAGTCTGCCAGAGGTCTACAAACAATAAAAGGAGGAGCGCCACTTTGAAGAGGAGGCAACAGTCGAGAATACACTTTTTCATTGTCTTGCCGTCTGCAGATTCGGATTGCCTCTATCTGGAAGGGTCTTTATGGCACCTAAGAGTCTGAGAAAGATTTCGCTGATTCAACTCTTTCTTTAAGTTTATTTGGTTGAGAAGTGTTGTAGTCGTATCTATTGTTTTGTTAATTATTATTTGTTTGCTTTGTTTAACTTCATTACAATTAATTTAAAAGTTAATACAAGAAGGGTACCGGTATGGTTTCGGATCTCATTGTGTAAAAAAAAAAAAAAGAAACAAAGGTACACACAATTATAAAAGTTGAAACAGAATGCTATATAGTGAACCTTGAAACATACCATTATTTCTTAACAGTCTCTAATTGCATCTTATAGTAAACAATGTGACCGGTAATAACAATAAATATAGGAACTGAGGACGCTCCTTTGTAGGAAAATATGATCTAAAGTTATATATAGATAGCAATTATTTTAACGGTTGCTCTCCTATTATATTGTGTTATTGTTGGTGCTTACCTCCATAATTCACGTTCCTAGGCTGCGGAGTAGCTGTGGCAGCTGTCCCAGATGAACGCCGAGACCTGTAAAACAAGCAAACGCTTTTAGTGAAATACAGAGCGAAATGCAATTAATTTAAGCTCCTGTAACAATTTTAACCGAATCAAAAGTTTCAGCTTTTGACAGAAAGCACCTATTTAGAAAATTAATTATTATTGCATTAAATTGCTGTACATCTCAAATTAAAACGTAAGTTACCACCATTTATGGATGCCAATTTTGTAGGTCTAGCCATGCATATCGCATTAATGCGAGCATTTCGAATTTGTCTAGCATGAATATTGATTAAATTTATGTGCAATTAAAACTTTCAAAATATATAATCGTTATCCCTGATGGTTTTTTTATTGTACGTATGTGTGTGTCAAAATTATCGGATTTAATGAATTAAATATCATGTTGTTTAATGTTAAATTATTTTGTTCAAATTATTCGGTTAGCGACAGATCTACTCAATACAGCATTCAGAAAAGAGAAAAAATGCAGTATATGTCAAACTCACTTTTTTTATATATGCAAAATCTCTTTAGACTAGTTTTTTGAGATATTAATTACTAACAGGTTGTAAGATACAAACGCCATATTATATCGAAAATAATTAGAATAATTGTTGTTTTATTGGGACGGAACAGAAGGTAATACGTTACGTTGAGATGTTAAACATCAGTGGGTAAGGTAGGGGAAGTAACTAAATTTTTGCAACAATTAGATACGCTCGTATTTATTCGTCTTAAAAGTATTACTGGTTTCCTCAAGAGTCAACAAAACACGAGTCTGCTTAGTTGCTTTGAAAGATTGGCAATTTTTCCTATCTTGCCCAACACTATTAAACATAGAATAACAGAAACCGATCACAGAAAATATAGTTAGGAAATTAGTAAACTGTAGGTCAGAATAACTGCAGACATGATCAAAACCCTGGGAACGACTGGATTGTAAGTGTATTATTGCAATTTTAAGTAAACAATGGAAGAAGGAAAGGACACCCAATGACTAGGAAGTAGAAATATTGTTGCCTATACACCAAAAACGAGCGATAGGTCAAGATGTTAAAATTACAGAGGTATAACTATTCCTAGTACATTATTCAATCTATAGAAAAGAATTTTGGAAGACAGCAGTTGAAACATAATTTAAACAACAATCGTGCAGATCTTGCAGACGCTAATAGATATGAATTTTTTTACGGTGCGTTGTCGGAAATACTCAATCGAATAAAATTTGAATCAGCTCTTCAGCGTGTAATGCAGGCCGCTAAAGAAACACCTCAAATTATATCAAAAACTGAGCTAAATATGTCGAATTCAAAATATACATACTATATTTTGAATTCGATGAGTTTCGTATAAAAGAATACGTCTTTAACATTCCCAACATTGCTTGTGTCTGTCGCTGTCGTAACCAATTATAATTCGGTGTGTGCTTAAGGTAACTTACGCTTAGTCTCACTAGCTCTTTACAAACCCGTTTAACTTCTTAACAAGTTTTTTGTAGTCTTTGTAAATGACATAACAAAAAAGTGCCAGATTCTATCTTATCCTAATATTTACAGGTGTATAAAATTTAACAGAAATAACGACAGGTGAGTACGTCTGCGAAGCGTATATAACAAAATTTATGATAATCAGATACTATACAAACCCATTAATCGCTTTATTGTCTGAAACCGGCAGAGAAATCTGCATGATTATATAACTTCTGCTCATACATAAGCGATTAACTTTTTAAATTTATATCAACAAGTCTTAGTTTCCATTAACTTTTAACACTTACGCTCTATAAATATCAGAAAATAAATCAATTCTGTTAACAAATGGATATCGTTTAAACTAGCGCAAGAAAAACGTCTTAAAACGCCAGAAGGTAATTTGTTTGATCGATAGGTAGACGTCAGAACCAATGTTTTGACTTGTAACTAAAATAGAACATCTCGTTGAGATTAAATTCAACATATGCAAAACTAAGTTTGGAGTTTTGGTTACATGAAATTTCGAGTAAAATTGAGATATTATTAAACGTGTGTAGCTAGTTTAATTTAAGAGCATGGGGTGTGATTTGAGTATATTTAACAAAAAAAGCCTATGAAAAATCTAGAACATTTGTGGAACATTTAATATCCAAGTACTGAGAACAAACTTTGATGGGTATCAATAGCACATAGAAATTTACACACGTATTCCCAGAACTTCAGGATCTTATTTGCAAAAAGGAAATACCTCGCATAGTGGAAAACCAGAAAAAAATATAAGCGCTTTCACCTCGGGGATGAAAGAGTTTTCCGCTTTTAGAAAGGAAGGTGCCGAAGAAAGGCGCGAGGAATTGAAAAACTCCGATCGTAAAAAAATCCATTTTCAAATGAAATACATACACAATACAACAAATGCCAGTAGTGTCCAACAAAGGCATGAAAAAGGTATAGGGTGAAATTTATTTATGTCAATCTTGCAATAGTTATTACGCTAAATACGCATGGTTTATAGCCTGTCCTGCGTTAAAGTTAAAGTATTGCGTCTTAGTGTACGATTATCTTTTATTAATTTATACAGATTTGCATAATAATAATTTTACTTGCCTATTAAATAACAGAATAATAGAATTGATTGGGTGTGACATGAAATAGTGCACAGTGAAAAAAAAGAAACATTAATTACAACGAGACAACTCAAAAAGTCTAAATTGCCTATCTTCGAAAAGAAAATATGCGGCGTTCGTCCTTTAACCTTTGTGAATAGAAAATAAAAAAAAAATACAGGTGCGTATGATGCAATATACAAAAACAAAAAGAAAGGAATACAACATTGTATTGTGCATGGCGGGCAAAATGTATATACGCGGATATTTCAGATACAATAAGTTTGCAGTGTAAATAAACTCTGTTTAAGTAATATTATTAATCCGGGTGTCATGACCTATATAAGACGCTTATAAGTTTCGGTTCTAAGTTTAGAGGCAAGAGGCATTTGTCGCGAGTGGGCCTGTTACTCTGTGAACATTTTCGGTTAATAATATGCAGAAAGTCACCGTCCACACCAAAGGTGAACCTCAAATAACTATTTTGAAGGCGATGAATTCTTTGAACGTCTTGCTTTGCAATGCGATGGAAATAGACAACGTCTGCGTAGCTAAAATTTGACAACACGAGTACCTTGCAAGGTAAAAACTTAGTCATGCGGTTAAAAAGGTTTCTATGGACAAAGATAGATTTAACAGCTATAACAGCTTTCTTTTATTAGAAACGAGGTGATTTTTCGAAAGCGAAGCAAAGAATTCATGTGCAACCCAAGAATCTTTTCACAATCCACCGGCATAATCCCGTTAGTTCCTATGTGAATGTCCAACACAGCCAGAACATTACCTCGAGCGCGCCAAAAGTAAGTTGCTTTTCAGCCGGATTTAGAAATAACTGATGGCGATCACAATATATTGATAAATTGCTTAGATCCTCATTTATACGTATACATGCTTCAGGAAGTAGGTTTAAACTATAAATATAGCTACGTGTCGTCTGCATGTAATTGTTTTATCGCATTTGGAAGGTTACTAGTATACAGACAGAGCAAAATAGGACTAAGTATGGAACCCTGTGATGTTATCGTTAAAAGTCATCTGTTGTACCCTGTTCTCTAAGTATGACTTCATTAGACACACAAAGGATGGACTAAAGCCAGATGATCTCATAATTGCTAATAAAGGATCATAATGGACCATATAAAGGTCCTACTGAAATCCAGAAGGATTAATACAGTAACATCACCTTTATCCATAGCCTGGAAAATGTCGTCAACTATGAAAGACGTTGCTGTAACGCAGCTGTGTACCGGTTGAAAACTAGACTGGTGTAAAGGAAAAATATCCACATCATTGATAAAGTGACGGCGTTGTTTCTGCAGACATCGTTCGAAAACCTTTGATAGCCCTAGAACCCACCAATAACATTGGAGAAGTTCGCCAAATGATGCCAGACGACCTTCGAATAAAGTTTAGAGAGATAGCAGACCCTGCGGGTATTATCTCAAAAGAAAGTGTCTGTCACATATTAACTGCAAATTTTGGCATGAAGAAGTTCATCGCGCATTGGGTGCTGCACTTGTTCAATCGGTACTAAAAAGCATTCGAATGAACACTTCCAAAGCCCTATTATAGCAGTTTAAAGGAAATAGGTCGGAGTTTTGCCGTCGAACAATTGTAGACGAAGCTTGGATACACCAGTATGCTCGATACAGTCAAAGGAACAGTTGAAACAGTGGACTGCGAAGGGCAAATCGGCTCCTAAAAAAGTGAAGACTGCTTCATGGACCGGGGAAGCTATGCTAACTATTTCTTGGGACAGCCATTTGTGTTAATCATTTCTCTTGGAACTAAGGGAGCATCATTACTTGACAAGCTGAAGGTAGAAATTGCGGGAAAACGAAAACGAAAGAATGTTTTGTTCCATTAAGACTCACAGTCCAGTGATTGCCATTGCAAAAATTTGCGAATTGGGATTTGAATTGATAGACCACTCACTTTATTCATCAGATTTGGCACCCAGCAACAGTTTTCCTTTCGTAGTTTTAAAATTTCGCTAGGAGGACATTGAATGGGGAGGCCATCACGTTGGTAAACGCTTATTTTGCAGAACAATATGCCAACTACTATTTTGATGGATTAAAGAAATGAGAGTATCGCTAGGAAAAGTGTATAAACTTACAAGGAGACTATGCTTAGAAGTTGGGCAAACAAATACTTGTTTCTGTGTTAGGTTGGAAACTTTTTAAACTACTCTCGCAGAAGTACGGTACTCTCATTTAAATTCATTACAACCGTTATGTAATATTTATCAAGAAGGAACGTTAATTAATAATGTTATTTATACAGAGAATATTACATAATTATATTTACGGTAATACACAATAGCTTGAAGAATTGATTTACATTAACATTAACCATCTACGTTACATAATAAAATTTATAGTGACATAATAGAAAAATCAATGATCAGAACTAAATAACTGCATAGCTATTCAAAACCATTCTAAGAATAAGAAAATCCTAAATACCGTACGATAGGAGCGTATTTTTGATGAGGAGGTCGTTTGTAATTTTATCCCATTTAAGTTTGCGAACGTAGTTCTATAGTTTCATTCGTGTAGTGCAATGTTCTAAACTCCTAGAGTTCGACCTATTTATATTTCCATCTTGATTACCACTGACGTACCATTTTGTGCTAGAATCTGTACTATTTGCAGGATCAATCTCAATGTTCAGTGCATTCTGTTTGAAATGAATGCGCTAGCCATTGTAGAATCGAACAAAAGTAGATACTAGCGAAAGAGTTTTAACATTAAACAGAGAAGATAAAGTAAAGTACCAAAAACTGAATGTTTGGCTTTATAAACATACTTATATACGAGGGTAACGTTAAAAATACTGAAAGAATACAAAGAAAGATAAAAATACTTCAATGAAGTCTGTTATCAATAAAGCTGATCATATATATAAATTTAGATACCTAAGTATTATTATATCTTGTCCGTTACATCAATTTTATCCATATGAAGATTGTTCAACTCTTGTTTAAGTCCCAAATACAGTTGTCATAAGTACCTATTCTGCTTTATGAGTACATTAACACATTACAAGAGTACTTACTTGTTTGTGGGCACATTGGTGAGATGGAGAAAGTTGTTGCGAACACTCCGTAGACTAGCAAGAACTTGTGCGAATGGTGTAACGATAAGATCCTCTCCATGACTAAAACAAAAAGAAAGACATAATTAGTACATACAATAAATACAGGGTCCGATAATCATCGATGTACTGATGATTTTCAGTTAGTTATAGACTGAAAACAAACCGAGAGCTAGTTATGAGATTTGCGTTATTTTGGTACTTGTTGCCTGCTGTTTAAGTTATAATCGATTACTTTACTTTAAATCAACAAATGTTCATGGTTGAGAAGTTATTTCAAAAGCAGAACATCATCCTCGTACACTGCGAGAGCAAAATGCAAAATGAAATTGGTACTATCGGACCTGATTTAGTAGAGTAAAGGAAAACTTCGTTGCAAGGTGCTAAGGATAATGATTACTATTTGAAAAATTTTACTTTTAAAAATCATTTGAATTAATAAAATGCATTATTGAAGCCCTTTGTATCGCTTCTCGTGTAGCGTTCATACCTACTACTACTACCTACTAACTAAGCATAAATCACTGATTGCCAGGCCTTATGCAAATTATATAATTTTAATACAGAGTGATCGATTGATCGGTGAGCGCTTTATTTTATTAATTCCAAAGTCATTTACACATAACGCTATTCTAAGTAAATATTTATCTGCTAGATCTAAGCGAACAAATAAATGAATAAACGCAGTTACACCTTTCGATCGCTTCATAAAGATCAATTAATTAAAAATACTGGCATGTTACTCGAACTTTGCAATGGGTAAAATTTGTTAATACTGACCGCTTTCCATTTAGCGAAATTAATTTTTCAATGTCACGTTTTACAGCTGAAGGGTAAACCGAATTCAAAGTTATTACGATTCCCAACTTTTGATGTTGTTAATTAAACACAAGTTCTGTGAACTCTTCTTAGAAATAAAGTAATATTTCTCTTTAGTTGATCGGTGCAAAGTTTAATATTAAAGTAAAAAGTAGGTCGACAAAGTTCGTAAATTTTAATTAAGTTAATGTCTTTTCTTTCTTCTCCGAAGAAAATTATTTATTGAGTTGGAATACAACTTTTGAGATTACAAGTTTGTTTTTGATAGAAATATTAGGTTTTTACGTAGTTTTTTGTTGTTGTTAATGTTAATGTTAAAAGCAGATTTAATACTATTTCGACCCCAACCCAGTTTCGATAGTTCTACTTTGAGTGCACATTGTTTATACCACATATAGTATCACAGTTGTATACAATGTACCAGCTTCCGATCTCTATGGCTACATAAGAAGGGAATCAACCTATTTTTAACATTCCCTGATTTATTATTAAACTGTGCCGGCAAACTTCATACGATCTAATTATATCAATTTTATTTGTTTGCTATTCACAACAGCTATTTGGCTTGAGACGTATGAATTTCTTAACGCAGTGTCAATTGCGCGCTTGTTTGTGTTGTTTTTAGTTAAATAAATATAGGAATTGATTCGAATAAGAAGTTATGGCTTAGGTGTATTTATCATTTCTATGGTACAATGTGCCGTAACCTTTAAAAGCACTAGGAACGGCAACCTGCGATAGCAGAAGAAATAGCGTTGCCAGGGAGAACATTAATTGTTTGAAAAAGCGCAGTCGAAAATTTAATGATTTCGTGGAAATAAACTGCAGGTCAGATGAAACGGCGTTCAGTCGTCTACTACATTGAATAACGATCGTCGTACAGCTGCCGGAGTGGCTGGAAGAACGATGGACAAACTTGGTTTGAGGGCTCATATGACCGATAGCTAGGAGTGGGCTGCAAATTATTTACCATGGGAGACTTGCACGGAAAAAAATACTTTGGTATTTTTTACTATAAAATTATATCTAAGATATTGTAGGAGTCGATGCTACAATTACACCAAATAGTGCCATGCCATTCTCCAAGTTTTTTACATGTTATTGTAGTATACATTTTATAGCAAATTCTACTGTATAGTACGGAGATTATACCTTCACTTTTGTGTGCGTTCAAATATAGCACTTTTCAGTATAATAAAGTGTATAAACTTCTGTAGATTGAGGCATTATCTTGTATAGCATTATATCAATCAGCGTAATTTACTCCAAAGTTTAGTACGTCAAATTACAACTACTAGCAAGAATTGCTATAATTTGTAATTCGTTTACATATCCTTTAAAGCAAAATGTACGATTTGCATTGAAACATTTTGGCAATATAATTCTGGAGTACTTACTACGCTACGTAGCAAGAATTGCGATAGTCTTTGTGTGTATTTATTTGGCAAAAAGTACTACAAACTACGCCTGGAGCCTATTGTACTATAATTTATATCACACTTTACTATAATTGCGTCAGATAATAATATATTTTTTTTTCGGTGTGTGATTACGGAAGATACCTTTCCTTTGACGATTCTCGATTTACTCAACATCATTTTGATAGCAGAGTGTTAGTGTGGCGGTGGTATGGAGAAGAATATCTTTAAAAAAAAACATGGCTCTGCGCGTGCTACTTGAAGGTGGAGTCGCACCGAGCTGGAGGTTTAGAAAAATCAATCCCTGAACGCAGAGAGGTATAGGGACTTGTGTATTCTGCCGATTGTATCGAGTATCTTTGGGATAAACTTGATGGACAGTTGCGATCTCGTCCTCGTCTTCCCATAACGCTAGATGAGCTTGGGGAAGTCGCAAGACTTCCACAAGACAAGAACGGGAGTCCGGCGAGGAGTCCCCGCAAAACATTAAAAGTGGCTTGTTAATTATGTTAAAAAAACATCGCTTAGGCATATTCATTTTTAAAATTATTTCTGAATCTTATGTTTCAACAATTTATTAATTATTATAATTTAGTGATTGCTTAAGTGGTTCTAAACAGCTTTCAAAATACATACTTTCTTATATTTTAGCTATTTTTTTCTTGGAAAAAAAACTAGTTTTAAACCACTTGAATTAAGCAGCAGTTAATATACCTTAAAGCACCAATATGTGAAAAAAATGCAGGCGAGATGGTTCAAGAATTTTGTCGTATAGAAAAATACCACAAAAATTGTAAAAATATGCAGATCATAATAAAATCCAGTTATAGAAGTAAGGTTACTGAAAGTCCGCCTGCAACGCCGTAACTCGAGTTTACTGTATAATTATGCAATTAAATGTAATAATAATTAAATCGATAAGAAACAAAAAAAATTGTTAAAAAGGTCACAATAAGTTCGGAAATGCAATAATATTTACAGACCATTCATCTTCAAGTAAGAGGACATGAAGGAAAGCCAAAAACTAGAAACATTGTGGAAATTGTCAGTTTATAATTGTGAATGCAGTATATACCAATAGGGATTTTGATTTTCCTTTGTCTTGTTTTCTTATAAAATAACTGAAGGTTTTTTGAGACATTTATGCATAATGTTGTTTTGTTCGCTTTCGATATTACACGATTCACAAAAGTATACAAATTTTCTAAAGCCGTTCTGGCAACCAGTCCAACGTTGCGAAGGACTACCACGCCCATTTAGTTCTTTTCCGAGCTGATACCTTTGTAGTAGTGATTGGACATACAGGCTGTCTTAAGCTATCTAAATATTATTACCAATTCAATATTAATTTGATCGTTTTTCTCGAACTACAAACAGCTAACTTGCAAAATTTGTGAGCAGTGATGAAATAACTGAATACAACATTTTCCCCAAGCTGAAAATGCCCGTAAAAGGAATTAGATTTCAGTTCGGGGAAGAAGAAGTCCCAATGCGACGAACCAGCTGCTTATCATCTCAAAAGAGGCCGTTCGACGCTACTTCTGATAGTGGAAGAACCGTTGGGTGAAGGGTGTGACAGCCCAACGAGACTACGTTGAAACAGGTTTATGTATGATACTTGCATTTTTTATGAATAAAGGTTGAATATATTTGTATATTACGTGTGAATGAAAGTAAAAATAAATGTTGGACTACCAATGTCTTGCCTCACTCTCAATTGTAAAGTTATCGTGAAGTTATTGTAAAGCTATAGGAAGTAGGAACTTGCTTCCTATTTTCGAGGAAATTTTCTTTATAGAAATAGGCATTGGAGTATTCAAAATTAGGATGTTACTGCTATTCTACTTTCGCATCTTTCCAATTTTAAAATAGACAAAAGGTAACACTATACTTCCTCTGCACTAGCGTAGCAGTTATACAAACCAAAGATTTGCCTATGTGGTATTGACGTCAAAGCTTAATTTCCAAAAATCATTCCAATTTGCAATAGATGCTTTAATAACAAGTACGCATCTATTATTCCCAGTTAGTTCATTACCAAGAAGAATTTATGGCGTATTCGAAAAATCAAAGTACTTACATCAAAGAGTTTTTTGTATTTTTAGTAGAAGTTGTGTTTAAGTACACGGTACGCGATTAAGCAATTTGTAAGGGACAGGTTGAGGCCGCGCCAAACGTTATTAGATCAATTTCTCAGTCTTGTTTAAAGCATCCGCAAAACTTTGCGATCACGCAAAATACGATGTGACGTCAACGATATTGGATGTTTGAATTTACCTAGCCAATCCGATTTCTAGCAACGATCGTAGATGTTGTTTTCATTTAATAAACGTTTTCGCAGATCACAAAATCTTTTACGAAATTCTAATTTTACAATATTTCAATCGAAAATGGCGTATCACGAACGAAAGTAGAACGACCTATTGTTGGTTAACTAATCAGAAAGCAGATTTTGCTATATTCGCTTAATCTAATGTTTATGACATTCATGCTTATTTTCATTATTATTGGAAATCCCCATACATGCAAATACATTTCCACTAATATTAAGTTTTTTATTGCTATTTACATCTAGCCTCTGTATATGGGCGCTACTATCTGTAAAATCTGTATTTTAAGCTGGCAATCTAAATAAACAAGTAGCGAGCTGTTATTAACGATTCAAACAATGGACGTTGCGTTTACAACCTTCGTCGAAAATCGGAGTTATAATCAAATAAATTGGTATTAGGCAGCTATAAATAGGATATTGGTTGTTTTGCTACACTAAAATGCTGACCTTTATTTATAACTAACATTAATTATGTGTGAGAATCTTTATCAAATTTATTACATGATCATATTTAAATTTTTTTTTGGCACCTCCATAAATTAACCACAAACACAAGTTTTGAATGTTTCAATATGTATCTACAAATAGTCCTTGGACTTGTTTTGAAAGAAATTTGTAATTATTTAACTTGCCATTATCGTTGCGAGCAAATCAGAAAGAAACGAATTTCGCACATTTTTTGTGTACATTTTTGAGAGAATAAAGCCACTCTGTGAATCCGATATTGTTGTTTCAACTATTCTTCGAAGTTTTTGTTGCAATATACGTTCGTAGAGTATCGTAATAGTGCGTAGCAAAGTTATTTCTCTATAGTTAGTACAATCCTTGTTATCACCCTTTGAAATGTAGATAACATGAGACCGAGACTCCAGTCCTCGGGTACTTTTTTCTCCTTCCAGACTTTATTCAAAATTTCTAAGAGAAAGTAGTTTGTTCTTTCATCCATATTTGTAATCATTGCTAATGTTATTTTGTCTTCACCAGGAGCTTTGCCATCCTTTAGTTGTATATTTGTATTTAATAGTTTTTCGTATGTAGTTCCCAATTCATGTTCGTTTGGATCTTCTTTTTCTGCTCTCCAATAAATGTTCAAACCATTTTTTTCAGCGTTCCACGACTCTTTCCTCTTCTGTGAGTATTTCTCCAGCAATTAGTGCTCTATTTCTTTACTGTTTCTGCGATTCCTTAGTGTTTTAAAAAATAGTTTTTGACTTCTCCTACTTTTCCATCTTCTTCACAAATTTGTTCTAGAACCTTTATATTGTTTCTTTTGCTAGTGTTTTAACTTATTTTGTTCTTTATATAGTTTAAAACTCATTTCTGTTTTGTCCCTCAAATACCGTTTCCATTTATTCTTTTTCAATTTACCATTAACGATTTCTTCATACCTTTCTGCGATTGATTTTCTTTCAATTTATAATATCTTCTGCTTTCATGATTACTTTTTCTTTTGATCGCTTATCTTGTTTTTCAATATCTTTCATTCTTGTTATATGTATGTAAGAAATGATCGCTTTTCTATTATTTCTTTCCATATATATATAATCAATAATTGATTTTCCTCCTGTGTTTGGTGCCTGTTTTGTGTATTTGTGTATTTCTTTATGTCGGTAGAATGTGTTCATTATTATCATATTGCGTCTATGACTGTACTCTAGAAGCTTTTTGCCGTCTTTGCCTCCTGATTATTTCCCGATGTTCCCAATGACCGTATTGTATAAATTGTCTTGTTTTCTCATTCTTCCATCAAAATTACTTATTACTACAATTCTATCTCTTATTATTTCTGCTGCCACAGATAGTTCTCCCCAAAACATATCTTTGTCTTTTTTCTACCTTTTCATCTTCGTTGGGCCAATATACTGTAGATACTACGAGTGTATTCGTTTCAAATTTCAGGTTTATTTTTAGTATCCTTTCCGATATTTCTTCCTGAATAATATCCGATTACATTTTTGACGGTTGACAAAGTAGCGAGTGAATCGCAATCTAAAAAGTAGGCTACAAAGGAGAACAGTTTGAGAAACATTGATGTAATGCATATACAAGCTGGATTCAAATTTATAACTAAGGCTACTCGTTTATTACATACTACTTTAGCATGTTGTAAATTTGTTAGAAAGATGTCACTTGCATAAATATAGTGTTTTGATATTTGGTTGTCGTAATAATATTTTTGTTTTCAAAATCTAAAAATTGAATTGTGTCAATCAAGTCCCTTGAATTGTGTGAATTTGTGATACAGATATTAAGTTGAAAAATAAAAAAAGAATAAAACTGATACGCGTATTCTTTTTTACTTAAATCTATATACCTAATTATTTGTACTCATTTGCAGTCTAACATCAAGCGGACAGACCAGCAATGTATGTAGATAGCTTTAAACACCAACCAAAATGCGCTACACTTCGCTTGCCGTTGTTCAACATATTAAATTATTTTGCAAATTATTGAAAAAGATACAGGGTACATGATATTTATATATATTTAATACGAAACTACCAGCACCGTAATCTGTGCCATCTGCGAGCGCTGGTAGTCAAGTTAACAAGTATTGATTCTAACATCAATATAACATTATTTCAGTATCAAAATTACAAGCAACCATCATCCCCTTTCATATTAAGTGCATCATCATTAAAGGAATTATTACCAAAAGTACTGTAAATACCACCTCCACCTCCTTAAAAAAAATGTAAGTTGATTTATTAGCAAATGAACGTAAATACACAAATGTTTAATAAATTTCAGCAAGAATTCATATAGAAGCATTATTACATAATATATTGTAAATGAGTACATATTTATGTTTAATATAACATAAATTGTATGGATTAGAAGAGTTTCTGAAAAGCAAAGCAGAGGGAAGAATTTTTTTAAACAATAAATAAAATCTAAAAGAAGGATTGCGATCAAAATTATCACAAATTGTGGTAGAGAATGTCGAGCATTACATAAATATATGTAATATATGTTATGCACTATATATAATAATAGTACATAACATACATTTGGATACAGCTTCGGAACTAGAGCTAGGACTACCAGAATGGTCAAATTATTCGGAAATTAAAAGTTCCTCTAATACTGAAATAAACTTGTTACTCTTAATGTATTGAACATAATTTCCAAGTTTGTAAAGTAAACAGCCCCGGTATGAATGCCCTCTTAGGTTTTTTACGGATTTTATAGATAAATAATAACAATTCCAAAATCGACGACACGTGTTTAAATAAATCAACTTTCGTCCTCCTCCTTATCATCATACATTACTACAAACAATTTAATTACGATCTATATCTATTTCAATAACCGACTGTGTAGACCTACAAAAATAGCTGCTTATTAAATTGGATCAATTGGCATGATCCGATCAATTCTATTAATAAAGCGTACGCCATTTCTCAGATTATACTCTTAGGCTAAGTGACGAAACGATATCAATGAACTAAATCCGTGAGTGTATTTTTATCTATCTATTACATAAAGTGTGAGAAAATAGGATTCATCTTGGGCAACCTCACGTTAAAAATATAGCAGATATTTTCCAGCTTTTAACGGTGTGAAGAAATCCGTCTGTCTAAAAATGCCCGGTTTACATATTTTAATCTTGTAGACTGCGAAAGCTGCACACAATCGAAACGATATGATGGTGCTAAGAATAATCAATTTGTATAGGTTGTGGAAATAGATTCTTATGATGCGAGGCGAAGAAATATGTTCCTATTCTATTGGCTTTAAATATCCTTAACATCTAATTTTTATAAGTTATTCGTATTTGTGTAAGTTGTGAAGATTTTATTCGAAATAAAACGTAAGGATGGGAAAGTATAACTGTCAATACGGCTTATAAAATTCGGTACTAAAATCTGTATTTTTATAAGCTTGAAGCAAATACAAATGTATATTTTCTATTGAATGTTTATCATAATGTAGTATTGTATTATATTTCGTAAATATTAAAAATAAACCTGTATTTGTTCGCATTTTAAAAAAGAACAAGTATTCAGATGTAAAATTATTTCATATATTATTTGCTAGGTCTTGTCAACATGGATTCGGGAAATTACTAATAAATTACTTGAAAGGAAAGAAATTTTACCAAATATATACATATGTACCATACACGTATGTAAGTTAATTCATGTGTTGGTCAGTGTTACATCCCTTCCCATCCTATGTCATCTCGAGATGAAAGTATTTAATGTCTCGTCTCGGATTATTTTTATTTTCTTGTGTATTATTTGTCGTTGAATCTGTTGTTTAATTTTGTTTCTATATTGTATACAATTTAAGTTTATTATTTGTTTAGGCAGCATGTTTACACTACGATATAGTTTTTGCCGTAGGTATTTGTATTTGTTGCAAATGCGCCTGTTAGTTCTGATGTAGGATTGTCTTCATGTAGTACAGTTATATAGTCTGGTGCTTGTGAGTTTAATATTTGATTTTTTTTTGATAATGTAGCAGCAATGGTAACTTTTACAGGACTCAAAAGAAGAGTTCATCAAGTACAATATACTTCTCGATTTTAATCTCCGGTGGTATATCCTTAATTCACTTTATTTATTTAAATGTTTAAATATCTGAAGTTAACATTTCTTAAATTACATAGCGCAATTGAAATAACTTTAACTTTATGACATCTGATACAGTTCTACCCTGATGATGTAATTTTTCACGAAACCGGCATTTATATTTTGTAAATAAAGAAGTCTCTTTCTATTAAGATAACCTCACATAAAATCAACCTCGATACTTTTACGAGTTTCAGAGGATGTCTTAGAACTTAAAATGCATGAGTTGTTGATAATTTATACCAGTATCCGTATAAAAATCATGGAAAAACAGCATACAAGTTCTAGCGGTACAAGAAACAAACCGAAACCGGAACAAGTTGAAATCATAACAGGATGTTAAGAGAGTTATGGGAGACCTATAAACGAAGATTGGAAAAGGAAAGATTTACAAAAGCTATGGGAGGAAAGAGTCTACATATTAATAATGAGAGTGGTAAAAAAACGAATCCAGTTAGAATCGCAATATGATATGAGCATATATTTTGGGTTTTGTCAGCTGTACATACAAAGAACCAAATCGATCACATATTGATAGAGAATAAATACGCAAGAGCAAGGAACGATGCCAGAAGTTATCAGGATGCAGATATTATAATGCAGGCCATTTCACGGTGATAATGAAGTACGAACAAGGATCGCTTGTAAACGCAAGTTAGAAGGACAAATGGAAGCTGATGATATAGAATAAAGATTCGGTGATGAGGACCATTCCTGTCCTCGAAACGGCCGTTCCGGATTAATTATTATATAATTAATGAAACGTGTGTTGTACGGAGGTTGCCGAAACTTGTCTTATGTGTTGTTTACCATAATACGCCACATCCCTTGCTATCGTTATAGAATAAAGATGGCTACAAATTCAATCAGTGATAACACAAGTAGCAGATATATGTTGTGGATCCTTAACAAAAATAATGAAATGGAAATTGGAATTTGGGAAAAGGGAGATTTTAAGAAGTAAAAAAGATGCAGATGGGCAATGAAGAAGACGAATCAATAAAGAAGTTATTGAATACGCAAATATTATACTAATGTTAATGACAAGAATACAAGATGGCTAGGTTAATGTATAACGAATGTCGAATTAAAGGCCGGCAGGAAAAGCCCTTTCCGAAGGAGAAGGCCACAAAAAAAGAGGAAATGATGGCTGGAGGCAGTCAAAGAGGATCGGCGAGAATCTAGAACTAGGAAAGAAAAACGATTGCTAGAAAGAAGTGAGCGTTGATAGTTAAAAAAATTGCAGTCATGAAGATTTTTAGTGCTGTTGCATATATACACCCATATAAATTATTTCATTTATGGATTTCTGGTTCTCTTTTAAACTATCTGGAAGCTGGCACTATATTCAACGCAATTATTAATTTATTACATTACAGTTCTGAAAGTAACATGTCTGTTACTTGTTCCTAGTATATAGTATACTGGGAGTTATGCTATGACCATCCTATAATTGAGCGCATAACAAAGATATGTTTATACCCATATTCTGTGAATATAAAAAAGAACAATAGTCCAAGATCCTATGTTATCCTCCTAAGATGCGAACAAATGATAGCTGAATAAGCGCCTAAAATATTTCTCATTATATTGTTGACAGAATATCCACTAGTTATTGTTATTAACACATTCAATCATTATGGCAATGTGAAACAAAGCAATATAGACCATATTCTTCGGTTTTATTCGTTTAGAAATCCACTTATCACTTGGTAATTACCTGTGAATCTTTTAAATTTACGTCCATTAAAAGTTACATGCGTCAAATTTTCTTTGATGTATCTATGTATATTTTATAGTCCTTGGCTCTCTTCGTAAAAAAAAGTGGGATAAATTTTCAACATCTTCCATTGTTGACATAGTATTGTTTGCCAAAAGTTCTATTGGAATTTATGCACGTAATTGTGACAGCTTCCAGTACATATATATACATATTTAATGGATTTTATAGCAAAAGGTAACAAACTAATTAAAAAAATAATTTTTCATTGTTCGGCCGTTTATTTAATTACTTTCGCATTAATCTTATTTATATATGAAGGGTATAATTGGCATAATTAACATTGTCAAGATGCAGAAAAATTACGAAATTTCAGTTGAAATAGTGAAAAAACTGAAAAAGCAATTTCAAAGTTATTTCCCAAGAAATCTAAATAAGTGCATAATACGAGGGAGGGTTCGATAAATACCTAACCGGTAAGCAAAAAATATTGTTTATGTGTAAAATTCATTTTATTTTTCAACATAGTCTCTTTTAAGGTCCATGTACTTAGTCCAATGTTTATCTATCCTTTGTATCCAATTTTAAAAAGATTTTTCTAGCCCTGCAAAATACGCATTTGTTTCTGCTGTCACTTTATCAAATATGGTGAGTGTGGAAGCAATTCGTATCCTAACTAATGGAATTTTCTTCGCCAAGTGCGGACGTTTTTCTTTCACAACATTGTTGGAACGATGCGCAACGTCGCACTTTGCAAGGTAATCAACGTGGATTTTGCCGCGTACATCCCAAAATACTTTGCCATTATCTTGTTGGTTGGCAAAGTAGCTTTGGCGCCGGTCGGCCACGAAAAACCTACTGTTTGGACTGTTCTTTGGCTTTTGGTGCCGCGATTAATCCATGTTTTGTCAACAGTTATGAATCGACACTAAAAATCATACGAATTCTGCTTTAAAAACATTACTTTGAAGATAACATACATGCGTATTTATGGCCAATTGTGAACAATTGCGGCACCCATCTTGCGGAAAGCTTCCTTACTTTTAAGTGAGTTGTTAAAACGTTATGCATCTAGTCATTTGAAATGCCCAGCACTTTCAATCTTCGATCATTGGTCACCATATCGTGAATACCTTCAATACTTTTCAATGGGGTGCCCCCATTTGGACGATTTGTTCTTCATCAAAAATGCCCATACGGCCGCGTTTAAATTCAGTTGTCCAATATTTTATGGTCGATAATAGAGGCGCAAGAGTCCTCATAAATTTTACTGAGTTACTGCTATACATTCCATACACTGCTATATATTCAATTTTTCTAATTGTTGTTAAATTAGAAGAATTGGTGAGTCGCTACTACAAAAATTCAGTATGGCTGTCTCTGACAAACACCAGTCATACAAAACAAATGAAACTCATATCAACATATGCGTATTTACGTATAATTTAACGCCACCAAACGCCAAATCTAAATGTCCAATCATTTCTACATAATCCCATTTGGTGTAATGCTATTTATGTACCCTGTATTTGCAAAAACTCTTTATAGCATACCAAAATTTTTGGGTGTAGCAGATAAGGAAAAGTATATAGGCCACTGCTTGGCAGTTTTTCTGCCAAATGCCAGTGCTGAAGCGACAGGTTGCTGAAGGATATTTCCAGGCTAATATAATTCAAAGAACGATATCTCAAGCGTGCTCTTCTAGATCTTAACCTTCTCTACAAAATCGACGATATCAATGCCTTAGTTCATTACAGTAGCCGACAAATACGAATTTTGAGTTATATTATGCACCAATTAGCTCCAGAGATTCTATTAACATTATACTTTACCGAAATAAGTAATATTTTCAAAACAATCCAGAGGCTTGTGTTCGTTACTTTATTGGAATGTGAAAACTTGTACCAAATATGCTTGTAACAGTTTCGAACTGAGTGCTTATGCCGTTGGTGACAAATAGTGCAAGCTGTTACTTTGCGAAATATAAGGCCTGGTGAAATCAATATGTTTTACTATAAAAGTAAACTTCATATTTTCAATTTTATTATGTTTGATGGGAAGAACAAAAAATGTACGACAGCGCGGAGTTATTTCAACGTGGGAAGCAAATGAAACTCGTAGTTGTGTGTATCGTATTGGCTATATGACAAAATTCTGTTGTCAAACATCTTCATAGAAAAAAACAATTGTTGAATTCTTTTTACGCCATTGTTGTCTTTTTTCAGTTAATTTCAGAGTAACTCTAGCTAGTAATAACAAAAACATCAATATACTTTAGCTTTTCAGCGCTAGTTTAGAAACTGTACAAAATTTAAATGAGCCAATTTCGTGTTGCTCAAGTGACCTTCAGAAATACCCGATGTAACCTTTTCATGAAATAAAACGCAGACTTGTTTAATTTCTCCTCAGAGTAAATGCAATTAGTGTAAAAGAGCAGAGTAACTGTAAATACGTTGAGATTGAAACTCTAGAGAAAATGCGATTTGCTCGAACGAACTATTAAGTAATTGGAGGTAAACATTACGCCCCAAAGGAGGAACTACTGACCGGTCTTTATTTCAGAATTATTCCGAGAAACCGGTAGCACGAACTTCAACACCCTATAGGAGAGGGTTTATTAAATTATGCGCTAGTTGAGAAGTGCGCCTACCAACAAATTTTATTGATTTTGATCCCAGCCAGTGATATTTAATTGCGCTAGATGGCTACCTAGGAATTAATTTTCTAGGAACGTTAATGAGTTGAGAAGCAATCAGTTCTGAAAATTCTTCAATTACCGAGTAAGCATTAAATATGCTTAACATCCTTAATTTATGAAGAATCAATGTTTGGAAGCGCCTTTTATAAAATGTAAATATTTTACTGAAATATTGTGTAATCCTTTTCGACTGTAGAACCTGTACTTTATAATAAAGTGAAAAATTTTTGAATATACCGCGGACAAAGAGGTCTACTTCCACATAAAATTTCAGAAGTTCATCTACATTTTCAAGGCACACTATGATTATTTTTCGAGTTTGAAAATACGAAAGTTTTATTAGCGATATTTTTATGAAAAATTTGACTACACCACTGAATTCAGAAAGTCGTAAAATGGTTTTGATCAAAATCTCACTCAAACAAGTTTTTAACTTCTTTGGTGTTCAACGTGGCGACTATTCAATTGTTGATTAAAATGTTAAAATTATAGAGTGAGAGATTTTTATTCTGCTTGTTCCTCATTCATGATTGATGGCAGAAATTTTAGTTTGATCTCTTAACAGATATTAAGTAGCTGAATACAATGCACTTTCTAGGATTTGTAGGGTTGTACCATATTTTCAGTAAAAATTGTTTTCATCCAAATGACCTTAAATGGCTTACTTAATACGTATCAATTTCTACAAATATCAGCGAGAGAAACAGCGGAAGATGAACGTTTAAATCAATATTACAAATTGTAACGATTAGCGTTCCCCAAGGGGTTGTTCTGCTTCCCATCATTAACGGTACCACTTACTCTCATCAAAATTTCAAGGTAGGTAATATAAATTAAAACGAGTTCTATGCAAAGTCATTTAAATCAATGGGTTATTTTTACAAGCAAGGAAAGTTAGGTACATCAAGGTCAATATTAAGTATATTACAGCTACTGGGATTTTTACAGAAAATAAAATACAAATACGTAAACTGTGACATTTTAATATAGAATAATAAATTTATTTTGTTGCCTTTTATTTTTTGCTTTTTTTTTAACCGTTTTTACTTGACCAAGCTAACAGACGGTAGTGTAGATGGATAGACAATACAACACACAGCGACAGGACAATACCAAGCTTGTTTGAGAAGCACTTTTTGAGGGAAACCTGTATTGCAGGAGCTCCTAAACTGAAACTATGGTAACTCTTTCTCCGCAAGTATCAACAAGAAGGACCATGTTGGCTTTCCAATGCATCTCGTTATCTATAAGCACAACCATGATAAAAATCCTCAAATTCTATACTCCATAAAATAATCGACTTTTCGTTCTTTTGCTTTTCCTTTCTGTTTTACTAAATATTTAAAATGAGTCCTGCACATGATGCGGATAGAGAGATATAAGAACTTTCGTTTTTACATAGCCAATCGTTACAGTTTGTACAGGTTTCAATTGTTTGAAATAAGCATATGTGTTCAGAAATTCAAGTTGCTTTAATTTCAACGCTTTGGCACGTTTACTTTACCTGTAACATTTGTTTTTGTAGTAGACTAAGCTGTAAATGGAGATCCACTTCATTTTTGTTCCGCAATTTATGCAGGATTCTGTTTAGCAAGTGCTTGTCGTTGCTTGTTAGTTATTTCTTCTTATTTGGATTATACAAGAATTGTTCGTAAACTGTAATGAGTAATGAATAATGTAGTGAGTGCGGTTATCCTAAGAAGTGTTGGTGTAATAAATTTGCTAATTGCAGTAACCTCTATCTTGGTTTAGAGGATTAATTGATTCCCAAAAATCATTTCGCATCCTAAAAAATCACTGAACAAAATATAAGTAATGTTACTTGCTACCGTTTCTACAACTCTAAATAGTACAACCTACTATTTTAATTTGAAATCGCTCTCTTTCAAGTGCTGTATTCTATGCTTGTTAGACTTGTTTTATATTACCAATAACTTTGATACGTGATGTAAGAGTTGGTATGTAACCGTAAAAACACATTTATTAAGTAGACTGCATTAATTTTTCGATAGTAATGAATTGTAATCTTCTTCTTTCGTTTAGCGATTGTTATTATGTAACTATTAAGCAAATTCTACTTGTGCTTTGTGCACTATTCAATCTTCAGTTTTTGTTATAATGAAAATGTAAAAATGCTATTAGCTATTTTAAAATTGTTGTATTTTATATATATATAAATCAGAGTTCTTCAATTAAATAAAGAATTTGTTGATATAACTCGTATAAAAAAAAGAATGTCACTTCTCATACATTTTTCCAAGTTCTCAATATTTATATGAAATGTTTGTAAACATTGCGAATTACGATGACATTTCTGATAAGAGCACTGCTAATATTTCATAGCGTACGTTATCGTATCCACAACTGCAAATATTGCACATTCGACATAAATATGTACATGTTCGTACATATCTTACACAGAAACACATGAGAACGACAGTATGTAGACCGTACGGGATGGAGCATTTGATCAATTTTAGTGTTTGGTATAGGCAACCAAGCGATACGACGCCTATTTTGTTGGTTGCATATATTTTAGGAACTGACAGCCCTATAGAGGTATCAGAAATTCCAAAATGAATGGTGTAATAAGGACATTTTGACTTCTTGGATGATTGACATTATTATTTATAAAATTTAACCTTTAAGGTCAAATTATGAATAAACTGGATTGTTCTATCAAAGTATATGGGAAACAATGAGTTTTTGGAATCCTGTTTAACCAAGGCCAATAAGCGCAGAAACGATATCAAAATTGCGACAAGGTGCTATACAGCTTGGATTTTGTTTCACGTGACAAATAAGAATGGTGCGAAAACATTGCTTTTAATGCGGCGTAGCGAAAAGCTGCTCCTTAAATCTAAGGGAATTGCGGATATATAACTTTAAATTTTTTGAAGATTCGGCAAATACTGGTAATGATATCTTTAGTAAATACCATTAGGTACTTTTGGTATTACGTCTAGATCTTTCTGAATCCTTTGAATTGCCTCAACAAAATAAGCTTGGGGAAACAAATAAATTAATTGTGTGTCGTCTACATATAACTCTTACTGTGTAATAATATAAAATTATTACGCACTGGCATACAGTGAGATTGAAAAAATAGCTAATTGGAGATCTTCACAGCCAACAAAACCATTTAACCATTTTTGACGTTCAGAACATTATTATTATTACGTATCTTTATTGTTCATTTTTGTTATGAAAAATATTGTTTAACTGTGCTGTTATGTTATTTTTTTAACGTCAATTTAAGGAGTTCATGTAACATGGACTACTTTCCAGTTTTGAATTCTCTGTAATAAATTAAATTTTCTTTTCTCCTGATAAATTTTGTCAAGTTAATATCTGAAGGTTCCGTTAAAATTGACGTTAGTACTTTATTATCACTTTGTTCATAAAATTTTCGACTTTGGGTATAGAATACAAATCTTATAATGCGATGGAAAACACCTAACGTCTCCTTTTCTGCCGTTATATAGTGGTCTTTTATTGCTTAACTTTCCGGAAATGAAGAAAATGAGAGTTTTCATAGATACGATTCCATTATATTGAAAATGCACTCTTTATCGCATTGTCACCGGTATCTTATTTTCAATTCCAAAAAATGTAGTTTCTTGCTATTGCTTCCATTTAAATTTCGAGTTCTTTTGAAAAAAGACAAAAGAATAACTTTCCCAACGGTTTGTGGAATTTACACTTTGTTGCAGACTGGTTTTAAATTTGGGAAACCAAACACCCCCAAACAAAAGAAATAAAATTAAAAGATCTACCTAAAACCTTACACATGTATTGGACAAAAGAGCCTTATATTCATATACCTTTCTTCTTCACTGGAGAATATTTGCTATGAAAAATTCTCTGAAACAATTTCGAAAGGTTGTCGTATGCTATATAAATCATTCCTTATGTTCCCATATTCTCTTCCCTATCACCAATTCTTTTTGAGAAGGGTGCGGGCGCAGAAAGAAACCAATCTCTTTAGGTGAAAATCCATAAACTTTTGCGTTGCATGCGCTTTAATGGAAGAAAGTTGCGTGTTTACTTGTTGAGGAACGACAGTCTGTTTCGACGTTTTCTTTTCTACGTGTACTCTATAAGAGGCTTCGACACGGTTAATAGTGCTTATATTTTTATGATGACTTCCACGAATTTTTTTTTATGTACTTGTATTAAGTAAACTATTTTTGAATTGTAGTAGCTTAGCCTATTCACTAGCAGACGTCGCTACTTTCCTAATCAAATTTTGTAACAATTAATTGCACAGATCGATCCAACTATTAATTAATTAAATATCTGTATAATTTGGAAATGATGCGTAAAAAGTGGATTCAACAAGTGGAACAAGCCATGGGAAACAATTAAAGAGATTTGAATACAGTCAAGATTACTTTATGTATAGAAACAACCGAATGAAGGACATTATCGACGTTGTCTGTTGGCAACTAATTTATTTAGACAGCACAGCTTTATAAAATAAGAAGGTACACGAGGAGTGAATTTCTCATTTTTCGTCTTAGACTGCACCGTAAAAGAGAAGGAAATATACTCTGACATTGGCATTAATTTATTGCCTCTAATTTGTTGTCATTACCACATTTTGCAGTTGTGTCGCAATGCAGTAGTGCCTCACTCGCATTCACTTTTGTTGCTTAAACTAATTAAATTAAATTTTCTGGACCACGTCTACCAATCCAGCCACTGGGAGAGTGAAAGTTCAATAAATAACAATACACTAAAATGCGGATTCATTTCAAATACACCTAATAATTAACCGTCTAATATATCACACCATGCGTTGATACTAAAACAATTTTGGAAGTTTGATGATGCTCGTTATAATCATCCCATCGCCAATGAATTGAGTTTCACCAATAAATAAAATATCTTTGTACAGTCTTCGATTTTGACGTATCCAAATAGAAAATTGTATCCGTGAAGAATTTAAACAGGTTGAACATGAAAAGAATGCAACACAATTTTCTTTGAGCAACTATAGCTATATGTATGGTAGCTATATGTCTAAGTTGAATAGAATATTTGCTTCAAATTCTACATCTTTTTCAGAAATAATTCCTGCACTTGTTTCTCCAGTAGTTGCTCTTTCATTTGCAATTCTTCCGGTCGGAAAGTGGCGTCGAAATTCATGGACTGCATTACTTGAACTATCATTGCAATACCTTTCCTTTCTTCCTGAAACACCCTATTATATTGATTTTCTTTGCATATATTTCAAATACTTCGTTGCATGTATTCATCTTGTTCTGCATACCTCTTTGATTACTCATTATGCTCATAAGATGGTCTAGAAATACATTTTATGGTATCTTCCGGCTGCAGTATGATGTATTCAACAGTTACTTTTTTCTGATTTAGTCTAGTTTTTTTAAGAAAAGAGGAAATACATCAAAAAACGTATAAGCCAGATATCCTTTTAAGTATACAAAATTTTCAAAGTAGATTGTCCAACTCTTCCGTCTTGTACTCATTTTATTGAGAGCTTAAAAACAACCCTCATTATAACTGAAATTCAGGTTTTCTAAACGTAATTTGAATCTCCTAAAAACCCAATAAGTAATTTTAGACGGGCATCGTTTTAATACCAGATCAATTTACAGGCAGAATACACTTATTCGACGTTCATTTTGGGGTGGAGTTGTTTATCTTCGGTTTATTATTATTTCCTCTTAACGAGATCATTAACGATTCCTTTTTTATATTATTAGTCATATCAGGCAGTTGATATTTGCGTTATTAGAATAAATGAGGGTTGTTTAATGACTCAATCTGGATGTCAAAAGAATTTAATTAAAAATCTTTAAATACCAATAGAAAGAGCTGTTACAGGAAGGCTTTAACAATCTGAAAATGCTCTTATTAAAGGTTGCTGATCAGAAAGTGACAGGTAGAATCCTTTCAACACATTGAATACCCAGAATAATCTGGGCAGCGTGCATCTCCCATTTTTTAAATATACCTTTGTATGTCGTGCGTTTCAATTAGAGTGGTGACCAACAATAATTTGGACACCTTAATACCTGAAACGATGGGAACTTGCATTCTTAAACCACTAAAAGAACCTCAACATTTTCAAATTCTAAAGGCAAAATTGCGGAGGTTGACAATAAAAAATATAATCTCTGCCAATTTTCACCCGAATTAAATGAAGGTAGGTCTATGTGTAAGAATATGCAAAATAATGCTAATATAGTTTAATGATTGACTCACTCACCGCAAAAGCGACGTAAGAATATTTAAACCTGATTTATAATCAATTCAATCAGCGCTACCAGCTGTTGTAACAACGTTACTTGAGTGTATCTGCACAAGTATTGAGAATGCATTTTTAGCGTATTTTCTTCTTTAGAATATCTTAATTCGGTTGGAGTAAACCGCAACTCCATTTCTGTAAATCAGTCTAGAAATTGAATGTTTTAATGATGGATCGTCGAAGTAACTTCCAAGTTAATCAGCTTATTAAGATCGGTAATTTGTAAAAATTTGGGAAATAATACACACAAGGCCATGATTGATGATGAAGTTTTCTAAGTTTGATATACCGTAATTGTGTAATATAAAGTCGGACGCACATCGTTTTATAGTTTGATAGACATTTTTTGTCACGTACGGTTATTAACTATACAGGTTAGGACAACTTTTGAGATGGAAAAACGCTGTCCTACATTATATGAATTGGGAGGTTGTATATTCTGAGTCAGAACGACTTGTTATGGTTTATGAGGAGAATTAGTTAGCGTAGTAGATGGAATAATAATAACCGATATAGTCTGCGTTCTGCATGTCAAATAACTGATCTGTTACTTTATATAAAGCGTTCAACTGTTGATTTGATCAGTGACATTATAACAGAAGTATGTGTCTTTTCAGCAGAAGATCAGTGCTGAAAATGTTACGTCTTGATTAAGTCTGTCCTCGTTGTATGACTAGAGTACAGGTATTAACGTCCCATTGAATTCGTGGTAGGTAGCCCAACGTTGAGGCAAACGTGGGCATAATTACCAGAATCCGGAACATGTGGCAAAATTTTTGACGAATAACGAGACCAATTTTATCACTTATCCTGTAGATTTTCGTAATTCATCTAGGATCATCGAATTATGCTGATTTTCTGGTAACGAAACGTGGTTGTTATAAAGATCGTTCACTATATTTCTTCTAAATGCGGCTTTGTCGGCATCCAAAATAAGATGAATAATATTTTCATTTCTCTTTTGTGGTTATAGTGTTTACACCTTTCGATAATAATAGGATTACAATTTTTCTTGATTTAGGGATCTCATAAGTTAGATTTTTAAGATATTTTGTCATTACTTAACAAATCTATCATCTCATTCATTTTAGCTAGCATAACATTATTCAGTATTATACCTACACTATACATTATTTAAATTCAACTTACATATTTTAATTCCTCGGCGTAATTACAATTCCCATAACAACCTTTATACCAGAATATGTAGTAATTATATACCTAATTCACTCGCTATCGTAGAAACTTTTCGAGGTAACCAACCATATTTGGGAAATAGGACAGCACGGCGAATATCGCACAATATACTATTAACGTGGAGTGAAATTTGACGCAAAATCCACAGAATGCGAGTTCCGGTGACGTGGAAAGTGGTTGGAATTATCGTACCAGTACTCTCAGTAATAAGCAGCCAACTCGGATAATAAATATTCATGCCCTTCGAAACTTACTCTATGCGTGTGCAAAAATGATTAAACTCGCTTGAATTTTCAAACACTCAATTACGGTTTTTCTCCACGTCTACGTTGTGAACTAGTTACTATCTAAAGACTTAACTAAGTTAACGCCTCCCAAATTGGAAACATTGTCTAGTCTAGAGGAATAATAAAAGCAGTTGGAATTGAGTTTCTATCTCAGTAATGCAGAAGCAAAGTTATTTGTCGTACAAAATATGCTTACTTTAATGAATTAATAAATTTACTTTTCCTTTATCATTGGTTAGTGCACATGTGTCAGATAAAATTTGTTACTTCTGGGATAGAAAACAGAAGTTAATAGTTACATATCAAAACATATTTATTGCTCGTTTATGGAAGTCGAATCTCAAAAACAGGGATTGGAGTCTGTGGCGGAATCAACAGGGCTAGACTAATAATAGTTAAGTCAGTAAGCCTAATTGAAAACGCCACAATATTTCAAGTTGTAATAGTGGTAGTGTTGAGGTACATTCACACAAACTAAGTCGAAACTGGTGTACGACCGTATGAACGCATTAAATAGACTAGGTGGTCACCCTGATCTGGGCACTAGGAAATGAGGACAATCGAGGGAGCGTCAAAGCAGGCAAACAAAGTCCCACGGCCTCGTTAATTGCTTACAAAATCCCGAGGTTCTCTGTAAGCACAGTGTACACGGTAGTTAATGTGGTTACTAACCTATGGAAAGAGAAGAACTCTTCAAAGTAACGGAAAAGTAAAGGCAGGTAAAGCAATCTCTAAATGGTCACATGCCTAAATTTATAGCTCCCTATCCCTACAATTTGTTGAAGCAATAAACAAGTCACTGGATTGTCAAAAAGAGCATTTTGATCCTAACAAAGGAAACAACGCCCAGGTTATTCCAGGTGTAAGATGACACTGATTGCATAAGAGTAGCAGGTGCATGGTTCCAGTTGCAGAACACTTATCAATAGCCGACAATGGTATTAATTAGTGCAAAAAGACAAAGATGGCGTCTGACACAATAACGTGATTTATGTGATAACTGTATACCTTTCTAACCTGGCAACATATTGACCAATATGCAGGATAATTTACTAATTGTAGAAGTAATTAGATGTAGCGTTTTGGCATTTTGATTAAGGAGCATTACACATACAAAGTAATTTATTGAAAAGAATGTTTACTTTTAAGAAACTCTTGCAGCGGAAAGGATATTCAACCTCTTTCAAATCGAATATGCTGCTGCATGCTACGGATTTTTTGAGAACCATCCTTAGATGTAAGTTTGTAGTAATTGTTCGATAAAAAACTAATAGACAACAAACCAAATCTCGATGTCTGGTTCCAGCACGATTATCAGCTCAATATAAGATGTTATTTAAATGAAACCAAACTGTCGCATAGGGAGAAAGCGGATTGCAGAGTGGTCGACACGATCATCAAATCTTACAATGTGATTTTTGCTTTAGGGTGTCATTTAAAAAAAAGAGCATAATGCAGAATTGAAGTTATGTCGTACGTAAAAATAGGCAAACAAAAGCACTATTCCATAATTTTGAACATGCTGTTATTACATGTCCTAGCTCAAAATATTTATTTTTGCGCACACCGTCCAGAATCTCGAACTTATTTTGTGATTAAAACACGTTCTAATACCTAATGATAGATATTGTATCAACAATTTATAATTCTAACATGTTAAATATATTTCTAATCGTTTTTTTTCGACAAGTCACGTGCAGGATTTGGAATATAAATATATCGTTCATATAAACTCTACGGATTGACGTAAAATCGTCCTTGGTTCTGTGAAAAATATGGAGAAAATTCGTAGACTTTGCGTAATCATTAGCGCAAAGTAAGCCTGTTTTTTCCTAATCCAATTTATTTAGACCATTATAATTTTGGCTAATTTTATTTTTAAATTTTTATAACCTCTCTAATACCGGAAATAGTAATATTGATACATATTGTCTGTTATCTTATTAAAATATCTATCCACAAATACAAGTCCAGTGTAATAGCTTTAGTTGCTAAATTCCAATCAAAAACTGCAAGAGATATCAGTCTGATTAATGTTTAAATTGAACCATATGGAATGTTTAATATTCCTAGTGCGTACTACTATATGTACGCAGATTTTGCACATTCAATGTTACCAATCCATGTATATGTACTCAATAGTGTATCGATTGGGGTTAGTATTGACATGCATACCTGCATATATACGTTTCACATTTCATTTGAGTAGAACTACATACATTTACAGGTAAAAATTAATAAAACTGCAGATTTTAGCAGGGTTCGAAAGATCCACAAAGGATACACTTATCGCGGTATGCAGAAAAAATTGCTTTTCTATTTTGGATTAAAAGCGTTTAGGGTATGACATTTGCGGAGTTAAAGAGGACGAAAGTTCAGGACATTAAAACTTATCTAATACCAATAGTAGAAATGCAAACGGTTTAAAATTTAAAAAATAATCATGAAAAATTAACTACGCAATAAAAAGAAAATTGGAATCTATTGAAGTTTCTCCATCTAGCATATAGATCGTATTGCTTTATTTCAAACTTCCAGTTAGTTTTTCCTTTGGTGTAAAAACTATATTTTACATGGTATGTTGCCCAAAAGATAGGAGGGAACAAGTTAGATAAACCTACTTTCTCACTCCAAAAAAATGGTCAGTAATTTTTAACCGGCCAAATTTAAATCCATTCGTATCATAGCCTATGAAAATTTTGATCGATCAAGCTATCAAAGGAAAAATGTCCGTATAATATGGACTATTATTCAATTCACCAAGAAGTCTGTTTTCACTAGCACTTAATTGACTGGTTGCTGAACTGAAGTGATGCCATATCTCTTGAAGGAAAACAGTGATGGCACATTTCTTGAAGAAAAAAGAAAATGCCGCTTAGGAAGGACAAGAAGGAGACGTAGGTCGATAGGGTAATATCAGGCGAATACTAAACAAGCTCTCTGAACCAACTGGACGAAGAGATGCAAGATGTCTGTAACACACAAAAAGAAGTTCACTTTCATCGAGACAACGCAGCGACCTGCAAGCAAAACCGTTTTGTCAATGGAGATTGGATGGATTGTTGAAACAACAACCTTATTCATCAAATTTGGCTGTCCCTGACTTCCACCTATTCCCTAATTTAAAGACATTTTTGGCTGGATAACGTAATTTCGCAAACCTTATTTTTGGACTAGATAATAAAGACTTTCACAGCCAAGCCGAGAAGTTTTTACTCTTCTTTCGCAATTCACATTAACATAGCTATTGTTAGTATAAAATCTTTAGAACTATGACAGGGGTTTAATATTGACGTTACTAAACTACCACTTAAGGTGTAAATAACCTTCAAGGCTAGGAGAACCATCTTAGTCCTTGTAGAAGAAACAGAAGGAAGGAAGGAGAAGGAAAGACAAATAATTTTTGATATTCCTCAATATGTTGAATATCATCCAGGAAGTCAAAAGTTTTCAGTTGTTGATGCTGTGCCATAATTTGGTAATAGCTATAGTTTCTAAACACACATACATTCTGTTACTGTCTGGGAACCTTTAGTTTAGTTTAACCTTTATCATCATGCTAATAAGCTTTATTGCGATTACCTGCTTTTTAGTGTATATTTGTTATACTTTTCATTAACAAATCTGGCAGCCCAGAGGTAATAATATGTATAATGTATTATATTTCTCATACCTGGTATTTTTTTTTGTACGGACAAAAGCACATTTATGGATATAAATAATAACAGCCTGATGTTATCATTGGTTAATTAAAATTATTTCCGTTTCGTCTATACCAGGCAAGTCACTATTATGTGAGCGCGTTTCAAAAGAAAACGGTATAAAAACCCAATTCCATACGACGGGTGGTGCTTATAATAGAGAATAGGATCTTTATGACGATTCTCCCGTTGTGGTTCCATTTATCATACAATAAGGCGAAAAAAGCCGAGATAAATTAACCCGAATATTTTATTGGACAGCACCTTTAGGATAAAAAAAAAACGTTAATAATAACAAAACAATGCGTTTAAGCTTTTCGACATCGATTACTGCTGAAAAAATCTGATCAAGAAGATAGGAACGCCAAATTTATACTAGATCGATTACAATCAATGTAATTCAAAATTACAAATCTAATTACTGCTTAACCACTTACTTGCATCTTTTCCCGAGTGTATCGTCCATTATGAAATATATTGTTTTACTTTCACCGCAAGTCGTAGTTCTACCAAATAGCTATGATTCACTCGATTAAAATCGTTCGTATCAGTAGATCTGTACATTACATTATATTGCTTTTACAAATTGTATCGGGCGGAATCGTTAATCGGTTATGTTTGATGTCAAGTGATGCTTAAATTAATTGCTAATGACAGATAAGATCTACAATTATTCCCTTCTATGTTTTTGAAAGGTGTAACAATTATTTAATCGTCAGAATATAAAAATGGCGGTTATTAATTAGTGCAAATTTTTGTGAGCTCCTAAAGTACCCCTCATTTCACTTGTTAATTTTGTTCGGCTTTGAAGTAGCCTGTATATGTTACATATTACTTGAGGTTTAAACTTTCTTCTGAAGGCGGGTGTCAAGTTCAGATTTTATTTGAAACTTGGTGAAAATCCTGCTAAAGTGTACACATAGCGATTTCCTTTGTCTCTTGAAACTCATTTTAAAGGGATGGGGAGAACCATCGCCTTCGACAGTTAGTCTCCCAGTATTCCTTTACTCGAAAATCGTTTTATTTTTGTAATATTCAGCATAATGGCAAAATGAATCCTTATTGAAGGTACAATATAACAAGAAAAAAATTGAAATCTCAAATTACGTTTGATAATTCGACAATGATTATGCAAATAAGTTTATTTTAAAGTGTAAATGGTTAACGTGGTAATCTAAGTTAATGATAATAAGGCTACCAGAATAATAAATGTGTTTTCTAGTAAAACTAAAAGGAAAATTTAATAAGCAATTATAAAGTAACCTCCGTTACACAAATCCTGTTGTGCTGAGGCGTTATCGTGTCACAAACATTTCAGATTGCTTCGGTAAGTTCTTGTATTGTGCGTGGTGTACCTTCTAAAATTGTAATTTTTAAGTGTGCAAAAATAATCTAAAATAGATCAGGAGAACGTGGAGGAAAATCTACGTGGTTATCGAAATTTCATATAAGAGGTGTTTGCAGTATTTTATGATGATGTTGTTATGAGCTGTGGCATTGTTATCATGGGAATATCCATCGACATAATGCAAGTGATTTAGATTATCACGATACCGCGTCTACCGTTTCAACTACCAACCTTTTCTGATGCTGATGTACTATGATGTACTATGACAGGGGTTTTCTCTCGACCATATCCGCATTGTTTGTTTGTTAACCAAGAAAGCTGAAAATGATGTTCGTCTGAGAACAAGGATTTGATTCTCATATGATTTTCAAACTAATTGCAGCATTGCATACGTTTACATGACACAAATGAGGCTAAAGGTATTCACATAAAGAGGTCTGCGAAATGAGTAAACGTCATAGTAGTAAAATCCTCTCTTAAAAAATTTGAAACTTCGCTGAAGTCCGGTAAAAATACAATTCAGTTTCACGAATCGCCCTTCAACACGCAAAAAAAAATAGTAAGTTTGTCTAGGCTCACTGAAAATGTGTCTAGCAAAAGGTGGCAGAAGGACATTGAACTAATGTGGTTACAAAATATATTATAGGAACAAAAGCGCGCGGGTGTTCTGAGGAATGCTATAGGCTATAATTTTTATTAAGAAATTAACAATTCTAAATAAAAATAATTATTCTAATACTGAAATTAGGGTAGATTATGGACGAATATTTTTGAAATCAGTTTCGTATAACTTAAATAATATTTCAGTGCGAGCAAGCCTTTCTACAATGTAAAATACATTTTTTGCGATTTGCTAACATTATTCTAGTAGTAAACATCAGCTCCCCCTATATGTGAGTAAAGTTATTTCTATTTACTTTCAATCATGTAACTTTTGTTGATTTATTTATGTAATATTATTTTCTATATGTTGAATTATATTTAAAATGTATAAAACGAATTTTTGTATATTTCTTTTGGGTATTGCTTCTATTTCCTTTATTTCTGATAGAAAGAATTGATTCCAGTTACGCAATTTTGGATTACATGCAACTAATTTCCTAAACCCAGTTAGCACTATAGCTGCTTACTAAATAGAAGGAGAGAATTTTTGTTAGTCATGAGTTTTCTCAACTGTTCTAATTTCTACAAAAAAATAATCTGAACCGGTTGCATCAAATGTTTTCCTTCATGCTCAATAGCATCTAAAGCCTTAATTGTAGTTGTTATTTATTGTTACTAAATTCTGTGTCCATTTGTTGTAATCTACCGTAAAAGAAAAAATATGATTAGAAAACTTCTGGAAACTTGTTAGAGTTGTACGTATACATAACAACGATGCGGAGCAATTTATTAGGTTGTCCACAGTAGCCATTTCACCCTTCTTCAATCCTCATTACGCTGTTAATGTAGCGTTTTACCAGCTGTTATCCTCAATCAAGTTCGTTAAACAAACCGTAAATATTCATTAAATTATATTGCTTAACTAACCAGCTAATTTGGAAATTACGCGTTCTAGGACAAGATGAAAAATATTAGAGCCAATTTGAAACAACAACGATTTTATTTACAATTAAATGCGGCTTAGAAATCTGCACATTACATACTTACAAGGTACGCTGCGGTAATGTAAACTAATTAATACGGCCACCATAGGAACTTTAATTGTCAAAATATGAATTAGAAAATATTTCTCGAAATAAACAAAACTACTTGCATTCGGTCACCGGCTGATGATGAGGACCATTCGTGTCCTCGAAACGGCCGTCCCGGACTAATTATTATATTACTATATAATAAATTAAACTTGTGTGGTACGGAGGTTGCCGATACTTATGTGTTGTTTAACAAAGCTACGGCGAACATTCCGTGTATTTCCCGCAGCTCTAAGCAGAATACGCTGTTTAAACGCTTTAGAGCGTATTGAAATCTGGAAAGAACATCAAAGCATCACACAATACCTTCCTAAACTTTGCCGCAGAGAGTATGAACTCATTACAAAAATAAAGTGTTCTAAAAATAACCAACAAAATCAATGAATGGTGTTATTTTCTTTCAGCCGGGTGGGAGATTCAATATCAATGAAAAAAACTTGAAACGCAAGCCTTTTAATTGTAGCCGTGTCTTTAATATTTTGTATCATATTTTTTACAATTTAATTAAATAAGTAAGTGGTTATTATTATTATCAGTAATATTTGTAATTTTGCCTTATCATGTTTGGAAATTTGTTTGCTATTGTACAGCCAATAATATATTTTCTGTTTCAACAAGCATTCGTGAATGAAAACATGTTCTGTAGATATTTTTGGATATATACATTGTATACAAATATTAAATCAGATCATCTTGTCTACGCGATTTTTTGAGATTAACTATTTACACAAAGACTTGGAAATGGTGATAAGTAGATCCACATAAAGTAAATAAATGTAATCAGCGTACTTAATCCCTTGCAAAATCATTACGCTGGCGTGCAAATAACAATAGCATTTTGCAAGGATATACGAGGAAAATATTTTACTGTTAGTAACCCGTAATATATAATTTCTTCCTTAATTTTTAGCCTAGTTGTATCGTCTTTTATGTATATAGATATATAATTAGGTAATATTATACATGGAAAAGACACAATTGATGTTATATTTATTTAAATCTTAAGCTTGCTTTCTGAATCAACTAACAGGGTTCTTCTACACCTCCAAAAATGATTTGTCCATTTGATCCATTTGTTCTTCGTTCAATTTAAGACTATAATGATGAACTCACAAGCGATGATTCGTTTGATAAATATCAAGGAATCGAAATTGTTCGTAATCTTCGTTCGGACATGAATTTGGAATGATGAAGTCAGCTCGCACTAATTTTTTATCATCTCGTGTAGAATTATGATAACCGTGGTTCCTAGAAGTCCTAGCAAAGGCTGTTTTTTAATTCTTCTATTGTTAGCATTTCCACCATGATTGTTTTGAACAGTCAAAAATAATTAACTTGAAAGAATCAATCATTCCTGTAAGCACCAAATACTTTTCCAAAAATAATTTTTGGTCTCTTCGCTTGTTTGTTACATAAATGAATTAATTACATTCAGTCGTTTTAGTTTTGTATTTAAAAGTAGGGAAAAAAATTAGACGAGTTTTTGTCAAATTGTAAATAGAATCACAGTTTGTAATACCGAATACGAATATTACAAACCAAGCCAATAGAAACAATTGACTTCCCTACGTAAAATTGCAACGTACTAGGTGAAAATCAAAGAAATGACAACGGACTCCAATAAACACCGAAAAATAACAATACTTCATTGATACTGAAAACTACCATTCCTAACACGAATAAAGCAAATCATGTCTCTTCAACATTTTTGAAGGCTCTCATTACCTGAAACCATCCAAACATCAGGAGTACAATTAAACGATTCACTAATAAAAAGTCAAGGAGCAGATTCAATCATTTTTGGGTAATACTTACATACAAAGGATGTTTCACTTAATGGCCAGCAGTTCTTTCGGTAGTGGATATTCAAGTAGAATTTTTTTTTTGTAACTAATGAATTACATATTTTGAAACATAAATCATTCTAAAAACTTGGCGAAGATGCTATGAATCAAAAGTGGGGGTGTCCGAAACTCAAGAGTTTAATCGAACGTTGGCACACAGCTTTAAAAGAATCCAGTTTTTGTTTTGACTTTTTCCATCTTAAAATAAAACCTAAGTACAACAGCAGCAGAATTACCACAGCCCTCAAATAACTCGAAAAATTTGAAAGATTGCGATGAGAGGCTAAAAACCGTAATAAATACATTCAGATCTGTTTGCATGAATGTAGCGATACTTTTGTTATTCAAGACTTGAGTAAACGTGAATCAGCATTTCCTTTCAGTATCCTACTATGAACCTTTTAAAGTAGTTAAATGTAATATAAAATATTTTTATGGGTGGCAAAAGGAAAGCTCCAAATATTCTCCGAATATAATTCACTGGAAGAAACAGCGGAGAAGGATATTAATATATCGAAGAAACATTATTCGAACCTCATCAAGATATTCACAATAAATTCTGAAGGAAAGTTAGGTTTCCAATCACATTCATTCAAGATAAGTTATCATTTAGCAAAGGGGCCTGTGTAGTGGCCTCGTACTACATGTACAAATGAAAATTCCCTACAACTATCTTCAGATAATTTTATAATTATTTGAAGCACATGCAATAAAAAGTATACTGGAAAATGTTATCGAGTTTTCCTGAGATTATCCAGTTGTAAGGAAACACTGACAGATTTTAAGTAGTATTATTTATTATAATAAGTTTCATATGAGAATTCTTTTCAATTTTATTCGGTACGTTAAACTTCTTGAAAACTCTATTTCTAAACAAACTACTATTTTATTTTGTAATTTCGTACTTCTGTCTTTCGATTTTTAAATAAGCTTGTAGAAAACATCCCTTTTTGACAAAACACTACGTCATCCATAATAAAGATAACGACTTACAAATCTCTCTTCTGCTTGTCCTGCCCAAATTTATCCCAAAAGGATGTACGGCTCTTGATTCTCAACGCTGATGTGGAGAGCGTCCTCGGCAGTGCCGGAGGATGTTCATTTTGGGGCGGCGGGGAGGCCATTAAAAGGGATGGGCTGGAGCAATTACCAACGGCCGATCTGGAAAGGGAGCCTCTGTGTGAAAGGAGGGTGTTGGGAGTTGGGGTGTCGGGGGATGAGGGTGGTGTTGAGGGAGTAGAACAGCAGGTCTCCAACGTTGCCAGGTTGGCGTCGTTTATGTTTTTGAATTTATTGTTATTGGAACGACACTGGTACGCTTGCCGGATTGTTTCTCCGCACACATTATGTTCGTGTTTTGTCACCACATTTCGAACGGAAACCTATTCAGTTTGAAAATATAGCGCCGGTATAACACGTTTATTTACTTGGTAAGAGGGACCTGACTCGTGTTATTGACGGAATCGTTAACGCCGAACGAACTTTGTTAGAATTAATTCAAGGTCTCTCCCTTAATATTCATAAAGCAATTATTTTGTCAGAAAATCTATTACCAAGGAATATTATGGATTCGATGTGATTAGAATTACGGTAGGGTGTGATATTCATATATCGTTAACATGCTGTACAAGACGCTTCAATGAACATTAAAATGGGTAACAAAAGTAATGAACTTAAATAAAAGACTTTGGAATTGATTATATAATTCAAAACTTGATTTAAGAAAATAATTATCAATTAAGATGGTATACAAATATTTTAGAGACAGCATGGCGAATATATCTCTAACACTTCGTTTCTTAGTATAAAAATGTAATAAAATCAATAAAGGGAACTTGACTGGTACGAAAACCTAGAAATTCTCTTTCTATTTTTTGATTTCTAAAACGTCAGTTTTTAACTGACAAGGGTACACCGGCAATACGAAAACTAAGAATTCGACAAAACCCGAGAAACTAAAAGAGTACCTTGGTATAAGCACAACACAATTTGGTTAGTGGCTGAATCGACCGATATCAGGATATCGTCCCGTCCAAAAATTTGCACGATTTTTGTAATGTCTCAGAAACTATAACAGATATAATTTTTTTAGAATATAATTTGCTGTGAACTATATAGCCTTAAATTATTTCCGGAAAAGTATGTAAGGGAGCATTTGCCATTATTATGAATAAACAAATTTCACACTTAATTATTAATACAATTTATTGATTGAACCCTAAAAATTTATTATTAATAATTTAAAATCCTAGATTAAGTATAAGGCTCTACTAACAATAAGCCGCCCCCAAAATTTGCGCACTTTTCAATACGGTTTCGAAATTCTTCAAAAGCTGGCTGTAGATGTTCTCTAGGAATTGATAGAACTGCACGTGCTGCTCTGTTTTTTTTAAATATTTCGGTATCTTTCGGCATATGTTCTTGGTTAACTATTTGTTTTGCCCTTCTCAAATAAAAGTATCCGTTATTGTAAGCTCTGGGCATTTAGCCGGCCAAGATGTCACGCTCATTCTCTGAAACCGTCTGACACCGAACTGATTATTTAGCCAGTCAGTAATCATGTGAGGTGAATGGGCAGGGCAGGCGCCCAGTTGAAAAAAATGTCGAATATTTAAAGTTCATCAACAAAACTTTCCAAAATCTGTAAGTTTAAACTGATTTAATTTTCTTTCAATAAAGTAAGGTCAAATGATTTGCAGCTCGTATAATGCGCCATACCAAACATTAACTTTTTTAAAGTATTGCGTTGTTGAATTAATTGCGTAATGGAGGGTGTTTCTGCTTCAATATTGACAGTTTGGGATAATGGAATACCATTTGTGGTAAAAATGCATTCGTTAGCAAAAATTAGTTTATGAAAATGTCTAAAATTAGCCCTGCAAAGATAAACAGAACTGCATCGTCACCTACCTCCAAAATGTGGTACAAATTGACTTTCTATGGATATATTCTGTTTGCTTTGTAAAGTCTTTGTAAACTTGTATTTACGCTTTGACATGGTGGGAGCCTCAGCTATTGAATTTAAGGCAACTAAAGTACCTGCATCAGTTTCATCATGACATTTTTTCTCTTTCTGCTTACGGCGAACAGCTCCTGTTGTAAGAATTCTCTTAATTAAACGCCAGGTAGTACTTTTGTTAATTGCAGTAACAGTTTAAGAAACAGATTACTTCGACAGATTATCATTGCTAAGGAAACAATTTTGTTATTTGATAGCAGTCTTTGTTAAAAATAAAAAAAATTGTGTATGACCATAGCTTTTCATTTTGAGCATCTTTACTTACTAACACTTTGGCGTACTATGAATGGCCGACTTGCTTCTAAATGGAAATATGTTAGAAATTAATCTTTAATCAAGCAAGGCAAGCATGATAAATTAATTTTACAAGAAGAAGAATTTTACATCTATCCAGGGAAACTTTTTTCGAAAATAATTTGCATATTCTAGTCTCAAGGATTAACATTACACTATACTAAAAATGTGAAAAAAATTATATCTGTTTCAAGCTCTACAACAAATTGCATCGAAATACTTTTTTAGTCTCTACAGTTTCATCGAAACCTGAGTTTTAGAGTTGCCGGTGTTCTCTTGTGTGTCGGAAATATTAGATTAGATAGATTCTATTGACAAAATATTGCTTTAATTCCTTTAAAATCTCTTCTTACGGAGCAAAGTAATTTTATAAGTTTAAAGTTCTGCAAAATCATAAACTTAAATTGCTATTTATTTATTTCTATATTATTTAAAATATTAATTGCAGTGGTAAGTTACACATAGAACTCTTCCCATGCTAAATGTAAAACAACGCAGTAAATTGCTTTTTTTTAAGATTAGTCGGAGATTTTTCCAAATTATTTAATTCCCATGTTAGCACCTCTAATACATTCTATTGGAAAAAATATTAAATAATTAAAATTTAGCAGCAAGTTTTAGTAGAAAAAAATGGCTTCAAATTTTAAATTTAATTGAAACCTATCTCTCCCGTATATATACATGTTTTTCGTGTATTACTAAGATAACAAAGTGCTGCTTACATGTTTACATTTTTTGAAATCGACTATTTACTTGTGTAAATAGTCGATTTCAAAAAATGTAAACATGTAAATCGATAATAACGGATTTACTTGGAAACTTCGCATCAAAGTAAATGTTTTTAAAAATAACATAACGACATTTTGTTTTCTTAGTCAAACACGGAAAACTTATTTTCTTTATTTCTTTATTTTTTTTTTAAAGAAATAGTGGAAATAGTTTTTGAGCAGAATTTTTGCCGTTAAATTCTGATTAAGAAATTGTCCAACAGAATACCAAAACAATGGGATTGATGCAAAAAGCAATTCTAGATATGTCACTGTATACTAGGCTGATGTAATTTATGTAAATTTAAAATCAAATAATCAAAAAAAGAATGATTTCTATACCCCGAATTAGCTTATTGCTACATTAAATAGGATTCATAAATTAGTGTAACCTTTAAGTCATCATTTCCACTATTTATCACATTATTTCCATGTTAGTCGAACCATAGATTATTTACAGCGTCGTATCTCTCTCACTCTTGCTCTTAACCGCGCTAAAATCAACAAGTTCCCCTACCGACAGCCGGAAGTGCACTAAGACGAACCCCCAAGCGACAAACTAAACAATTACAGTACGACAGCTTACACTTACGTTAATTATATTGCATGTTATGTATACTGTTGAACGATATCAACGTTTTCAGAACGGTAGACCGATAAGAACTGCGGCCAGGAGATGTGTTGTAGGTTTATTGGGGAGGGGTGAGAGTGAGCTGAAACGTTTCATCATTAAACAACCCTACGTGAAAAGAGAGACGGAGATATACGAGAGCCCTTAGAACTTCAGGCTAACTATGGTGGATATACATATAAACATATACCGCGTAGGTAGATTATAGACGTGATATTTCTACCCTTTTTATATATAATTTAGCACATGAACCGTAGCAAAAAGGCAACTATGTAACTCTAGAAACGGATTGCTAATGCTAATTGGTAACTAGATGTTTTAATTATCGTATTGAATGAATTTGATGGCTGCGCGCTGGAAGTAGGAGGGGTGTAAGCTGCGCTCGTCATTCATTGAACGCGCTCCAACCCCGGAAAAGCTATTAATATTTTATTAGATGAAACACGCAGAAAACGTAATAGGTGTTCTTCTTATCACATTTGGGAAAGCTTTTCGAGGTTTAATCACCTTTTGATGCGTTATAGTAGCAGTTTATAAGCGGCGCAATTTATTCATTGGAAGAAATAAATTGGAGCAAGGTTTCTAAGTAATCTAGTAATAGCGTATATGTCCCATTCAGTGGCAAATCTATACCTGAAGCTTCAACATACAAATTTCTCGGCTTAATTGTAGATCCTCATTTGAGCTATGAAATTCATTGTCCTGCTTTGCAGACTAAATTATGTTCTGCAGTGTATGGTATGAGAAGTCTTTGAGGCTTGGTAGGGATGCAGTAACAACTTTAAAATTGAAAATTACTATTGTACTACTAAACTAAAAGTCTGAACATGTACTATTATTATCGAATGTCAGCTGAATTTAAACGTGGTCGTATCTGCTTGGTCGACAATAAACGTTCGACACGGCAAAAGCTGCAATTGCTACCGATCATCACTAATTGGTGCTAAACGACCGTCGAATTGAGCTTAGAGTGATAGCAAAGGTTGTGGACATCTCGAAAGAACACGTTTGAAATATACTGATTTGTGCATGAAAAAACTAACTGAGTGTTGGAGAGGAAAAACAATAACGAGAGCATACTACGTATCATTACTTGACAAGGTGAAGACAGAAATTTGGGAGAAACTGTTGCATTTGAAGAAAAGGAAAGTCTTGTTCCACCCCTCTCACTAAATTTTATTCGCAGGACAGAGATTTTTATCGAATGAGGAGGCCATCACATTCGTAAATGTCTATTTTGTAAATAAACGCATTTAGTAGCAAGAAAAAGTATATTTTCTCTGCTTTTAAGGTGTACGAAACAAAATTTTTCCCAACATTATTATTTCATTGTTATTGTGCACATATTGGAAGTGTACAATGGAACGACTGCATAGTTCATAAATTGCAGAGACCGTTCAATATTTGTTCTTTGATCATCTATCTACTCCACTGAATACATTTTCTATTATTTAACAAGTGCTAACTTTGCTTTCACCTAGCTGAATTATTACTTTACAGTTCGTTGAGTTTAGGTAAACATTGTTTTAAAATTTTGCCCCATCGTACTGTGCTGAAGTGAAAAAGAACACCTAAAAGTGAACGGAGGATTTCCATTAGAATTCGTAGCTTTTTGCGTGTTTCCCGATTGGAAGTTAGTTTACCCATCGAAGACACTTTTTAATTCAATTCTTCATTTGAATTAGTTACGTCTTGCCAAACAAAAGTCTCATCGTAGCGAATTTCTAAATTAAATTCAATTCTTCATTTGAATCTCTCCGTAGCGAATTCCTAAATTAAAAATTCTACCATCTCTTGACTACAACGAACGCGCATAACAATTTTTCTAAGGAAGACTCAGATGTGCGTAGTGAAACAAGAGCGCTCGCAAGTTAATTGGATCTTGATCTTGGTGTGACGTAGAGTATTCTTTATATTCATTCAGCGTATTGAAATTTCTTTTTCTAGCTTTTAGATGAAATTATCTTAATATGGAAAGTAGAGAATGTCGTTATCTATAGTTCATCATTAAAATAACTAAAGGCTCTCAAGAAAACTTAAAATCTGTAACAAGTGCGTCTCAAGCAGATTCTTATAACTTGATGGAGTGTGAAAGCTTAGTCAAGGGTTATACTACGCATGTGTAGTCGCGCGTAAACCAAAAAAGACAAAATAACCAATTTAGAGTTAATATAATATTCAGCAAAGTGTGCTTACTTGATGCAATATTTGGTGGGGATTTTATATACATGACGTGTTTAACTGCTGAACAACGAATACTTTGTGTACAACCGTTTCAAGAAAATGGGCGATGATTTACGATTGCATTAATTAATTAATTCGCACAACATTAGGTCGATACGAAACGCCTACAGAGTTAACAGTTCGCGCCGCAATCAAGAAATTTGAATAGACGGGTTCTGTTATCGATAAGGCTACACGAATACGTCGCCGTTCTGCTCGGTCAAACGCCAATGCTGCTGCAGTGAGAGAAAGTGTACTTGAACATCCAAACACATCAATTGGACGTCGTTCATAACAGCTGAATCTTTCAATAGCGACCACGCATCGGATTTTAAAGAAAGATCTGCATCCGACAGCGTACAAAATTCAGTTAACTCAACAATTAAAAGTTACAGACCATTTGCAACGTCGTACATTTACAAATTCTGTCTTAACGGAAGAGAAAATAAACGATTGCCGAATTTGGGCTGAAGAAGATCTGTATGGTGTTTACAAGAGAGAAATGCATCCTTAAAGATGCACTGTTTGGTGCGCATTTTTTCGAAGATGAAACGGGCAATGCTGTCAAAGTAAATAGCGAGCGCTATCGTAACATATTACGCAACTTACGCTTCTTCCATCAAATTGAAGACTTGGGTGTGAACATCATGTGGCTTCAGCAAGACGGTGCAACATGCCATTCAGCAGGTGAGACTATAACTCTACTCCAAACCAAATTTCCAAATCGTGTTATTTCTCAAAATTCTAACACTAATTGGTCTGCAAGACCATGTGACTTAGCCATTGGATTTTTTTTCTCTGGGGTTATGTCAAGGGGAAAGTGTACGGCAATAAGCCAGCAACAATCAATAACCTCAAAGAAAATATTCATCATCTTATTCGAGAAATAGAGCCAGGTTTATGTGCCATAGTTATGGAAAATTTTGCAAAACGAATGATGTGATGCCAGATGAGCCGTGGCGGCCATATGAATGATATCTTGTTCCATTTGTAGCTGTCCAGAATTTGTTAAAAAATAAAAAAAACCTGTTACAAATATTACGTGTTTTATTCCAAAATCACATCCTATAGTTCCAAGTGAGACATCGTTTGCAATTCGATTACATTTTTAGACTAAGACAAATAGAAAAACCACACTTTTTTAAAGTTTACGAAAGTTTATTTATTTATTATTTCAAAGATTAACTACCTTCGAATTTATAGCAATATAAATATAGTGTTGTCTTCTTTGTAAAGCGTTCAGAATTTTTGATGTAAAAGCTTTGAAAATTTCTTTTTTGTATGAAAGATCTTGACTGACGGCAGATTTGTTTTACAACAGTATATACTTCTTTGTGAATACTTATGATACAAAATTCAAAGAAGAAAAACGGTTCGTTATCGCTCTTAATTAGTACTTGCAAACCAGAATGAATAAAAATGTCTCAGAGGAAGGTCTTTCACATTTCCCGTTTCGATTAAAGGAATTCTTTAGATAACTTCCACCTCCGCGTAAGGATAAAAGGTAGAGGTTAATGAAAGTTATGGCTCTGTTTCTCCCCGGCAAAACTCACCAGCTTCCAACTTGTCTAAGTTATTTCTTAGAGGATATTTCTTCCTCATTATGTTTTTTTTTTGGTCGTATAGCTGATATTTTTCTTATCTTTCAGTCCTTCAAGACAAAGCCTACAAAATTGATATAAAGGAAATTTAAAATAAATTAAAGTTTTCTAAGGTAATTCCTGAGAAGATTTCTAATCATTATCCTATCACGTTAAAATTTCTGACTGAAACGCTTTTATAGCCCCCCTAAAAACTAATAATCCTTCCAACACGCGATTTATTGCAAGCGATACTCGTTACAAACTATTTAAGAGAAACTTAATCTTAGCAATTCCAGTCATGCTTAGTACGTCCGCATAAAGTAATACAATTAAAATCTGCAAATTCGCAAACGGCATTTGTGCCGTTTTATGTCATGCCGCTGAGTTATTCCGGCCTCTCAAACGTAGAGAGGATATTGCGTCGATTTCCTCTGTTACAAGGTTCTAGTGCGGAATTTCAGTTGAAATCCTCTTGGAAATGTAATTTTCACAAATCTAGGCATGTTAATTTTCCAAACGCTTGGCACTATTCACAAAGATGTACTTTAGCAAGGCAAACCTAGAATTTAGTGCAAAACGATGATATTCTACGATTGCTGAAGGATTGTATAGTTACCGTTATTTACATTATTAATAATGTGTTTGAAGAAAAAGCAAAACAACTTGTATTTGGATATACAACTATTTCCGAGTAAAAAAATAAATTGTATTCTTGATTGTATTATCGGGAGATACTAGAGCCAGTGGCTTTTGGATATATGTAGATTTTTGATATAGCCTGTCATATTAGCACAATCATTGCACCCTTGTCCAATTAATTTGGTCATATTGCTGCTCTAAAGCCTACTTTTTTACTTATAAATGTTAGGAAGTACCCTGTCTTCCTCCCGCTCCACTGTGGATGCTTATACGGTCAACTCAACATACATTTTCAAAAGTAGTGAGAGAAATACTACGCATGGTTCCGTCGTATAAAGCATCTAGTTTCCAAAGCAAGTTCTTCTCTTCGTTCGAATACAGCCCCAATTCATATTTGGGTCACGGATCTTTCCAGAAGATAAAGTTATCATTGTTCTCCTCGATAGGAAACCTCTTTCTTTTAGATAACGTAAAATTTTGAGCTTTTCGCTCGTAATATTACGTTGTTTCAATCCGAAGTTAGCATTTAAGTATTCTCGCGGACCAAATGAATTAGATTTGTAGGATACACGTTGGAAATCGTCAGAAGTGCTTTAAATCAATCGCTACGGATTATCTAAAATACACCATAAAGGAGAATATTGTCGATAAGTGGAGCCTGGGAATCTTAACGTATCGCCAATATTTGAAAAAGAACGAATTCAGTAAACACTTATCCACTCAAAGACAAGCGGCCCATTGCGACTCGGATGGTGAATTATGTAATATCTGGTTCTCCCGAAGCGTTCTATTTAACTTCGCTCCGAACCGCTCGTGGGCATTACTGTCAATGGGCAGGCTATACCTTGCGAAGTAGGCGAAATTAAAATGTTTGCCCCAAATTACGGAAAAGTTTAAATTCGATTTTGAAATCTTTTACGTCATCCCCAGTATAATTCGAGGGAAAGGTAAGATACGAATGGATCCTACAGCTACTTATCCTTTGAGATATTTACCCAATTACATCAGAGTCTGGTTGATTCAAAATCATAATTTCCATTTTGTTTATAAGTAGACATATAAATGGTTTACTGTTTATTTTGGTTTAGAATTAGAAAAAGACGATGGAAACGTGTACTTTAATTGCATTAGTTATTTGATAAAATCCTAATTCCTCAATTATATGAAGTAAAATGACCATATCCTCTTCAGTACCAGAATATTTGAGATCATCGTTCAAACAATTATAAGGAAGATTTAATGGAATATCAGTTATTAGTGCTAAGTAAACTTGGCGTTATTGTTGCATTACACCTTTAATCTTCATAGTTCAATAAACTGTCATGAGATAAAGACAGGAAGTAAGTGTAAGTCAAAGAAAGAGGATGAATGGAAGAAAAAAATCAATGATGTTATGAGAGATAAGTTATGAAACGTTAGGTAATAGCACTTACAATGCCTAAGTTATTACAGTAAAAATACTGTGTTGGAGAAAGCGCTTCGCCTTAATCTCCGTTTTCCAAGTGTGGCAATATCTTAAGTCACATGGTCGTGGGAGTAGTGGAGTTGTAGACGTCGCTAAATTTGTAATACAGGGGTTATCTGAAATAGTAGACTGGTGTAGTTGTAAAAAACCGATCACTTAGCGAGAGGAAAAACTAAGTTTTGTACTCATAATCAGAAGGATTTCCTCAAGTGTAATATACGTTTTTAATATCAGAGCGTGGTATATTGATGTACTATAAGTCAAGTGTTTATACTAGGCATTTGTCATAATTTCGAGTTAGAACTATATTACACGTCAGTGTAACCGCTCTGTAGTAGAATTAAATAATTACTTGAGTCCCATCGCAGTGGCATCCATATCTAATAATAAGGAGGACCGCAAATTTGCAAGATGTAAGGCATAAAGAGACTATTCAATTCCTAACGAAATTTTCTACTTGCCTTATTTATATATAATTTGGTTCAACTCATGCGAATGGATTCTGGCCTGAAGAATTCAAAGCACTCAAATTAGCACAAGTGTGTAAACAAGTATGAAGCGGATAATTAAAGACACTTTGCTCATTAACCACTCAATAACTTAGGTAAAGTATGTCACTTACATCACTTTGTTAGATTAACTTACACCCATGTACGAAATCACCCATTTAGTGATTGTAGAAAAACAGAAAATGTGAGTAAAGTCTTTTTGGGATGTACTATTAGTTTCTTCTGATATTAATTTGCTATTGTATATCTAGCTTCGCAGGAGCCGAAGAAAAATTACTTGTTATTTAAGTTGGTTTACTATTTTTAAAGCGGTTTCCCTTTCTCCGTAAGAGGTTACTTTCCTTTCTTATTTTTTTCTTCTTATTATTTATACCATATTCTTCTATTAATATAAAGTTTTGATGCCATACAATGGCATACAATTACTATGGATTCTTTCCCTATGAGCTTAAAGGATCTCAGCGGGAATTTACACAAAACCCTAAATAATCAAAGCCATTTATTTCAAATGTGTTTTCGATTTAAAATGAATTGGTTACTGACACCATTATTGAACAAAAATAAAGACTTCAACTTATTGCAACTTGCAACTTATTACAATCGTGTATAAAAAGACTTCAACTTCCTGGCATTGTGTATATAATTGTGAGGAGCCGTGGGGGACCAAGTGGATAATTAGTATTATTTCCTTTTTTTTTAAACGACAGAAGATGATTTTTTTTTATTTATTTTTTTACGGCAATAGTAACATATCTTGGCAAATTTGGATTTCTTATACGGATATGTATTATTTTCATGGGGTTAGATGAAAAAGTGATGAAGCTACATTTTGCCTTAACGGATTTGTAAATAGGCATAACTGCCGTTATTGCTCGACTGAAACTGAAACTCCATATTGGATTATGAAACATCATACACAACATCCAAAAAATCTTAATGTGTTGGGTTGCTTTGTTATTGTTGTGATCAACCATAGATATGCAAAACCGTGACCTATGGTGTCAACAAGCTGGGGCTACACTATATTGTGCAATTCATGTTCGACAGTACTTAGGTACAATTTTTCCCAGTCGTGGGGTTGAACCTCGAAGTTTTATCGAATGGTCCGCTAGTATTCAAACCTATTGGATTTCTTTAAAAACAGTTTAAAGTTTACAAGGAAAAACCCTAAAACTTTATGAAGAAGATTTAAGAATGAAAATTAAACGTGAGATACAAGCCATATCACTTAATGAGCTTCAAAATACTATTCGCAATTTTTGGAGCAAATTTTGTTAATCTTACAGAGATATTCGGCTAATGCGTGACTTTTGCCGAACCCTGTATTTAAAATTAATAACAGTTTTAACAATTATAAAATACATAAACTTTTCCTTCTATAGCAAATATTAAAGTTACATAAGTACGTAAACTTTTTCAATTTCACTATTTGCTTTCTTATTCATACCTCAGATTACACGTATTTACTGGTCCCACATTGAGATCATGAAATGTTTGTTGACCGTTCTTACATATCTTATCAGACCTACATAGTCAGAGATTCAATTTTAAACCAGCAGCAAGTGGAATACATCACGCTGCCTTTTCAATTTATGCATTCAGTTTGCTGCAGGGCAACGTATTACTGATTTCTGCATCATTTTCCGGATTCTACAATTTTTATTATATCTTTCAAAGTAATGCCCACGCGCAAGCAGAATTAATAGATCTAACTACTAATACTTGTTGATATAATTAAACACAAATTTTAGAATGGATTTGATGGTATTAATTTTATCAAAGTCTATATGTGCGACGTTCATTGAGAATATTGTTTTCTAACAAAAAAAATGTTCTTGAATGAAGTGTAAATCTCTTGATTTCATTTCTTGAACAGAAATTGCAATCATGGTACTCGAAATGCACTTAATACAATATTATTTCTTAAAAAGAAAAGTAATTGACATTATAAAACACATGTAGATGGTTATCAAAAATCGTTACAAGTGGATATTTGTTTTGGATAATGATTCCGATATATTAAAAACCCATTAGTTGCAATAATTTGCTAAGATAAACGATCAGAGGAACGTTTAAGGTGATTACGCTTTGTTCAAAAACGAAAACCTACAACCTCTTCTCGATAGGGATCCGATAATTCGCGAGCTCTGATTTAAAAACTACGTTGTATTAGCTATTGCATTCCGGTGTAGTTAATTGTCTTCATTCAATCATCAAAATATTTTAATTTGATCGTTAATCATCAACATGCAGATGCTATTCGTAGGACCTCATTTGTCGGAAATCAAAATAATATTAGAATATAAGGATTAACATCTTTTAGATTGCTTAGGTGCTGCTGAATACAAATCAATCCACAAGTAAAAGCTTCTTCATTTTTCAGTTTTTCTACAAAAGTAATGAAAGAAACAAATGTTTTTATCTTTTTTATAATATTGGTTGTTAAGGTATGCTTTCGAACCAATTCTCGATACATTTTCGCTACTCTGAAGATGGTGTCCCCAAAACATGATTTTGAAGACATCAGCAACTTTTTTAAATTATAAAAATCGTTGAGCATAATGAATTGAATAAAATAAAATTTTAACAAGATAGCAATGTCAAATTTCAATAGCACCACCTAGCGCTCGTTTGTGAAAACTTAAGGGACCGCCCTCGTACATTAATTAATAAAAGAACATCAATACGATAATTTAAAGAGTATTTTTCGTAAAAGTATTCCAAATTATCCTCACACAAGTTAATATTTTGGAAATTCATTGAAGGATCCGAGGGAAAAGAACAGAAGAAATGAAATTTTATTCAATGAGAAGAAGAAGAACCAGGCAAAATGAATTGATTTATATTCAGCACCAAACAAATTTTTATTTTACATTAGTCTTAAATAGGATAAGTTTCAATTAAAAGAAGAATTTCAGGCGCTTTTTTTAACTTGTTATTTGTCGTGATATATTTGTATTCTGCTACAAATTTTTTATTTCGCTTGTATTAAAAGCAAAATTAATGGAACATCGAACAATGGCAAATATAATCACTTGGCCTGATTTAATTATGACTGTCTGTTATATACGGAATTTTCCTTTAGTTACTAGATTCATTACATTATTATTACGTTAATTTTAGTAGGAAGACCGGGGAATATTCTGTCATAACATCGAAATTACATCAAATTTTCGACGAATAAGGTAAACTCCAACAACAAATAGCGATCTTGTACAAAATGCATTCGCGCACCCAATCAATACCGCTCTTAGCTAAAATGTAATTAATTGCCAAAGTAATTCAATCAGTAAAGCGCTTGCTTTATCTCATCATCATCACGGAATCACTCACGGAATTTGTGTACCTTTCGACAGAAGGTAAATATTTATATATGGATACCGTTACCAATACCAAATCTTTAGCCTGAAGGCATTTAAACAAAGGATATATATAAATATATACGTAGTTAAATATTCAAAGAGCAAAGTAGTCTTATATTATATTTATAGATTAATCTGTTGCCTTATATTTAAATGATATTTTCGTCTTTCTAAAAATATCCGTTTTGTTCGTGTACAACAACAAAAGATACCGATGGCGATGGTACAAAGAACGAAGTTTGCTGCATTTACTATTTCAACACAGAGCCGTACTCCTTCATATGTAGAAAGGTCGCGTCTTGTGATCCTTTCCTATTACTGAAAGCTTTTCCGTGCTGTAACAGCACGGTGATCATCCGTTAGATGTATCTATGTATGCATCTACTAAGTAGTAATGAGAAATGTATAAAGGTCTATTTTCCAAAACAAGAAGATATTTTTAATTTTGTCGTACTCTCGAATCAACCGGAGACAAATAGAAACTATAAAAATCAATGGCATATTTTTTAAGGTACTTCTCCCAAAAATGTTTAAATTGTATAGAAAAGAGTTATTTACATATGAATGCCCTAAAGTGACTTCCAAACTTGTTCTCATGCAACCACTTTGGGTTTACAACAAAGAGAGAATTGATATAAAAGGGTAATACTCATCAACAGCGATTAATTGTAATAGCAAGTAAACGATTTTAGTTAATATTAAAAATCTTTTCACTTTAAAATCTGTTCGTTAGGTAAGTTTATTGGTATTGCGCTGTGGTCTTCTATTGACTATAAAACTGCATCGTGGAACACAAACTGTAGTCATAAATTAATGAATACGTGTTTTACAGCGGATACCCTGCTAAATTAAATTTCCGTTGCCTTTTATTTAGAGAAAAGGATACCTTTACAACGGATGTAAATAAACGAGTTCTTTGCAAAAAGAAAGCTTTTAGGCTGTTCAAGATTATAATAAATTATGAATCTAAACCTCACAGTCATTTTTATTTTTTCCAGGGGTTTTACCAAATTCCATTCCTTTGAATCGACGTTGCGCTGTTTATAGTACTATCTTGTTCAAAGTTTGCTGAAAACTGTCTCCTCCAAGCCTAATTTATGTTATTTTATGGTCAGCAAGAGGGTAAAATCGACCTAGCAGCATTTAGGCCATAATACCTTCATTATGCGTTCTCTCCCAACATGATTCTTATAATTGACACTAACGCAAAACATCCGCAGAGGAAATGTTCCACTGTTTCGTCTTCAGCTTGATAGACCCTCCATAACAGACATTCGGTTAATCCCATCCTGATGAGGTGTTTCTTTATCCAACAATGTCTAGTCTGAATCCCAACAGCCTCGGTTACCCTAACGTTGTCCACTTATCCCGATACGCCTTAGTGGCCTTAGCGGTGTGGCAGGAATTCTTTTCATCTAATCTCGTCATGGGTGAAGGTTCTGATCATTTGTTGGTCGTGTACCATCGTGCCCTAATCTCTCTTAGCTAGCTTAGCCGCTCCTTCATTGCCAGGATTCACATTGTGCTTCTCACACACTTGATATTGCTTGTTTCAGAAATTATGGATAGAGCTGTGGCAGTATAGCACTAGATGTGACGTTATTGGGCGGCTTAGTGCTGATATTACCTGTTTGCCGTTTGTAAACTGGTTGATGTTTCTCCTCATAACCTTGAGAGCATCGGCATTGCTGAGATTTCCGCTTGGAAAACGGTGACCTCCATTCTAGCACCCATGAGCGGAGATATCTCCCTCCAGTATCTGTCCTCGTTTTTAGTCCATCTATGAAACTGGTGTGTCCAGAATTTTTAGCATTTGTTGAAAACGAAAAAGTGGAATATTATCGATTTTGAGGTTGAGAATGGGTCGTCACTTCCAAGCGTTTTTCAAGAGCTTGCAGCGCGTTTCAGCAGGTCATATGAGTACCATTGCATAGCACCCAAGTAATGGTAAATCAAGGTATGGCGAGCAAAGCACCATTCGCGTTCCTCTTTGTATCTACATTACATCATTTTGTGAGAAAACTCTAAAGTTTTCCCAGTATTTGGGCCATTATCCCAACGCAATATTGGCATTGTTAACCTTATGATAAACATTCGGGCCTTACTTAAATTGTATCCATTTTCGTGTTGAGATTATCATGTGCTCCAGGGTTACTTTGAATAATCTTCGACGGTAATGCGCTGTTGTGGCCAACATGGAGACAATGTGATTACAACTGATGGTCTTCTATCTGGTGCCTCCTTCGTATTCCTTCTTTCTCTGCTATAGAGTCTAACATTTCCTGCGCTAACATTTCAATTTGCCCGCGCCTTCTGTCCTCGTTTTTGTTGTTGTTGTTGTTGGGTCTTTAATATTGTTCCTAATTTGACCTCTACGCCGCTGTTTGTCCTATTTTATCCGTCATTCTGTTCGCCTGTCATTCATCTGGGGATTATATTTTCTGTGTGGGCTTCTATATATAAATTGGGTATGACGGGTAATAAAGGACTCCTCATAATAATGCAAAAAGCCGATTCAAACGAATGTCACGCGGTAAAACGTGAAACAAGCTATCACGAGTTTATGAATACTCATTGCCGATGAATCTGAGTATCTAATGAAACAAGAGTAATTTGGAGAATTGACTTACTATATATCAAAACTAGATCCAGTTTTGATCTTTGATAGTTACATTTTTTTTATGACTTATTCTACGAAATGACTATACCAGAAGCAAGCTGAACTACTCTAATAATAAGGTAACCGAAGAAACACCACTTCTAAATAAACATTGCTTGTGTTTTTCTAGCTTCTGCGTCTTACTATATTATTGAAAAATAAAAAGAAAATAAAACATTTATCTAATCTAAGCAAGCTAAGTAGCTTCATCAAATGTTACATGCACTGAACACATCAAAATCTAATTGGGCATTTGAGATAAAAGGGAGGACAGGGATTTGTAAAAGACAAAGGGTAAAATATATAGGTGCAACAAACAATCAGAGAAAACTTGTACATACGATCGATCCAAAACGCTTTCAGTCTCCTTGAATCTGGAAAATATATTTCACAATTGATTTCACGATCAATACTAGATAGAATAGAATGGTACAATTACATATGTAGTAGGTATATTAACGTTTAATCGTGTTCGTTTGTGGGAGTTTTAAGAAATGTCCATGGATACCATCGTATACCATTTTGTCTATATGAACGTTACCATTTCTACTAGCCTTATCCATTGGATATTATCATTTCATTGAATAATTGTTGCGAGACTATTGTTCATTTGGGAGCTGAAATAGGACGAGTTAGAAAAAAGCAATAGGGGTATTTGGGTATAACCCATAATATTATTCGCTGTAGTTATTTTTGAATCGTCCTGTAACTCCTTTGACTAAAGCTTATTAACCAAATTATAAATCATGTCTCTTCACTGGAACAACCAAACATTATTAAATCCGTCTGAGATTTTATATCTACTATTGATTTGCTTACGTACTTGTCACACTCAAGCTTTCTCATTAAACTAATTTATGTAAAATACCTACTTCTTGAATAGCTTGCAAGAGCCTTCACGAAAATTTACATATGTAAATAATGCTCCTAGGAGTTCATTGTATAATGCTGGTAATTCCGTCTAGTATCAACCAAAATAATGCTGCTACATATGCACGATTTAGTTTACAGGATACACATTCAACAACATTAGAAGAATCCCGCTTAATGATGTTCAACATGCTTGATTTTGACAAAATTTCTGAGCGTTAGTTTAGACGGAACAGATATATTTGACAGCATTCTCAAGGACGCCATTAGAAGGCACTCGTTACAGTTAATTAACGTTATAACAACTAGATAGCTGACGTGATTGACTATATTGATTATACAGCACCTGTATGCTGCATCATTTTGCTTTAGAATGCATATGGGTTAATCGCATCGATCAATATTACTTATATGGTCATTTGTTCAACCTTCGCCTTTCTGATGATTCTATTGAAGAAGTTGTCAGTTCGGAGTTTAATAAATAATTGTAACGTAAAGTCGTGACCTTAAATACTGTACTCGAATACCAGTTATCCGGTGACCACTATAATAAGAAACATACAGCGAATGATGGTTGGATTAGATTATTATCAGGCTTATGGAGAGAGTTGATATTCTCTTTGATCTGAAAGTATATAGTGCCAATGTGGGGTGCATTAGCAGTATTTGTGCATCTGCAAACGTTTCAAATATTTGAAATATTCTTATTAATTCTGGACAATGAGTCTGAATGTACTAAAAACAATTGCTAGCTTCGTGGTTTTAATGTAATACATATGTCTTTAATTTATTATTGCAAAATTCCTTTTTCAATTAATACAAGCATATAGACGTCTGCTTAGTATAGGTGTGGTACACTATGTATACAACGTGTTCACGTAGTACGTTATACGAAAATATCCCAGAATTTGAACTACACTATCATCCTATTAAAAAAGGATAAAGTCATGATATCATACCTTAAAAGAACTGACAAACACGATCTTTTTTTTTGCATGATCCAAAATCCCCAAAATAACTTTTTTCGTATGACATACAATAGCGGTTGTAGAAACATTGTTCCATTCAATTTAAACATGCCGTATGTATGCATGTTTGCATGTACAATATACCATATTATCGTTACCACTTCAAATTTATCTAATCTTATAAAAAGATGTAAGCATTTTATTGGGAGCGATTTCAAGCACTCGGTACAACGTTATTTCTGGTATACGTAATAGGCTTCATACGCGCAAAACGCTGTATACTGAATATCTTCGATAAAAATAAATTTATCTTTGCAAGAGATTATTTGGAATATGGCGAATGTCTAGGATAGTGATAAGAGCGAAGTGGTACTGGATTTAGTGATTATCAGATATTTGCTAAAGGATTTCGGAAAACGCGGTAGGTAAATATGATGTGTGAACTGTTCAAAAGCTTTACTTTCTAGCTTTTAACAAATAAAGATTTGAGGAATCCGATAATAATACCGAGTGATAATGCAGATTCGTACCACCAAGGATAGTAAAATAAGGCACTCGTCCGTTTAATAGAAAGCAAAATTGAAAATGAGGGTGAATCGATCTGTCCGGGCTGCCAGTCCTGCCTGGTGCTATTTCTGTCTCGCTTCTGCATTACCGTTGATATGGCTGGAAGGTTGGCACTTCTCAGAGAAATCTTTTAATTTTCGTTTTCGAATTAATATTCTCTGTACATAATGGCTATCCCCGAATGAATTTTTCATTTTCTGCCGTTGTGTTGAATTTCGAGGTAAAGTATGTTTCGTATGGGGTGGACATACACAATAGAATGGGGGTGAAACACTGAAGTACCCCAATTTTATTTTCATAAAAGGCACTAGGTGATGTAAAACATACTTTTTTTATTCGCTGTTTCATAGCTACACGTCATGTGGATTTTTTGAACCCCATATTTTTTAATAAAAATTTATTCAGTATTAGATTTCGAGTACAATGGTGTACCGCTGTGCGGCTCATTTTCTTACTAGAGAAAATGATTTTAACAAAACATAACAACTTCAGATTGCTGACACACGTGCAAATATGTACTTTAAACTAAATGTTCAAGGTGAATTATGAAAAAATTAACAAAAAGCATTCGCTTTTTTAACAGAAACACATTTTGTTCAAAATATAAGAAAAGGTGCTTTGGTACAAAACAAGAATCAATGTGAGTTATTGTTATTATTATTTGCTTTTTTTCAACACTCTGAGAAAACCGTCAATTTCCCGTCCAGTACCTACGTAATATGCTAATTACAATTCTTCTTTTATACTCCCCACGTACAGGACAATACATCTATGGATTTTTGAATAAACCTAAAGGTACTTCAACAACAACAAAAAATTAAATTTTGCGTCATTTGCGTCACAAAAGAACAATACGTTCTAACTGCATAAACTGAAGAGACTAATCCAAAAATTCAAAGAAACAATGTTGATTATTGATGTCAGACCATCGACATGTGTTCGTTCTGGTTGTTCAACAGAAAACATTACGGTTGTTTGCTAGAATGAGGCCGAGAGTTCGGGAACATTCGTTCGGCATCGTATTCAAGAAGCATTATGCAGCGTATTCTCACACAAGATTTATATCTTCATGCTTACAAAATACAACTGGCTCAACAACTCAAGTCTATAGATCATGCATAACAAAGGAAGTTCGTGAATTCTGTCTTTCTCAGAAGTGAACCTTGAGAATCACTGGGCCATTTTTCTTCGAAGACGCAGCTGGGAATGTAAAAGAATGACGAACGGTATCGGTCCATGATAACCCAATTTCTTGTATCTCAAATGGATGGTACGAATGTCAAAGACAAGTGGTTCCAAAGAAACGAGACAACTTGCCAGATATAATGTGAAATAATGACATTGTTGCAAGACTATTTGGGTGACTAGAATTGACCGGCTAGACCGTTCTATTTAACGATTTTGGACTCCTCTCTATGGTGTTTCTTTCTAGTCAAAAGTTTATGTCAACAAAGCTACGATTACCCAAGCCCTAAAGAAAGAGATTATATTCCGTATCACTGAAATCTAGCTATAGTTACGGCAAATCATGTTTGAAAATTTCGTTAAAAGAACAAAAATATGTCAGCAAAACCGAAGAACACATGCATCAGATGTGCTGTTATATGTATATATAATTCCCAGATGGATATGATTACAATAAAATTTCGGCGTTTTCTCAAAAAATTCTCCTTTCATCAAACTTTTAATCTTCCGCACTTAATGGAACACCGTTTATTATTTTATTCGATTAGAGAAACTGTCAAAGCTTATCCGTTACAATTTTTGAAGACTAATTAAACAGTTAGCAATTAGCAAAAGACTCAATTGACTGAAAAGGAGGGAATCTAGGTGTTGATGTTGGATACCGAGAAGCAAGGAAACTCGCTAGTTGTTTAATGAACAATATCCTAATACAGCACCCTATTCCACTCTATATCCTAATTTTTAAGAGGGTGACCTACGGTGTGAAGGGAAATGGGATTATAATAAAAAAAAAGACGGATAATGACGAAGTAGCTATAAAACACGAAATGAACAAATTCTTTTTTTACGATTAGTGCCTTACATATAAATAGAATTGAGACTATTCAAAACGTCGATGAATAACAAAGTTATGAATATTGTGTGTTACTTTATTGATGCATTGTAAATTAATTACTCTTCCTCGACCCGATTTTTGAACAATCAATGCGCCAATATATTAATACTGCCATTGTAAAATATAATCGGAAGATTAAAGATCTATAAAATATGTTTCACTATAAATTAGGTTTCTCCGGTATTTATGAGTCAGCAGTAATTTATTACGATCTATATCATATACATGATCTCCGATAATGCTCTAATAATATGCTATCAAGAACAAACACTTGATGGTCTAACATATTTTTTTATTTTAAATCGTTGTGTAAGGTTCTGAAAAAGCGCCATTAGCAACTGCGTTGACACGGAATGAGGCGTTTAGTTAATAACATTAGAAAGATGCTACCACTTTACACCATTATAAATTGGCACAATGTTATTGTAACAACATATTGTGTACAGTAGAATTTCTCTTGCACGGACATTCCTCTCGAGCGGACATTTTTCTTGGAACGGCAAAAGTCCCTAACTTTTTTTAATAAAATATATTTTCCTACATGGACGACCGGACGCAGCTCTATTTTATTCCTCTTGAGTCTAACTAAAAACATACTCTATCCTTAAAAGAAAAAAAATAATGTAGTTGAAGTTTGCGATAAAGAAAAACAGAGCGTGCGTAATGTAATTTGGCAGAAAGACTCAAAATCGGAAAAAACAGCTGCAGTAATAAAAAACACAGGTGTAATAATGGATTTATGGCTAGTGCTGATATAATTCAAAGGAGATTTGAACGCAAAGAAAGGAGCCACTTAGATAAATTACGCTGATTGATTTATTGGAATCCGCAGTAAGGAAACTCTAGTGTGCCCGAAAAAGAAACACACAACAATTAAATTATATAACATTTAGAGCATCCATTAATCGGTGGTAACTTTTAAAACTCGTCATAATATAAAACTCAAAATAATTTCTAGTGAAGCTGCGCCCATAAATACAGAAAATCCGCTCGTTCACGCTCACTTAAAAATATTAATTTTGAAAATTTATCAGTAACGTAGCGATCCAATAAAAAGTCGTGGACATTCACGCATTAGCTTCTCCTAAAATTGGAAATCCATTATGAATGACTAAAAATGAAATTATTTTACCGTGCATTGCGACAGCTTTATATTTGTTTAGACCATAAGAAGGATGCCCCTTCAACCGTGTTGCGCACGCTTTTTGGAACACCAACCGATTGTGATAGATTGCAGATATCAACACAAACTAACGGCACATTTTGTTGCTAATTTGTTGCCGTAGAAATTTTGAATTTTATTTAATCAATGTTCAAGCAACTTCCTTATGCCTTAGCACTGTTAGATATCATATCTAATCTACGCAGAAGCTTGTACTAAGCCTATTGTCAAAACGTAATGGGACATTTCCTATTTCTATGTGTCTAATCTTTGCGATAACTGTTTATTATTGAATTCGTATAAAGAATTCTGTTACCGAATTATGATGGTGTAAAGTAGACTTCATCAATCAATATTCTTGAACAAATTTTGAACTCGATATAAAACCAATCCCTTCAAAATGTTATAACAAATTCTAAAAATAACATGGAACATATTAAGGCATAGAAATTTATGAGAAAGCGCTTCGTATAAATGAAAAAAAATGCAAAAAAGAATTGTTTAACAACTAAAAAAGAGTAAGATTTATGATGACTACAAATCGTAGATGGCCAAGGTAATTGTCTTAAAAGTCTTACTTATTTAAACTAGCAATAAAAAGGAAGAACATCATGACTCCCATCCTTTAAAATTTAATAATATCAGGAAATCAATACGTTTAAATCTGTCCTGTGTGTTTTTGTTCTTTACGTACAAGCGTAACACCATCCTTTCTGCATTTATAACAATTAAATCATGATTAAAGACCCATCATTGCTGATTCGGTTACCGGTTGATGATGAGGACTATTCGTGTCTTCGAAACGGCCGTCCCGGATTAATCATTATATTATTATAGAATTAACTAAAATTGTGTGGTGCTGAGGTTGCTGATACTTATATATTGTTTACCATACTACGCCACAGTCCTTGCTATCGTTATTTAAAAAGATCTTAGAAAAACGATTTATCTATTATTTAATACTAGTAAGCATGATTAACAATGGCAAAGAAGGAAAGGTGCAGTAGAAATGTAGAAGAAATCGTCTTCCTACGTTAAAGTTGAGTATTTGCTAAATAATTCATGAATGCAACTTCCCATTCAAGCACTGGAAAATATTTTCATAAAGTAGCACACAGCATCACCTAGTGATGGAGCAGCGACATACATTATTGATTCTTTGAGAGCATAAGCGTCAGAGATTCACTTCTTTGCTAACGTAGTGTTGGATAGAACCGCAATTCGTATGTAGAGGGCGCTGTTTAATTTAAATATACAATACAGGGGCGAATTTGATTTCCGTAATAATATACATGCTATAATTTACACTTCGATACGTTTAATATCTACAAATACTGACGTAAATGGGAAGTAAATGCAAAAATGGAATGTTACTTTTTAAATATCAAGGCTTACTTCTATTCCCAGAAGTTTGGCATCAAATTTGATGTACGTAATTACTAATAGTACCACTGCGAGTAACTGATATAGTTGGCATTTGAAGGTGTATGGAAAAGATATTTAATTCCCAGAGACGTTTTAATCCTTAGGCATACACACAATTTAAAATAAATTAATCAGGATCAAACAAGAAGTGACAAAACAATTCCAAATTTTGATAATTTAAGTCCGTGATCTCATCGGTACGAATTCGGGAGTTATTCCCTTTCAAAATGCAGATATTTTTTCAGAGAATTTAACGCACCCGTATGAAATGATAAAATAACAGGATATGTCTAGTTTTCTGCTGTATTGTACTATAATCCATGGTAATTTACCATAAAAATATTTCGCTAGTGGTATTAACACTATCTCTGCCATCAAGATATATAATATTTGTTGGATTTGATGCTTAATAATGCCGACGGTTATCGATTCGATTTTATTAATACTATAAAATACTATAACCTTTATTTACTGTCTACCAACGTATTTCTTGCTTATGATAAAATTTTCCCTTCAAATAAATTCTGTAAATTTACAGGTAAGACCTTCGCTTTGAACTCCCGCAGTGATATTTAACAAGATTAATATAATAAGACTGATGTCCAAAGGTATTTTACATTATACTAATCAGTAAATCAGTCATATCATATTACTACACAAGCTGCTTTATAAGCAAATATGCTGAAATGATATACATACACCTACTACAGGTCTAAAGGCATACCGTAATGTAAGAAAGTCAAACCTAGATTTTCCATATGACAGCCTAGAATTTCTTGTATACAGGCTGCCTCAATCTTCTGGAATTGTATCCTTTGGATAAATATTAGGTCATCAACATTTTGTGATAACATTATTATAGTATCTTTCTTTAAGAGATATTTACAGTGAAAGGTGAGCCTTGTATTCTAATATTGCATCCAAATGGTTTCTAGTGTTAGCATTGTTTGGCTACCATGACAACTGACGTTGGCTTCCTTAAACCGTTGATTGAGAATGTCAAGCCTAAGTAGCTACTTATAAAATTAATTTTCTAACAAAAAATTGAATAAGCACCTAACTTTTAGCAAGTTTGCTACGAAGAACGAATTTGACATGTACAACCCGTGAAACGCCTGATACATAGAAATATTCTTTAAAGATGCTTTATGATGTCTTTTGCGTTATGCAAAATATCTGAGTTCCTACAATTCATGCAATATGCACAATTCTAAAATTCCGGAGGATTTTTTATGGTAATAATAAAAGATTGGTAATATAGTGTACAATTTAAAGAATTGGTAAATTTCCTGTTTTTTCTAAAGACTTCGTTACTACTAACCGCAAGCCATACAATGTGAATATTGAAAGGTAAATCTTGCAAAAAATATAGAATTATCTTGTGCTGCTACTCTCATTCTTATCAACATGCAAACATAACATTCAAAAGAAATATTGTTTTTCTGGCACTAATATCGAAAAACTATTTCCTATTTGAAGACAATAAAATCTAAAAAATCAAATAATGAAAAAGAAAAACTTACCTTTCGCTTGCTATGGAGGAATTTCGGGACATCGATTTTGGCGACATTTCGAAGTCGCTATCCGATCTGTACAGAAAACTTTCCCTTCTTTGAGGTAGGTTTTGTAAGACCAAACCGGCAGATGGGGAAGCCGCTCCATCCAAGGGACTCCTGCCCGGACTCGCACCATTTTCAACGTCAAAACTGTCAAAGAAAAGGAGATATTAGCGAGGGAAAGAAACTGCCTTCAAGTTATGAGGATTAATGGTTTCGAAAATTAGCGTATGCGCTATGATCTGATAGTCTTAATTCTTTGATATGGATGTGCGTAGAATTGTAGTGTCAAAAGTTTTATTCAACGTATGTAAAGTTTGTCTTTTTACTTACGTCATCAATTTTCGTCTCTCTCTATGAAACGAATCTACATATTTGGCTCAAATTAAAAAGTTATAAACAGTTAACGTGAAAATAATTTTAAGATATTGTAACACAAATTATTTTTGGTTTAACTTATTAATATCTGACATAAATTGAATAATATATTTACTTAAATACCTGATAAGACAACATACATCGTCTTTATTATTTAATAATATTTTAAGATACAAATATAACAAATTTTTAATAATATTCATAATAAACAAATAAACATTAAATAAACGTTCACTTATAGATCTGCATTACAAGAAACGAACCGACAAGATCGACCGTCTGTTTCTTCTTCAGAACTTGAGAATTCATTGGGATTGGCAATTATTGCAGTCCATCTCCACTACGTTTCTTTCTCGTTCAAACCAATTGTATTAAATTGTTTGTGTGCCTTATACAGTTCACCAGCTGTTGGGTGTGCAATGTTCAAATGCTTAATTCCAGATACTCAATACATCATCACAACAACCATCCCTGCTAATATTTTTATTATAATATCCTTTGGCCAAGGCAATTTGATTGCATGAAAGTCGCAATTATATGGACATGTCTCAGTACTTTGTGATCATGTGTTTCTATGATTTCTTTCCTTTTATCTATAGCAAGCAATTCTATTTTCGTTGATTCACTTGAGAAACTTATGTTGCTGTTCTTTAATCGATCTGCGATATCTTGTTTTTGCGACAAGGCATTTGGGTATTTATTAATCACAACGCTATGGTAGGAACGTTTAACGATCATAACAAGAGAATTTGGTGCCAAGTTTTAGAATATGAGGCGAATATTAGGCTTGCAACATACAACGCTTGCCATCACAACCTCCAGGTTTGCGGATGCTTTTACTTTTATTGCTTTAAAGTAAATCCGCGTCTCATCTAAGAATGCTACTAGTCTCGCAGAACTGGATATGAGGCAGGCATATATATATATTTTTAAATATAAACAATGCAACATCGTATTTCTCAATGAATGCTCGCCTGCTGTCTTCTTTTCTACATTTGAAGCCAATTTCCTTCAACATCCTAACCAAGGATTGTTTACATAATTTAACAATGGGTTTGGTTTCAAGTTCATCCTTATGGGTTTGTAAAGCAACATGTTTCCTTAAAACCATATTTTTATAACAAAATCATATTATTTGAGAGAGGTAGCCAAATTATTAGATCGTCTTAACTCATACGACAAAACAGTGACGTAGGTAAAAACATAAAATAGACAAAGTGTAGAAGTATTTTTCTAAATGAGTTGTACAAAATTATGATGGCACTGTACATGCCTCTTTATTAATTCAATGTTAGGAATTCAATATTATTTAATGCCGCGTGATATTTAAAAGGAATCCACGAAATAGCAGCGTTAATTTGTATGTGGAAGCAACTGATTCAAACATAAAAAAAATGATGTAATATTAACCACAAACTATTCTATTCATTTGATATGTTTTGCGCTAAAATTCACTAAAACAAAAAGTACGACAAAATGAAAATGTGCAGTTCAAATGAGTTAAAAATGAATTCGCTAAACACTACTGATGCTATGATAACTGAAAATTGCCGGAGCTGACGGAAGGATAATTTTACACAAATTTACCCGTTCGTTTCTCAAAGTAAAATACAAGTAAATTTTACACAATCTTTCTTTGGAAATACGTAGGTAAATCATGTTACTGTTTCTCCTTATAGATTGCAGTTTGAAGAAATTTTTAAACGTTTTACCGCATCTTTTAATAGATGTCACAGTAGAATGGATTAAGAGAGAAAATGTAGTCATGTGGGCTGTAAACAATATTAGGAGTAGAAGGAATTAATTCGAAGATGGAAAAGGTTGGTTCCTTTCACAAATTCTTTAATTCAATTAAATATTGCGAATGGTTTCGTGCGGGCCAGCGAAAAAAGAAACCTCAACTGATAAACTGATAGACGTGGTAAATGGAAGAGTACTTACAATTGTTGCTCAAATTGATGTTAGAAAGCAATATTGAAGTAGTAGTGAACTTCAAATAATCCAAAATCTATTAATACTATGTTAACGGAAAATTGGCGGAGGTGCCGGAAGAATCATTTTTTACCCTAATCGACCTGCTTCCGCATCCTGGCGGAATAAAACTAATTTTGTCAACAATAATGTTTTATTGTCTTTCACAATAAGTGTTGGCAACGTCAAATTTAACTAAAGTTAAAACAACAGCAACCAAACCGACAATAGAATATAAAACACACTTAAAACAGCGAAACAATTATGAATGCCCAGCGAAATCGTCAATAAAATATTGCTATTAAGAATAATAACTAATAATTATTTAATAATAATTTTTACTGCACGCTTAAATGCATTTATTTCTCAAAATAACGGACAAAGCAAAATACAGACTGGGATAGACATTGAGTTTACCCTAGTAATGTGACATGTTTGAAAAGTTAAAGCCAAGATTGACTCCAAACTGAGGAAAGACAAATCGTGGCTGATCGAAATGGAGAAACACCAGTTAAAGAACTCGTTCACAGCACGGGCTATCTTAAATCCTAACTCAGCCAAGGAAAAATCGGAGGGTCCAGAAGCGAACCCTGGGGTATGCAAAGACACTATTGTACCCATTGTCTGCTCCGTCAAAAAGGATGAAAACCAGTCTAATATCTGATACTTACTGTGTACAGTTTCTCCCGCACAAAGCTCAAAGCCAAACTATCGAATACTTGTGATAAATCGAAGAAATATCGGATAAGATGTAAAAACTCAATTAAAGTCGTTTCAGTGGATCTCAATTTAAGAAAACTGTATTAGGCATCCGAAAAAACGTTAAATGTGTTAAGGAAGTCGTCTACTTCGTTATGTACGATACATTTCAGCATCTTCGAGAATACACTTAATAAGGTTATAAGGCGGTAGTTTGCAATAACTCGTGTTTTTTGAAAATTAGGATAATGTTACTTATTTTAAACTGCATGGGAAAACCACTGATGTTATTGATTTATTAAGTATTAACGTTAAAGGCTCGATTAACAGCCTCAACATATTTAATGGTTTTTGTGTATATAGCATCCATGCCGGTGTTGTGCTTATTTTTTTAACGATCTTATCGCATTTGCAATGCCATCAGGGCTATCTGGACAAAAAGCAAGAGAACTTTGTAGGAGCGGTGATAGCGTACAATTATCGGTTTAACCGTGCTTAAATTTCGGGTGACATTCAAATATGCCGTTCTTACCATTTCGATCTAATTCTAAATTAACATATCGCCATAGTTTTCGCGATAAGTTTCTAGCATTCCGATACGTTGTACAAAGTAGTCTTTTTTGCCTCAGCTAACCTTTTCTTATAAGCAATTTTTATTTTGTAGCGACCAATCCAAAAGCTCCTCCCTTAAATTCTTGAAGACGGAATTTATTCACTTATTATTATTTCCACGGGACAATTAACTTTTTGCTTGTATCTGGTGACACAAAAAATCACGGAACAAGTTAAAAATATACAGGAAGTTTCCACACTTTGCATGTCGTCAAGAGATCTGAACGAATTCGCAATTCCGATTTGGAACCGTAGTTGTTCCAGATTCACATATCGCGCACGATGATCAGCTACTTCCAAATAACACAGGGCTAAATCAACAGTCAATTCCGTAATGTTGGAGATCATGGATTCCGACACGTATCCGTCGGTGATCGAGTTGATCCCACTTTTCGGTTAATCTATGTGATTTAAGCATATCAGGCAGAATAACTCGATTCGGGAACTCGGTTAAACTATCTATAAAAACATCAAAGCTGTCAGCTTGAGACCGGTATATTACCAGTAAGACCGTTTGTTTGTAGTAAAACAGCTGCTACGGTATTCAAAATCCATGTCGGTGCATAGGTCGTTTTTTTCGTGAAGTTTCGGATTAGATTTTGCATATTTTAGTAATGTGCTTGAAATAAGCGTTGAGCTTAAACATAGTAGCAAGGGTAGCATTTTGCGGCAATTCTTCCTTAAGAAAATTGGTCATACTACGTCCGTATCCGTCGCTTAAAAGTAACACATTTTTCTTATTTAATTTGCATAATTTAGAGGGTATGCATCTTCCAGTTAGCACTACTGCAAATAATATTTCTGATTTTTCGGTTTGCGTTGAGGTAGACATGAAGTGGGCTTTTTTCGGAACATTTTTCAATTGTTACTTTATTGTAATTAATTTATTTGTACATTGAGTACTATTTTTTTCCTGTAATAGAGTCTAGTCTATCTTACGTTTTGTTACGCATTTCATCAACTATACCAAGTTCGTTTTCCTGGTTTCGGTTGCTAGATAGCTATTATTTCTTTTCCTGGTGACTTTGTCTGTTTTTAGGTTAATTTTTTCTTTTCTGCGAACTAGTTACAATGCGCATTGCTTTGGTAAAAATCACTTAATATGAATGGATAATCAACAATTTTGAAACTATCAGAAATGGCTGATTTTTGTTGTTAAAAAATTCAATAAATTGCTGCTTCAATAAGGATAAATAGGATATACAAATCTTGGGCAGACTAACACAAAAACAAAGAAAAAATAGGGCAACGGAAGAGGATACAGCGGTAAAACAAAGGAAAGCAGTAGTGATAAAATATTTAAAACTCCTACAGTATAGCTACTGCGGATAAATCTTATTTTAAACGTTGAAGTCTATTTGGAAGCAATAGTTTTTAGCTTTTAATACTTTTGTTGTACTTATACTCAATTTGATGTTTTATAGAAAATCGGTACAGATAGTTCTATCGGCTTAGATCCGAAAATGATCATATTTAGTGGGTCAGATATGAGAGTCAACTTATTGAATTAGTGATTAGTCGACATAGACAGGATTGACCAATTTACAATACTTCCCTCTCTATAAAAATCGTAGTTTATACACCCGCACTGTCACACGTGTTTACTCGCAACTTTATAGTTGGTCCCTAATCCGGCACGTAATCCCTGAATATTTGAATATAAAGGAATAAGTTAATCCAATTATTATTGATTTAGTTTTATCGCTCTTATCGAACTTTTATTGTTCTTATTTACGTTTAAAACTATATCTAAGAGGGAAGTTATAAATAATAAATCTAACATCTTCATCTTGGGTTATTTCAAAATATAGAAAAGTTTATTTATAATAAGATTCACAGATGCTATGTTATAATGATGCCCGCAACTAAAACAGATATGTAGGTATTTTAGTTTTCGAATGGTATTGGATTAGACTTTATATACTAATTGTAATGAATTGACTTACATTCCATAAATCGAATCCCTCGGTATGAAATCTGACCGCCTCCGTCTACTATTGAGGTAAATATAATTCCTTCTAAACACACTTCCGGTCATCTTTTTAAGCAAAATAGGTTAAATCAAACGCGCGACGGGAACACCACGAAAGTACAGTACTCATTCACCGTAAGTTCGATCTGTATTTGTGCGTATATCTTTTACTTATTTGAAATTAATCGTAGATATTGTTCAGAGATACGTTATCAAGTTCGCAAATTTTGAGACAACATAATATTGAATAAGTAGGATGACTGATCGTAGTTATAAGTACGTCACTTCATAATTAGATCGATTTTCACAACGAATTCGCCATTAATACGACTTTTAAGTATTGAATCGGTTGTAATATGTAAGTTTTGGCGTTTACTGTATCGGATAGGATACATATACCGCCAAATAATTTTATCAGACTATCGATTACATCCATTTAGTAAACTAAGAATTATCTTCTGATAAAGCCGGTGTATAAAATGCATTTTATGTAACAGTTTAGTAATACGGTAATCGGTATTTCAACGGTGCAGTGATGTAATTCTAATACGTATTAGCTGCTGATCCACGCAAATACCTATACAATCATTGAACGATGGTTATTTACATAATCATATCGACTGCATTTTACTACTAAAGGTATTAAATGTTACAAATCCTTTTTTCTTTGATGAGATATCCGCTGATACTGACATGTTTATCCAACATCATATCAAATAATCTATTTCTAAATATAGTCAAGTAAGTTGAAAGACATGTGCTAATACGCTGATAAGACGCGAGGAGAGAACGTCGAAATGTTTCACGATTAATTTTTTTTAATGTGCCGTTCTACTGATAACAGATCAACGTAAATATAATAAAGATCTTATGTACATCCCGAAACTTTATTGTACAACGTGAACGTAAACGCAACTTTTAAAAGTTAAACAACTTGAACATTGAAAAAGTTGATATACACGTTGAGAAAATCGTTGTTTCGCATGCTGGTTAAAATCAATTTTGTTGTATCGAACAGTGTTGCCGGTTACATCTGATCCTTCCGAATAAATGAACCAAGTGACATGGGTAAACCTACGATGCATAGGACCAAGCGCTATGAAATAATAAAAAAAATGTCTTGTTCAGTGATGTCCATAAGACTTTTGTTTTCAAGGTACAAGATTTTAAAAGCGTTTTTAGGAAATTGAAATTCCTTCCGATTGTGAAAAAATAATTGAACCAAAATTATTTATCTTAGATTTGAGTATTATTAGAATACTCGCTCACCTGTAGCTGTGGCTATGCAATTATGGCACGTCAAATTAATATTGTAATGGTTTATTCAAGTTTGTCGTGTTCCTAATTGCTTTTTATTTGATTCTGTTGTTTGTCGTCCTTTAAAATTGCTTTTGGGAATGGTTCTCTACACTTTTGAAGAATACAGAGACATTATTATGTGTTATGGCCAAGCTCGATCAAATTCATTCAAAGCTCAAGGTATCTATCGAAGAAAATATCTCTCAAGATATGCTCCTGATGTCAGAATATTTATTGGCGCGCAAAGGCACTTGGGAGAAGATAAGTGTCTTAAAGAAGCAAAAGTGGGGTTACCAGAGCTCATTGTATTGTTGCAAACGAAGAAATATAATCCGAAGAAAGACACCAGAAAGTCCGGTCAAGAACAGCTTCTTCATCTGTTTCATTTCTAACAAATTCATCACCTACAGGATTATTTATCTTCTGTACATTATTGAAAATCAAGCGCAAAATTTTCTGTTACTAATCTTGATCACCGATGAAGCAGGTTTTAGTGGCGATGGCGTTTTGAACATACATAACATGCTTTTTTGGAGACATGAAAGCCCTCATCAATGGGTCGTCCCATTGAACATTATTTGAAGAGTACACTGCGTGCATGACTGTGCGGCAGCTCAGTGCTCTCGAAGGGCAAGTTTTTGCAGAAACGAGTCTAATTGATCGATTCGAGAATTATCAACCCTACGGCCGAATCATATGAGAAAAATAACTTTGATTCTAACATGCCTGCTTTCCGCATGTCTTAAGGTGTGTAGGCGGCAAAAGTAGGTACTTGTCAATAAAAGAAAATTCTTGAGAGTAGGGTAGAACAGGCATGTTAGAATTACTTCTCTTTTCTCACATAGTTTGGTTATACGGTTGGTAATGGGGATCCACGTAACCTCTAAGCAGCTGTTCAGTATTTTAGTGTTGTTTGGTATAAGTGTTTGGTTCTAACGAAAGTGCAGGCTCCTTCAAGTTTGATGGAATACCTGTTTGAAAATAATCTCCACAAATATGTTTTATCTCATTTACGTTTACCAATTCTATTAATGTTCATTATTTAATGGTTAATTAAGACTTATAATCTGTACGTCGTAATATAAATGCTATTTAAGCTAAGTTATTTGAATTAAATTGTAATGTCTAATATTAAATATTCTTTCAAAATATGTAAATGCATACAGATGCTTTTGATACTTTTAACCCAGATTACTTCTTGGTGGCTTGCAATAGCGCTCACTTTCGTAAATTAAATAAATGATGAAGAGGTTTCTAACTGAACTTTAGACGTGTTTTAGCAGTCCCAATACTTTAATAATTTGTTTGGTAGCTTTTGTTGTCAATATTCTCATACTTGAGAGTCTAAAATTTTCTAGCGAAAGTAGTACCCAGCCCTGAATCTTAAATTTTAGACTTTCTAGAGCCTTGGTTTTCTTATAATGTAAAAATATCCCCAGCACCATGGTACGCATTTGCTTGCGTTGTTATGACAGAAACTATTTTAAAATAACCCTCAATTTCTTAGTCAACCTAATCAAATGTTGTAGCACTTTATTACACAAAAGATGTGAATCTTCACAGAATCTGATTTATTTTAGTGCTAAAAGTTATGAGATACATTCAACAGAAGAAACATCTTTACAATGGAGTAGATTTTGTTCAATGAAGTGCTATTTAACAAAAAAAATCGTTACGTGTGTTTAATATCTAAGCCAGCGTACATGCTATGTCAGCTTCAGTAAAAGATATTTTCTTACTTAACTGTAATATACCTAAGAAAATATCTATCAAAATTATCCGGTGCTGTAGCATATTTTGCAGCACGCTATCTTCCTTCCCGCAGTCATTAACACCAGCAATTTCCTCTGCGAGTAATTTTACTGTTCACCAGCCACCGTATTTCAGGAAAAGCTTCCGTATATTGCGCTTTGTAAGTAAAGCGGGAGGTATTACAAATTTAATTTCATTACGTATTCACTGCTGCTACTTTTATTAATCTTTTGTTCTCGATATAAGCAAAATCCATTGGATGCACGTTGAGTAATACGTAAAACGCTGAAAATCACGTTTACATATTAAGTCTGTATGTTATTGTCATATCAATTAAGAGAAATTTATAAGGAAGCGAATTTTAATTGAGTACTTAATTAATAATCCTCATAATTGCATCCTCTGGACCAAATATAATGAGATAAGTATTTTATTTCATTATATTCGTTCCACATGAATTCTTTGTATTTAGTACTAACTGGTAATAATACCCACACTTTTATACATGAACTGGATACAGCATGTTCAATTTAATTCAATGAAAATTGAATGTCCAGAAAAAGTAACATTTACTAGAACACTACTTGGAAATTCCAAAAATATTCGACGGATAAATTTTGTTAATGGTTTCCAACTTCTTCCCAACACTAATCTGTTGAATTCAAGCTTGAATCGGCAATGTTCTACATTACTTGAAAGTCCAAGTTGTCAAAATCAAATATTATCAAAGAAGCATTTCTTCATATCTTTCTAATGATAGCACAAAAATAAAATTTTAAGTATATAGTCCGGCGCTAAAACTTTACACGTATTGCTTCTCAAAATATAATACAGAGCAATAAAAGCAAGTAAACTACGTAACTTGATTCTGATATGTTAGTGCATAACTGACTTATAGACCTGATTTATGGTTTGGAACTTTTAGGTTTCCTAGGATCGAACCGAGCAGTTATTTCTTTTAGAAACGCTGGTTGCCTTATGGCGCTGACGCCTTTTTTACTGCAACACGAATAGATTTGTTTTAGCAGTGCTCTTATGTGTAAAAGAACACTTTTAATGTAACTAAATACTAAATTAGAATCTTCTTCCTTTAATTCAAAAAGTATTAGGAATGGCCTACTGAAATGTTGATGTCATTTGTGGCGAATAGCAGCACATATTCAAAAAAATGCGTTTCCTCATTTCCAGATCTTCTTAACACAACGATAGAGTTAATTTTCAACCTTCCCTAATTTGCAGAAAATGATATTTTAAGGCAACATGACCTAAATCTGAAGATTTCCCTTAAGGCTAAGGGGTAATAAGAACAAGTAATAAAAGTATGGGAGGAAGATCAAGAGACCTCGTACTGGGGCAATGTTCCAGGACAAAAACAGGCGAAAGCATTTATGTCAGACTAGCCTAAGACTCGTTCAGCATCGTTCAGCAAAAGAGACCTTAGATTACTGGCGGGATTTCTGACAGGTTATGCAACCCTAAAATATCACCTATTCAATCTAGGAGAAGCTGAAGATCAAATATGCCGTCTATCTCTAGAATCTTCTAGAGATAGACGGCATATTTGATCTTCAGCCTGCAGAGACGGCAGAACACATTTTATGTAATTGTGTTCCCATCATTCGCACTCGACAACAATATTTCAGTAAACTGTTCCTGACATCTACTAAACTGAGGGACGAAGATCCTACAGTAATATTAAGGTTTATTAAGAGCCTCCAACTTCTCTAACATATATAAGAGCACTTTGTTACAATGGTCGCAGTGATCAAAGGCTTCTGTGCCTCTGCCCAATAATACTAATACTAATACTAATGCTACGGAGTAATAAGCGGTTCAAGCATCCAACAGTAGAAGGCTTCTTGTGCTTAGTGCTTCGTAAATTTGCCTCGGTGAACTATTTACTAAGAAACTCAGGGTGAGCTGAAATATGCAAGTCATGAGATAAAAAGAAAAACACATATTTAAAAAGATTTGTTACGATGCCAACGCATAACAAACATAATTTTGCACCGATTCTTCTACTATATTTGCATTGTACACACCTCCCAGTCGTCCTTCTACGATCATAGCTTAAAGGAACCCTCCTGGTGTGCCTTCTAACTTGAGCCGTACGCGCGGCCGAGGACCTTCTTCTCCGTGCCAGGTTTTCCGAATATCTCCGGGAGCTATCCGAAGAGATGACGCTGCCAGCGGAAGCGAAAGATCTCGTATCGCTGGATTCCTCGGGTTCATGCTCGAGTATAATTTCCGAATCGCGCCTCGACATATCGGATGACCAGAGGCTCGTTATGCTAGCCCTGGAATCTATAGACCTCTGACCGATGATTTCGTATCTTCTCGAAGACGTTGAAAATGACGATATGCTAGTGATGGATGGTCTGGTGTCGGTGCCCACTTCGATAGACGAATCGCGCGATATCCCGGAGTAACGGGATCCGGTCAACGACGGTCTGCTTTCACTTGAAATCCTTGTGATTGATGACATGAGACTGGGATGCTCTAGGTCTGGCGATGGTATAGGGGATGGACTTTGGGTTGTGCCGAGTTCCGACGATGGTATAGGGGATAGATTTCGCGTTAGAGGAGGTTCCGGAGAGGGTTCCGGGGAGGGCTCCAGAGAGGGTTCCGGGGAGGGCTCCAGAGAGGGTTCCGGGGAGGGCTCCAGAGAGGG
>LR737386.1:16049247-16133257 GCA_902655005.2 Marronus borbonicus
TCCGGGGAGGGCTCCAGAGAGGGTTCCGGGGAGGGCTCCAGAGAGGGCTCCGGAGAGGGGGTGGCAATGGAAGCAGGAGGTTCTGGACTTGGTGTTTCTGATGGACGGGGAATATATCTAAATGCTCGTATGAGGGACCATAGCCAAAATAATAAAGTCAGCATTTCATCGGATCATCCTATGCCTTCCGGTTGACTATTGGCGTAATTGGATATTGTACAATTTAAAAATTTATTAGCGTGTGCGTCTATTGTTGTAACAACTGCAATGTATGTATATGGATCCAGTTCAATGTGTTACTGGCACAAGCGAGCAACAGTGGTTATGCTATTGATCGCAGTCGGCGGGGCTGAGTGGTAGCGTCTAACTACTGTCAGCTGTCTCACGCGGTCTCCGGTGTCTTATATTTCTAGAAAGTAAAACTGCGTAGAGGCATTTCTCTCATGAATTTAAATTCATAGTTATTGTTCACCCATCGTTATTGTTTAACTAAGCGTCATTTCTGATGCAGATAAAACTTAAAATTCAAACTTGCAGTAGGCCGTTACATGGTATCTTCCATACTAGTCCTATCAAGCATAATTTAAAACAATTTTATACTATCCTCGTCAGTTGTAACTGTTTGTTTTCTTAGATGGTGCGCGGATCTTAAATCTAACCTCTTACACATGTTTCTTTTTAAGTTGTAGATATTCTAGTCCCAAATGTGTCATGAGAAAACCTTCCGATACAAAAGCAGAAGCAGTTTACGTGACACATCTATTTAATTTTTAGAACAGAACGAAAGAAATAAACAAATGTTCGTACGATGCGGCAGACGCGCGCACTTGATTTAAACGGTCGTAAAATGTAAACATGCGAACGTCACTGGCAAAACACGTTTCGTTGAACGTATCTATGACGAAGCGTCACTAAAATTACATCGTGAGCACGTGTATACCGTGTCATTTATAGACCAGAACCGATTATCGAAATATTAACCCGCGTTGCGGTAAAAATCACTTGATGTTGACTACAGCATGCAATTTCATCGCAGCGGCCATGACTGCCGCCTATTGCGCAAGAGCGCTAGTATTCACTGCAGCTAGACATTACATCCGAACAGAATGTGTAATAATCGACAGAGGTCGCGGATCGCGTACGTATTCGCACCATCTATGAAATGAAAAAGCAATTCGATAGAAGAAATGTGGTAATTGTTCCGATATACGTACCGGCGGTTTTAACATGTTACTATAAGGGAATAATAAAATATACCAGGGGAAGCGATGTTGTGTGAAATATCGCTTTTATCCTGACATTTAATTAAAAATGCCATCCTACCCTCTAATACCACGTAACGGTGATCTAATAATAGGAATAAAGCCATCCCGGGATTTTAATTATAATTTCGAATTTGCTATAGAAAGTAGGTGATAGTGATGAAGCTGTGCGCAGTAATAATAAATGAACAAAATAAATTATTTCATTGATATAAAATGTTATTTAATAATTAATTACTCGCCTGTAGATTTTAAATTGGATTTATTATGCGGAAAATTGCACAGAAAAGATTAATGAATAGAAAAGTTACAAAACAATTTTAAATTTGCAACAAAATTGCATTTGTTGAGCTTTTAAATAAAGTTATGAGGGAAAGGGAAAAAGTACATTATTTGTTATTTGTATTGTTCTTAAAGAACCGTCTTGAAAACACAGAAAGATGTTGGTAACGGATGTAATTAAATAAATTATTACTAAAGTCAAATTTGCGATCTCTAAATGAAACAAACAAATTAACAATAAAATACTTAAAAATTTGTTAGACTTGTTACCTTTATTTAGTATTTAGCAATACTAACGGCACTCAGTGCCAAAAAAGTAAAAACGGTGTTAGATATTTTGGAGTTAGTTGATTTTAAAGCTTCTATACAGACCATTTCAGGAAACTCGTTAGTTAGAAATTTTACCATGAGTTGAACTCTGAAACTTTGGAAAAAGTAGTTGCATCATCGGACTTATTAATTTAAAACATTTTCGCCTACGAAACACTTTCGGTTGAACCGGAAGTCCGACTTTCTTATTTTATATACAACGGTATACTTTTCGTCAGCTTAGTCGGTTGTACACATCGCGTGTAAATAATTTTAATTAAGGCTGCTAATTAAGCCAACTATTTTGGAGATATTTATAATTTTATCATTTGCAACGTTCTCCTTGAAACTAAATCTTTGAAAATGCAATGAAGATTAGGGTATGTATTTACTTTTGTGGACATTTCGTTCCACATGTCATGATTACCACCTTGTACACCTGATAGTTATCGTTACTAAATTTTATAGAGGGTGTTCATAAACTCTGTCAAATATGGATATTTTCAAACTGAAGATGCTCCTTTTTTCAAATGAATGAATCAACCAGAGCGCTGCAAAAGCCAAAATTTTGATATGATCGTAAATATATCGAGAACAGTCGACTTCAAAGGGAAAGCGCTCTAACACATGCGATGTGTACGATCGATTAGGCTGATAAAAATTATGCCATTGTATTTAAAATAACAAAGTTGGTAACTACTTCCGGTTCGACCGGAAGTGTTTCGTAGGCGAATATATTTTAAATTAGTAGTTCCAATGCTATAACTGCCTATCACAAAATGTCAGAGTTCCATTCATAATAACATCATTAAAATTAAATTAAATTAATTAAAAAAGCCAACGGCAATTACCTGCACAGTCCGACAGTCCACTTTAAGCTATATGTGAATGTAAATAAAATATGCCTTGTTTTTTTTTAGGAGTGGCTCCTACCGCACTAAAAAAGTGCTACATATACATGCATATACGGTTTCGGTTGTACATACATGAACTTTAACCAGTTGTCTATGAGAGATGTTTAAATTACTGTACTTGGTTTAATGAACAAATGACGTATTGGATATTACGAGGCGTGGTTCTATCTCACTGAACTTGTTAACTCACAAAACTATCGTATATGGTCCACAGAGAATCCACTCGAGTTTCAAGAAACTCAATCGCACCCAATCAAGGTTGATGTTTGGGTTGCCATGTCCAGAAAAAGTCCGATTTTCTATAAATGCCCAGAACTATCGACAACAAATCTTAGAACCATTTATAAATGAGTTACATGAAGATGAATTGCAAAAGGGATACCTTCAGCAAGACGGGACTGCGGCACTAATGCAACACTTTCTTCAGGAATATTGTTATAGCTATTTAATAAACGGCAATTTGTGGTCTTCTCGTTCACAAACCTTACTCCTCTGGATTCAAAGTTCTTGAAAATACTAAAAGGAGAGTTAACGACTGTATCAAAAGAGGCGGGGAACATTTTCAGCATATGCTATAATTTATTAGAATAATAATGTTATAATTGCTTTGCTTAAAAAAAACGTGTTTTATCAATAACAAATTCTTTTTATATACTTTTGAGTTTAATTACTGCTTCTAGATTTTATCAACTGCTTGCTGTATAAATGTAGCTGTGTCATCGGCGTATTGCCCCCAGTCTCGTTTAAATATATATTGAACAGCATGGGAGTTAAGACCGTACCCTGTGGAGTCCCACAGTCAACTGTTTTTTGTTTACTAATCTCATTATTCATTTTGATACACTATTCTCTATCCACAATATAATTTTTACTAAGCTGAAGAGCTAATCCTCGAAATTCAACTTTTACCAGTTTTTCTAATAATATGGAATAAAAGTCGATAAAAATAAAGAGAGTAGATTTTGAAATATTTAAAGCTTCGTATATAATAGAGGATAGGTGTGCTATTGCACATCCCATTTCGGAAGCCAAATTGCATATCAGATGAGATATCATACTTCTGTATAAAATGTATGATTCGAGCTTTTAGCACCTTCTCGAACACTTTAGTCACATTCGTAATCAACGTAGTAAGTCTATAGTTACCCATCTCAGCACTGTTTTCTCCCTTACATATAGGTTTAATAACTCCTATTTTGAAAGCCGTAGGGCAGACTTCCTTTTGGAAGATCAAATTTACAATGTATACCAAGGGATCTGCAATGACGCTTAGTACTTTTTTTCAACTACTTGGCAGCGGTTCCATCACAACCTGGTGCTGCGTCTGTTCGTAGTTGTAATATAATTCGTAGTATTTCATTATAATCGGTTGGGGTTAAATATATAGAACTACTAATAGGACTATGATTGATCCATGATGCAAATAAAGCACTTAAAGCGAAAATGGCTAGTGCAATAAAAGGAAAAGAACAATTTTTAGCAAATAATTATAGTAAATGCTTAAAGTAATCTCCTTCGGATTCAATTACCTTGGAAAATTATTGTATTGTATGTAGCTTTATTCTTAAAAACTATATTTTCCAGTGTGGAAAAACAAAGTAATCTAGAATAGTTAGACCAAGAAAACATGGAGGGAAATCTACTACACGCTTATCAAAATAATCACGCAAGAAGTTCATTATTTGTAGTGTTCCACAATCTGTGACATTGTGTTGTTGGAACTTTCCATCCCTTAGTTCGTCATCATGTATCTGATTTAGAGAAGGCTTCTGCGTTTAGCGTTTCATGAAAACAAAATGGGCTAACAATTCCTTTCTGTTCGCACACCAATAATTACTTCATGACATAAGAGTAACTGGTTTATTTATTAATAAAACCATTAAATTGGAAACCAAGCTTCGTCTGAGGAAAAGGATTTGTCAAGGATATTGTGATTTTAAAACCAACTGCAGTATTGCACTCCCATTATACGATCAATAGGCCTTTCTAAGAATATGCTGACAAATTGATGAGAAACTAATTTCCACTGAAAACTTTTTAATTGATTTTTTAAGAGAATGATTTATATGCCTCCTCGCATCTGCAATAGTTTCAGTAGTCCTCTTGCTGAGTCTACAAAGTTTGCGACTTATTGTACCAGCTTAACGAAATTTAGCAACGCAACGAACAATTTGTTGACGTAAATCAATATATGATCCTGCAAAACGCGGCGACAGAAGACAATTCATCCATTTCCCATTCTGTTGTTTTGTTCATTACGAAAACAGCTTTCTGTAAACGTCAGATGTAATTTGAGTTGCGAATTGGAATTTGAAATGTCCTTCTTAGATTTAACTGTTGTAAATGGCATGAAAATGATTTAAAAAAGCACATCCCTTCCGATTACGTTTTTTTATGATCATATTAAACATACAACTTCATAACATAAATATTCATAATATATAGACATACAGTAATTCCTGCTACATTGAAATTAGCACAATTCTGGCAAATAAGCGCAGATTTATACTACGGTGACCTAGTTTCGCAATGACGTCAAACGCGCAACTGACGTCAAAAAGCTTCTTCTTAGCGCGGGCTTACGTTTCGCACACAACATAAGCCGACCTATCTCAACATAGTGAAAGTACTATATACACTATATACGCCGTACGAAAATAAAACTAAAATGATGCCTTGGTTTGCCTTGTGGCTTTACCGCAGAAGTTAAAACGGTAGGCAAAACGTAAAGGTTTGTTTAGGCACGACGTGCGTATTGATTTTCCTTGTTGAGAGACGGAAGGGCAAGAACCTTCACTGAAATTGGGAAGACGTTCTTCCCTAATGGATTGTGACGCAGGCACACGTATGTGTGTAAGGGAAATAAAACGTAATTTAATATTTCGAAATTAGTTTCCAAGTGCATATTACGTTGGTTAAATAATTTTAATTAGTAACTACGGAGTATATTGCAAGCTAACACATTTAATGTTCTATTTAAATCCTATGGAAAATTAAATTACAAATGAAGCTTTATAACAGAAGGGAGTCATATTGAATATTTATTCGAGAACCTAAATCGAAGTCGATTTATCACTTGCTGAGCTACGTGCTGCGGGTGTTGTGATTCAATCTCCAAAGCAACTGTAGGGTTATTTATTGATGATTAATTATGGATTTTCATTTACAAATACTAGAAGAATGGGTTCATCACAAAAGTAAGGTTATGATAAGCTTCATAGTTTGTATACACGTCGTTGGATCATAACCATATAGTATTCTGCGATTTTTAATTCAAGTTGTTAGTCATATACATATATGGTTCAAATAATAAGTTTAATAATTCAGGCATCAAATCAGTATTAGGTACTATAATTTACTGTTCGCTTTATAAAATGCTTGCGCTTTCTTGTTAAGATTTTGGGTGAAATAATTCTAAACAAAGAATAAAATATAAAAAATATTTCAGGGGTTTTACCTTTACAAGTAAAAACTTTATTTTATAAATCTTAAAGGGAGAAAAAACTATTATAGCTTTACAGAAAAAAAACATTGTGTATCTGAAGTTTAACCAAGTGCAGGATATTTAAAATAAACATCTACGTTCCATGGATTTCAAACGAAAGAAACCAAGAGGATGTAACAAGAAACTGTTGCTGTTAGGAGTGGTAGTTGTACAGGATGAGTTAACGGTTTACCAAAGTCAAGTCTTCTCCAATAATCAGATTAAAATGAGTTGAGTACCATATGGCAACAGTTTTGATGTGCTGTTTAATTACAGGAATGTTTGTTAATAACATCTTGTTGGCCACAATTTGGACAAAAATTGCGATCGAAACTCAGCAAAACCTCGATACCTTAATCACAGAAGCTCAAGTTTCGCATTTTTCGCATTTCAACATTACCAACCTATGAAGATCTGAAAATAGAGCAAATCTGGAGAAATAAAGTATTTGGTGTAATGGCACGTCTGATAGAATTTAGCAGTGGCGTGGTGTTTATTTACAAATTTACGAATCAATTCTGTTAGTTTAAAACGAGGAACAGAACCCGATAAACTTGATATTACATAGCTCACGGGTTGTGAAGTCAGTATGCGAGCTGGTGATGTATTATTATTAGAATGAGTTTTTGGTAGATTTCAAATTCGTGCCCCTAATTTATTAGATATACAACAAAGTATTAAGCCATCCTCCTCATGCAAATTTTACTGTAGCAGAAGCTAGGTGTTTTTAGGAAAAATAAGTGGATTTCTACTTTTTAAGAACCAACCTTTGGCGTTGTCGACAGGTCAATTACTTACTTCAAACCGACCATCCTGTATATTTTTGTGTTTTTAGAAGGATAGTTAATAGCAAACGTCGCATTATGTAGCAACAAAAGTGTCAATAAACTATTTTTGTTATCATCCAAAGTTGGCCCTAGGAAATAGTATCAAATCCTTTCCCGCGATGCTAGGCTCACCCAAAGAGGTCGCAGACAAGCAACGTAATCATAGTAATTGCTAATCTATCAAATCTCAATTCTAAAAGCGTAGATTATTATTTTTGATTATTATATCAAGCATACTTAACTCCTTTGTTCTCGGTATTGCTTCTTATTATTTTCAAGCGTTTAATCGCTGTTTTCTCTTTACTTTAAAGTATTTTGTTCGAATTAATTAGTTATGACATGTTATTTTAGATGTGTCTGTTTGATTTGATTTGATCCGACTAATCCTTATTTAGCGCAAAGTTCAGATATTTCAGGGTTATAAAAGGGTTCAATACCAATTTGTGTAGTTTTTGTCAGATTCAAGAAATATTAAAATTATTCGAAGTTTATCTTATATAGCTTTTCTCATTAAACCTCCAAAAAGTGACAAATCTATCACAATTAATTCATTGAAATAAAGTTCCGTCTTTAGCGCTTTGTTCTTCTTCCTTCACTTTTAAATAAGAACAACAATTAACGAATCCAGTAGCAATCAGAGAAAATATCGTAATCGTTAAGATTACGATGTCTAGCAATGAGCTCATTGGATCAATCTGGCATCACAAAAGACAATTTGGCGCTTTTTATCTTCATAACAACAAACACAGATCGCAACAAACTTTATTGCTGCATACCGTGACATTTATTTAGTTAAATTATAACATGTGTGGTAGTTGGATTCCAAAACGTAAAAATATACAGGGCAGTCTATTTAAAATATGAAAGTTCACGTCACTTTCGGTGACATCGGAAATGGAATTGAACTGCAGAGAACAGCTAAAGTTTCTTCACAAGAAACAGAAATCGATCTATTTTTTCTAAAAGCGCTAACTGATGTCGTTCAAAAGTTAGTATGAGTGAGGGAGGCACTTTGGGAGTTCATTGTATATGTAGATTTAATATACTTTTTGTCTTCTACACAATCCTCTGTGGGGTGTGTAGGTGTTTACAGATTGTCCTTTACTTCATGGCAGTATCCATCTAAGAGTAAATCTTGCGATGGATAGGTAATATAAGTTATATGAGGACCTGCTGTTATACAAGGTGTTACATAAATTGCCAAAGTGCACGGAATCCTATAGATAGCAATTTGCTTATTGTAATACAAAACCTAACACCATTTTTTAATTCAATTAAATCACAATTATTTAAATAGCCATGGATAAGCTGAAATAGAAACTGATTTTTAACCTCTTTATAAAGTTTCTGCGCAGTGAATACGATTTAGTTGCACGTTTTGCTGGAGTGTAGATGGACCTATCTCACTATTAGAAACGATGGGTCGCCATTGTTTGCTTTCTTTGGGATTTCATTGTGTATGGCAGCAATTTTATTTTAATTTAATTTAACAAAAAGATTTTCTCCAGATTTTTCCTTATTCCAGGATGGCAAAGGATTTAAAATTATAGATAAAACACTTAAACTTGAGGTTTTTACAAAATTTTCAATTTATATTCCAAAACACAAAGCAGGTACAGTTTTTGATTATGTGAACTGCCTTTAGTCTAAATACGATCGCAACGATTTCCCAAGATTGAAATAGGTAATTATGTCATATCATTAGCAAATAAAAGTAATTAACCATTATTTCGATTAAAGAACAGAAATATTCCGAGTTAATTAAAACGAAAGCAGAAAAATCAGTAAAACAACAGTAGCAAGATTATGTTTCATAAAATGTCAATTTATTCACTTTTCTTTTTATTTTCTACGAAAAATCATTACCGTGACGGATGTACTCTTAGTCCAGGTCCGCAGGGGCAGCAAGTGTTTCCGGTTCGTTTCCTCTTCTTTCTAATGCACCAATCCTGTCCCATATTGTCGACTCGACCGCAGTGACCGTTTCACTTGCGCAGTCATTCATTCATCAATGAACACAAAGTCAATCACGTCCGAACAACACAATCGTCATACAATGCCATTTTTTTCTATAATAACCACACTCTTGTACTCTGAAGTACGCATTGTTACACTGGTGATGCATTCACTAGTTTCTGTATTTACCCAATAACGTAGCAATATGTGCTGCGTTTTGTCCAGAATTCGTATTGAGCGTTTGATTTCATTATTACACTTCAATACAAACAATGTTGACGGTACAGTTTATTGTTGTAAGCATGAACTAACTGCAGGCAAGTCAAATAATTGGTGTTATTCAAGTACCCGATGAAGAGGTAATTCGTTGCAACTTTGGCACATAAAACGACATAAGCATAAGTTGTGTTATTATGGTTTATTGCATCGCCTTTTCTTATTGAAAATAATCTATTGCATCTACGCATTTATTTATAGAAAATCTAAGAGGGTGGGTGATGACTAACGTGAGGGCGTGGGGAGTAATTCGATTCCCTCGTGTATTTTCTTTGTATATTGTGTACACTGTACTATAGAAATACTCGAGGAAGTCGAATCGTTGTTCGCGCCCTCCCGTTTACGTCACTGAAAATCCTAATCAATTTGATTACACACTTAAATTTTCATAGATGAGATCCATAACACCAACTTGAAGCTTTTTTAGGTTTTGCAATCGTTTCCAAAATCAGCAAATTAAGAATTTTTTGGGTTAATATCATTGAATAGTGTTATAAACATCCCTGTAGGCATTGAAAATTACTATATAAGTAAATAATTAAGATGAAGAAGCTTAAAATTTCATATTCTCATAAAGTGCCCAATATTTTTGTGTGAGTATCATTTATACAATTTTTTTAAGACAAATCACGAAATATGGCATTGATTTTCAATTTTTTGGGAACTGCTAAAGAATGCGAAACACTTGCCAATTTACCAATTCTCAAAATAGTACAACGATGAACAACAACCAGTGATGTTCAAAAGGTGATTGCTGAATTTAGTAGTTGGTACTCTACTATACTACTATGGGTAAATCAATAATCAACCACTATAAAATAATTTTTACCGAGTTTTACAATAAATGCCGAAAACCATGTCTGTCGTCTATCAGCTACAATAGTCAAACCTTGATTATATCCCGAATGCAAATTGCTGGGTACGCTGCCCTTTTATAAAATGTAGTAAGAGAGTATTGCTTAAAAATGCAATATTTTGCGATTTTCTGAAAAAATGTGATTGTGTGCATATAATTTGTTAACCTCAAACAAATGGCATTAACATTTACCTAAGGATGCGGACTTTATGTGCGATTCTGTTTATCTAGAAACATATATCATTATTGTTCGTATTTAAAGTTTAGATAACAAGAGAATATCAATTTATTTTCATTCCTTTCGAAATCAACAAAACCAAGTTTATTCAGTCCGACCAGTTTTTTGATTGTACCTTACTTAAAACAATTACTATAACATATCTCGGCGAGTAACGAAAAACCTCTTTCCCTTAGAGGTGCGAGTGTCGTTCTCCGGATAGGCGTACCAAACCAACTACACCATGGAGTTTGTATCTATTAAGCTGGCGTAGCCACTTCGTGAGCTCACCAGCTAACCAGTCGCCTATTTTGTTGTTAATTTGTTTCCAGAGAATTGATTTTGTTGCTCGAACCGTTTCCGAGAAACGACGGCTAGCCTAGCACATTAAGCCAGGCCAGTCACTCCGTGTAATTTTTGACTCATTGGTCTTATCAATATGAACTAAACTGCATACTTTGTTGTTAATTGGTTGTTGTTAGAATGTGTGCTCTTAACTTCATAGGTACCAATATTTGCACGAAAATTCTTACTTTTGCTCCTCCGAATTTTTCAAAATATATAGTTAAGCGTTGAAGGCCTATGAATTAGTCGATATGTTGTGGCTGATTCTTTGTTGTATTGTTTCACAATGACTGATTATCATGCATCATAGCATCAAAGTAAGCTCAATAATGATAGCAAGAACTTTGTGGTGGCATGAGAAACAACACGAAAGTATCGGCACACTCCGCATAACCTACATTATAGAATTGTTGTTAGGTTTCGAGATATTGTAATTTTTATTATTTCTTTGAAAATCCTCCCTCTATTACACATATAACACTGTACAGTACCATATTACGGTTATGACCTTAGATAAACAATTATTATTACGGTTATTTTACAAGACAACCAGTAAATATTCTGCAAATCTGTATTGCTTAAGAAGTCAGGTATTATTTAGAAATTACAGAAAATATTTTCGTTCCTTTAATCAGTAAGGACACGTGTACCTGGGAAAAAATGTTGAAAAGAAGATCCCATAAGTCCAAAGATTATAAGTAACATAATGTACCGTATGTAACATTGGTGCAAATGATTACAAGGGGTCGCTGAAAATATATAAATATACTTTTGAAAGGGATATCATCAGGAATCATGTGACTAACTTATTTTAGTTACTACAATATCCCGACTCTATAAAGTTTTTAAGCTGTATCTTTTGGTTATCGTCATTAAAAAGTTTATCTAAAAAGTTAAGCTAGATCTAACCGTCTTAATGATTGATGACGCAATTTACCTGTTACCTAATACAGTTATTTATAAAAAATACAACTACTTGCTCAATTATCTGGAGCACCTCATAATTTCTTTCTGTCATTTAATATCGACTGTCTATGAACGAAAGAAAATAATGAAAAATGCCCTTATTCAAAATAAAATACCAGTTACCTGGTCTAACGGTTTTAAATGCTGCGCGGAATGCTCTAGAGCGAAAGGTACAGCAGCGAGGAAATTCCACGAACATACCCTTACTGAAGATATTAAAAATGTTTGGAATATTAAATATTACGGATCGTATACAGTTCCTTGTGAAAAATAGGGCAACGCAAAATATTTCACAGAGAATGCTCCCGAACTCGAAAATTTAAGAAATTATGGAGCTTTGAGAACATGTAGAGCAGATGTAGGTATGTATTACGCAATTATATTTTTCTGCTAATACTCATTCTGAATGGGTGAAATATATTGTTACATATACTTTTTAGCAGAAGTTGAAAGTGGAAATAATGGAATTTTCTTATGCAGTGCAAAAGCCATCTGCTTTGAAGTACTACTACATTTTGATGTATATACATATATATATATATATATATATATATATATAGGTAATAAAGACAGATATAAAATGTATTTTTTAATGGAAAGATTTGATGGAATGTGTACTTTGATTTTGTAGTATCATAAATAGTTGCCACACTCATTTTAAAAACAAAAAAAAAATAGTGATAGCTGTATTATACCTAAATTATTTTATTGTTGATTCAGATTCTACAATAATATTAGTTAGCCAACTCCTTAAAACACCTGCTAATATGTTTCATATAGAAAGATGAAGATGATCACGGTAACTCAGCATTTGATATCGTGATCAACTGCTTCCCGCTCAGTTAGTTTCGCCTCTGGCGTGGTTTACACGTTAAGTTGCGGTGCTAACTGTTGCCTACCACTTTCCTTGTCCTGAAGAAGTCCCCATATGATTGTGGGCGAAACATCGAGTTTTCGATTAACCATGGCACGGTTCAAGCCCGAAACCCGTTTAGTTTTAATTGACTCTGGCCGTGAAAGCCTACGTTATTAAGTTTTCCATTATTAAACTAAAATTTACAAGTACTAGATTCTGTGCTGATGATGTCTGTATGTAGAAACAGGTCCACCGTATAAATATTGAAAATATGTAAATTCAAACATAATTGATCTCCTTCAACAAGAAACAGAGCACTTATTGCTGCTAATTGTTCATACAGCATAGACTATCTACAAGTATTGAAATTCTTGATTAGCCATCAATCAAGCGTTTTGTAATGGTCGCTGTAATAACGGAATAGCAATTCTGAATCCGTTATTATTTCTCTCTTTTACTCTTCATTTACAAAATATACTCCAACATTCAAACTTGTGAATACACTTACATCCATTTCTTTTGAAATTTTGTATTCATCTAAATACTGAGACAGAATGTCTCATGACTCTATAAAAATAGACATCTTTATTTTTGTTTCATGTCCAAGTGTTATGAAGTTATAAATTAAGTGACCAAGAATAATAAATTCACAGAAAAATTATAGCTAGTGCACCCACAGGTACAGTGTCACGCATAAAGTCCGCATCACGTGAAAAAATTCTTTATTAGTCGATATAGGTAACGTTTGGATTTTCCATTTCATTTTTGCTTGAAACATGATGCTAAATCATTTACACACGAGAAATCGTGCTATATTTCTAACTGCCAAACTTACAGTGTTTTTTCTTTGGGTTTTCAGGTCTTTTAATAGGGATAACGCAAACAAAAATTATACCATTTTAAGAGGATAGCGAAGAAAGGGAAAAGAAAGAAAAAGGAAAATTACGAATAATATAGTATAATAGCAAAACGAGATTGGCAGGTATTCCTTTTGTCAGTTGCTTGTTAATTGATGAGAAGAAAAAAACAATGAAAATTGTATGTAATAATTAATAAAAGTAAAGATGAAGCATTGCATAACGAAATAAATTGAAGGAAGAAACGCTTTTTCTTTCCCTTATTTCAAAACCTGAAAACCCAAAGAAAGACATTAAAAATTACAATATAAAGGTCGAAAAAATAAAAAAGAACAAATAAGATGTTAAAGGAACAAATCTTGTGTGGTCTGTTATTTGTCAATTCTCGACACTTTAGAGCAGCTTTAATTGCTTTTATTTCTTTTTTAAGCTTCAGTTAATTCTACATAGTTCTAATTGAAACAAACCTGTACATAATAATGTTTTTTTCTATAATATAAAAGACACGATTCGATTGATGCAAAGTTGATTTGGCTCTCTGCTTAATCAATTGCTTTATTAGGCGACCCATTTAATAAAGAATAACGCTTATTAGTGCTATTATTCGTTAAAATGTCAACATTTGGCCGATGAGAAGTCACGTAATCGGTCATGCGTACCCGATATAGCTTAATTTATTAAGAAAAAATAAATGGAAAAGCTAGAACCTACGGATAATTGTTGGGGATTAACATTGTTTTCCATATATAAAATTGGATTGTTGTCAAAAAAAATTCGTATTTTTAAATAATCAACTGGTATTACTCTACATCTACATAACTCATGGATAGCATAACACGCAACCAATAACTATGACAAGTAAAATAGTTTATTGAAGGGAAAACAGAAATAAGAAAAGGTATGAGCTTTTAAAACAACAGTAAAAGCGAAAACACGGGAAATTTATGAGAAAAAAACAACTGAAAATAAATCATTGTTGACAAGCGTAAAAGTAACCATTTAAAAAAGTTTCCTAAAAAAAAATCCAGAATAATATTTAGGCGTACTGACGTCAAACCACGCCAAGCAAATAACAAACCCGTTAGAAAAGCTTTTGTTTGTATAGACAAACCATTATATTTAATTACCTGCCTTTCAGTTAGTTACATAGCAATAGTTGCTCATGTTTACACAATTTGTTTACTTCCCCGGCTCGCCGATTGTCACATGCATACAGTAGCCGCACTTAAGAGAAATAACCGAGAAAAAAATGGAGCAACCGCGACGTTAGATTCACTGAAATCTTAGGTGGGAATAATTACTACTACTGAAAATATTCAGACACGCACTGAAATGGACACACCTGATACTTATCTCAGAGGTTATGTCGTATGTGTTGTACATGCAAATAGAATTTATTTATAGACATTTTCTACTGCAGTCATGGCACACTAGAAAACGCCGGTCGTTTTTAGATGCCAGTTGCAACGTACTGTTACATAGGGGTGAAAGCTGGCGAACGGGGGTAGGTTCTGTGCGGGGGCAAACCCTTACTACTACGAGACCGCCATTTTGAAAAGCATCCAGCCTCCCTTTGACTCCCACGCAAGCCTGTGGATGAACCACCTAACTGTTGGGAATGTACTACTACTACTGTGTGAATTGGATTGTATTTTATCTCGCGGGTTGAAGTCGATATTTTAGCGTTAGGCATTTGCTTAATACCAAATAAAAAAGTTACGGCAGCGTATTATAAATGTTCTATATAAATGCAAAAAATCTGTTAGCCACTTATCGCAAAACATGATTCTGTAATTTACTAAGCGTTCATAGAAGCAGCATGTTTTATGTATGAAACCCGGTATAGCCTAGCATGGAGGTGATACATCTTTCATGAATCACATAAAAGATCTTTCATCTTGAAAAATGAAATTGAACATCAGTAGCTCTTTGGGCAATGTAAGGGAATCCTTTATTTAATTATTAAAGGCCACGTGGAATTGAATTAATCCAACATTCCTTATGACAATTGTTACGGTCACACAAAGAGGTCAGAAAAATGCAATTTGCTACGAAATGTAATCAAAGCCTTGAAGTTATTTCATTATTAGTGTGACGAATTAGAAAAATCTATCTTACACTGGGAAATACGGGTATCCATATAATTATTTTATGGAATTACAATTTATATTTTCAATATTGTCTACATTGAATTTTTATTATTATATTTAGAGAACTTAAATAATCTAGTATTGCAGCGTTTGTCAAGTTTTTTAAACATTGTCGTATCATCCTCTTTTTTCCTAATATCTAAAATTTCTCCTTCAAAAAACTTTAACGTCAGTGTCGTCATATTCTAAGGATCATGTTACGTACATTATTTTTTAAAGCATTATTCCCTAATTAAACATGAAATGTATACACCAAAGAGATGAATCGAGAGAGGAGATACAACGAAAAAAATTACCTTTTCGTGGCATCTGTCTTCCTTTTTACCTGTTTTGGTTTGTTGTATATAATTTTTGTAAAAACAGACCAAAGGAGAAAAAGATGAAAATAAATTAAAGGACAGAATTTTTTTCCGTTTGTTAAATACATTTTATTTAATTAGATAATAATGTTTCTAAAAATATATGAGGTGATCCTTAGGAGATGGCGACATTGACTTTGAAAGTTTTTGAAAACACTTTTAACGTTAAAGAAAAAATAAAAAGGGGGTGATAAGACAAAGCTTGCAAAAAGTAAAAGATTGCTTCTCTTCTAATAAAGTCCTAAAATCCAAAGAAAAAACAACTAATTCAAAACATTATATCAGGGTCAAGAAGAAGTAAAACAATGTTATTTGAATCTTTGCGTTTTAGTGTTTTTTGTTCTAAAAAAGAAATCCGATAAAATCAACTTGAAGGAACTGTTAAAAGTCGCAAGAACTTTATTTGTAATAAAAACTTTTGTTTAAAGGAAACAAAGCACAAACTTTAACACATCCCCTATATTGGAATAAAGTCACCAAAATTCATGACAAATTAACAAATCGATAGAAAACGTGTTACTGTCAAACACGTTCCAAATAATTCAATTCAAATAATGTTTAATAATAAAACCGTTAACTGATGAAACAGTGTTAAAATAATTTGGAAACATTTACCGAATAAGAGGACATTATAGAATTTAAAGGGGAAACGAAAAGGATTTCATAATATACGCCCACACTGCACAAAAGGGAAATTAGTTGTAGATGAACTTTCTAGACAACCTTTATACTTATATGATTATTCTAAATATTTCAATATATTTCTATGAAATATTCTTAAATGTCCTTGGTTTTGAAATTCCAATAGCTCCAAAAAATAAGTTTCCAAGTCGAAGGTATGAATTTCAAGGGAGGCAATACTGGATAGCATTTTTAGTGTTGTGGTTACAATAAAAGAAATAATCCTTACGTCTTCACTTCAACCTAACGTTTTCGCAAATATACTTGAAATTATTGCTTGCCACTTGCAACAAGTATTGTGTTATTGTTAATTGTAAAATTATCGAATGAAAAAAAAAATAAAAGTGCCGCTAATTATTTCTGTAATGGTTGAGAATTGTCATTTTTGCAGAAACATGTACTCACTAAAAGCAAAAAGTAGCAAGAAGAAAATAAAATAACTAGAAGAGTAACTTAGTGCTGTTAGTGTTGTTAATGTACAGAAATGTATGTCTAAGGTTAATATGGGAGGAACAAACCCTACTTTAGTATGTGTCTGAATGAAAGTAGTAATGATGCGGTAGAGGATTGGGAATGGGGCTCAATTGAATTGTACCTCCGAGAAATGCAGAGAAAGTATTGATTTTTTATGTGGATGAAAATGGTATTTTAACCATATACTAAAGAATATTTCAGATAACTATAATTTTAAGTAACAACCAAGTCTGTCTCATACAGCTCTTGGCGACTTTTACAATAGTGAAACTAGAGAATCTTATAGTAACCCATATCTTTTGGTCCTTTTCTTGAAAAGAGTTTTGATTAAATGAAGCAGACATGTTAATTTATCTGTTGCCACATTTCATTTTAATATGTTCTTCTTCTGTAGGATGATTCTTTATTGTGAATAATAAAATAAATATAAAGAGAATGTTGTTTAACGTTAGCTGCGATACGACGAACCTTTAATAAAGGAAAATACATTACAACTTTATATCAATTTCATTATTCCAATAAAAAGTTACAGCTTTTTCCTCTTCCATTTTCTGAATTTCTTTCAAAGACTCCTACGTTTATTTTGCAATAGCTAGGCAACTAGACAATTAAATTAATAAAAACATGCGAATGTTGCTAAAATTAAGTATCTATGAATGGAAATTTCATTTGTGACTCCCAATCTTTTATTACAATTTTTATTCGTATTTACTTTACTCAATACAAACGAAACTCCATGACGTATAAGTACAGGAAAGCATCAAGTGCCGAATTTTAATGATCTTTTTCTAAACAAGACTCGTATATCGATTAAAATAGCCACGAGAGTTTGAGAAGATGTTCATTAGATGGCAGTGTTCTGCTTCAAATAAAATTTTCAAATTGAAATGCGTCTGCTACGATGCGCGAATGCTGTGCTAGCACCGCGGCCTCTAGCGTGATTTAGTAAAACTAGGGCGAGCTTGAAAGTTTCCGGAGCAGGTCCTGAGCTTAGAAACTAGAGGGAGCATCACGTCACATTATAATATTCACTAAAGCATAGATTCGCATTTAACATTGACAATTATTTATTGGTGTTTTAGCAAATTTGTTATTAATAGAAACAATAAAAAATGCATTTTTGTTTATGAAAGTAAACTACAATTTATCACATATTTGAAAGCATTTAAGAACCGATAAGGTATCGAGAAAATTAGTACCATTTGTTGACAAATTGTTGTCGCGAAACCGTTTTCAAATGAAGGCTTAGGGCTACGGAGAATGTTTGAACATAGTTGGCAACCTAATTCATTTCCTAAAGATGTTTTAGGGCTGAATTTTAATAAAATCCAAATTCTAACAGCATTTAAGGAGATATCTATGCTTACTCACACGCGATATTTAGGAACTGCTTGAATAAAAAAATGTTAAACGCGAATATTTCATTTATTCGCATTGTAAACAATATTAATTTTTTTAAACATTTTTAAATACAACTGACATTATTCTATGGGTTTTTTGGCAATTACACATAAAAATTTAAGACAGCTATCTATTTATTATTGGCATTAGATTAATTATTTACAAAATATGCTGAAAGTTCCAAACTTTTGAAATTGTAGCATCGTGCCTTTTGTGTAAATGGGGGTCAAAATTTTCAGATAATGTAATAGACACGATAAGATATCTATTCTCCGTGTATTAGGTCGCCTTCGAGATATGCAGTCTGATATTGAACACCAAACTTTACCAAAATTAAACACTAGAATAACACTATATATTTCTTTAAATTCATTGTATATGAAATGGGTGATCCAATAGTAAGAAGGCCTGCCCATGACTGGCCAGAGTTAAACGCTGTGCGCTAGGATTAAATGTTTCTAGTGGGACCGGTACACTCCCGAGTTATCACTACAATTGATTGCCCTTTAAGTCTTTACAGCGAGAAGATGATAGAAACAAGGCTATGGAACACTTTACACACGCAATTTATACACTAGAAGGCTCCTAAGGTTATGACAAGCTTTGAAAGCTTCTGTACCCTATTGGACCGTCATTACAATTACAGAAAAAGAATGTTCTATACGATGCATATATTCTATTTAAAAAATGTCGTTTGTTGGTGTTTGAAATTGGCAAAGTTTGCTGTTTGATACTGAAGCAATATTCGGTTGGGACACCAATATATCAACGCCACATTTTGATTAAAAATTAATTTTTAGAATCTTGAAAACAAAAAAAGTCATTTAAATTCAATGCAAAATGCAGAATCTATTTTCCTGGTGTCACATACATAAGATGGAACGCATATTAAAAGATTAAATATTGATCATCCTTATAAGTAGATGACTTTACACGTGATATCAAGCACGTTATTTAATATTAACGTGATTTACCTTCAGACGTATTATGAGGTAATGTTTATTCATGGGCGATTTCCTTATTCCATAGCGGTAATGCATAACCCAGATAAAGGGAAGGGTAATATAGTGCTGAGGTTCTTTGTATATAAATTCATGCATATGTCTGTAGAGCTGCATAATCAAAATATACGTTAATTGTAGTTAAAAGGATGTCTCGATTATACGAGGAACACTGGAATTCTTGTCTCTTTAACTCATAATGTTCCAAATGAGAAGAATCGGCCGTCGTTCGGTTAATAGATCTTTAATTTTTTAACTTCGTCAAATTACAATCTTGAAAGTTACAAGCTTTGTCCGCTTGAAAGCTTTGAAAGACTCTAACATAATTTCTCTAGAAAAATAAAATAATCTAAGTAAAATAGGGCGTGAGTCATGTATTTGGGCAATTTATTTCGGAATTGTTTCATTAGCTTCTATGAACAGAAAGCGCGTTGAATATTATTATTACGATTATTATAGTCGAGCCATACCAGAGCTGCCTTTGGTCAGCGCGATCTTAATAGTTCTATTCGAACAAAATATTCTTGGGTGACTTACAATAATTGGAGGCTTTTAATAAATCTTAGCATAACTCTAGGATCTTCTTCCTTCAGTTCAGCAGATGCAAGAAATTGTCTACCGAAATGTTGATGTCGTGATCGCAACACATTTGCATAGAATATGTTCTGCCGATATTTTGGGGCTACATGACCAGCCAAAAATCCTGCCAGTAATCTAAGGACTAAGACCCTTGCTGAACGATAGTGCTATTCTTGCTGTCTTTGGCGAGCCTGATATGACTGCTTTCGCTTGTTTTTGTATTTTCGGATAACCATTCCTTTTGCGATATCTGCGAATAATGACATCAAGCGAAATTTTCAAGGAATGTCTTTTATCTTTGAAACGAGTTCTGTAGAGTTTTAACCAAATATTTGAAAGCAGTTCTTAGGTTACTTAATATTTTACAAACAAAATTCGATAAGTTGTAAGTGGCTGAATTTATCGTAGAAACGAACGGTCTAAGGGGATTATTGTATATATGTATTTCTGGTAACCCATATATTCTTTTGCATCTTCTTTAATTCAACAAATCTTTGTCAATTCTGTCATAATATTGTTAATTACATCCTTTTTGCTATGTATTGAGATTTTCAACAGCGCTGTGTTATATTTAAATTTTCGTTCATTCCACATTGCACGACTTGAACGATACAACGATTTAGATTTTTAAAACTACTAATTGAACCGTATTATTTTTAATATATATTTCATCCTAATAATATGTGTATTTTTATTATTTAAACCTAGTCTTATTTCTTATTGTTCTATTGATAAGAAAAACTAATGAACTGTAAATTTTTCAAATTTTTAATATAACACAAAGTTCGATGAAAACAAAACTTAGTAGTAGAACTGACCTGAATTAGACCGAAACTGTTGAAAGTTGGCCGTTTGATTCGCTAATTAATTAATATTGTTATGGCTAATGGCGTAAACGTTAAGGTCAAAAACACAAAGAAAACCCGATCACGGTCTTCAGAAAGATTACTTTTCCGAAAGAACGACTCCCAACTACTAAAAATGTAATACGACCAAAAAAAGAAGGGAAAAAACCTATCGTTTGATGAGCCACCCAGTCCACCCTTATATATAATACGTTTAACATTTATTTTAACATCCTTCACTAACACAGTAGATCTTGCTGGTTTTAATTAGAATCTATAACATTATTAACGTTAACGAAAAACTTCGAAATATAACAGAAGAAAACAACTAATTATAATTTTGATGAGTATATACTATTTATCAGTTTATCGATAATTGAAATTCCAGACCGATATATGCGCAAATTAAGTGTCTGCCCTGCCACCGATTGCAATTAAATCGCGAAATTAACTCGCCAGGGACCCAAAGTGCATTAACAGCATTTCATAACGTTTTATTCTTTTTATTATAGAACGTTACGGAATATTTTCATTTCACCTTATCTTAATATTTATAGAGAAATCAGAAAAAAGATTAGTGACAAAAAATTTAGCAAAGGTTTGGAGTAGCACTTTCTGTAATTTTTAAATTAGTTAAAATTAGCAAAATTGCGAGTGAATTTCAAACCTTTTCCATATTGTTAATTACATTGCGTACGTCAATAGAATATTCTCTCTGTTTGGTGCGCTGTAGAAATATGATAACTATGATTAAAACTTCAGCAGAGTTAAACATGGGCTTTACAGCTTTAGTCGAAGCTTAAAACATGTGTAAGCTGATGTATGTATATTGCGCGTTTCTGACATAACCAAAAAATTATAATTTAAACGGACATATTTCAGCATTTTTGGAACTTCATAGAAGCGAATAAATTTATTCTCTTTTATAAGGAAGTTTTGAATTAGTCATGCAGAAGAAACCAAATTTAAATTTACAATTTCTGAATTAACATAGAACAGCGATAATTTAAATATTTCCCATTCAAGTGCTACTTTAACAACTACGTTTCTTGAAAAAGATTGTCATAAAAACAGATGTAGCTATATTAACTACGAAGGTAATGCGAACAGCTTCAAGTATTAACATGAAGATGGCGCTATTCATCATAAACGTTTTGGTAATATAATTGCACATGTGTTGAAAGAAACAGTTGAAATGTTTCTGTAAGTATAAAAAAAATCGACTTTCTAGTTTTGGTATCGATTAATAACTGTAGATGAAACCTGGATACACTAGTACACTCCTGAAGCCAAGGATAGTCGAAACAGTGGCCCGCGAAGGGTGAATCGGCTCGGACAGATGCGAAGACTGTTTCATTGACCGGGAAAGTGATGGAGCTATATTAACTGACTAGCTTGAAAAAGAAAAAATAATAAACGCGTATCATTACTTGACAAGCTAAATGCAGAAATTGCGAAAAAAGGTCGCATTTGAAGAAGAAAAGGCTTTGTTCGCCAAGGTACCGTCCACACTTTAATAGTCGCCATGGCAAAAAATTACGAATTGGGGTACGAATTGATACACTCCATCCTTAACAGAAACGACCCTAGCGATTTTTTTCTGTTTCCTAAGCTCAAATATTTGTTCGGAGAACAGAGATTTTCATCAAATGAGGAAGCTATCATATTCTTAAATGCCGATTTCGTGCTATTTGTACTGTGTAGACGAATGAAAGAGATGAGAACAATGATGCTGTATTGACTTACAAGGAGATAGAGTTGAGAAATACACCTGAACTTGACAAAATAAACTTATTTCTGCGTTAGGTTGGAAGCTTTTCAAACTAGCCTCGTAGATGTTACCTATATATGTACATATGTCACCTTCAATGGTAATTACAGCATGTCATTATTTTAAAAAAATGATAAAAAATTAGGTTTAGCAACTCTAAAATAGGAAAGGTAGAAGATAAGGGAGAAAGAGTAAATCAAAAGGAGTTGAGCTTGATGAAAAACTTTCAGTGGTTGAAATAATTCGGCTTGTCTGTATTGCAATGAATCTTATTTCGAATCAACTGAGAGCTAGAGCTTATGTGTCAGTTGCAAACAACAGGCTCATCTGTGTTGATTTGCGAGTTTTGTAAGCAGTAATAGGTTTTCCACATGCATATGGAGATATCCGAAGATATCTTTTTTCAATGTAGCGCATTGAATGCGTTCAATTTTGTTATTACAATCCACTAAAGTAGTTAATAAAGTCGATTTTGGTACTATTTCTTCATATTAACGAATACCTTTATCATCCCACTCGCGGTGGTTACTGTATATATCCAATGATATTCGAACTTAATTTATCCTTATCGTAATCAGAACAGGCAACTTCACTTCTGGTAACCATGGTAGTAGAAAATTCAATTCGATAATTATCGGATCTTTGCAATTTACACTGCTATTACGAATAAGTCCTAATATAAGTAATTCATATTTAAAACTTTTTCTTCAATTCAAGGACTCGTGGAATAAAACCATCAGACAATTGCTAAATTAAAGAATAGAGAGTTGTTAATTTTTTGCACCAGATTCTTAAATTTGTTGAATATTTTATTTCTGTACAGTCTTCATTGTTTTATTAAACACCCATAGTAATATTATCTATCAGCAGCAGACCCTCGCCTTCAGGCCACTGAACCATTTTAAATATGCATACTTCCCTATTAGTACAAGGAGTTTCGATGTTTTAATACCCACCATCAAGTCTACTTGGCCTGCTTGTAATTCATAATCGTGAAACCTCATTTATAATTTATTTTCGCATCGTCTATAGTCGTAAAATAATATGTGCTAGCCGCATAAATGAGTCATGAAAACGCTATAACGCAAAGCACCATCACATACCCCGCTCGCGACACAGATGTGATGCCAACAAAACGTGATTATGTAGATCTTGGCACGCTCACCTGTATATGTGGCTAAAAATATGTACCCTGACTGCTTTTTTGCTGCGCTGAGAATACGTAAAGAATGTATGCCCTGAAATTCCCGATAGATAGCTCGCGTCTGTTTACAAATCTCTACTTATCACGGTAAATATCTAAAAAATACTGAGGTAAACTGAGATCCATGTCTGTTTATTTGATTTTTTCTCTATTTTGAAAGGTTGTAGGGGTATAAAATAAATGGCACTAGTTAGTCGAGATAATGTAGTATTTAACTGTAGATGTTGTAATTATTTACGTACTTATTTTCTTGATTTTACAATATCTCATTGTTAAAGCTCATAGAAATAACGTAGCTATTTACGAACCCTGTGTCTGAAAACACATTTCAGGAATGAGCAGGTATGGCTGTGAATTCGGAAGATGTTTCACTCCCAAAAATTGTGTAATATTTTTTGTATGAATAACAAATATTTTTAGTGAAATAATAAATATGCACACTGAAAATAAAAATGGTCGAACCAATGCAAAATTAGCAATGCATTTTACTTGTTCATAGAACATAGCAGCAGTAGTAGGTAAATATAAGAAAAGTTTTATAAATTTAAAATGTAATAGGAATTTTACTAGTTTTTGGTAGAATATCGTTGCTATGGTGGGCATATTATTGTAAATCTGCTGCACACTGAGAAAAATGAATTGAATCAACTACCTAGTGAATGTCAAATTATTTCTAGTTGGGTGAACTGATTTTAAGTTATATTAAATATCAGCAGCTTCCTTACCGAGCGTTGAAAAAATGTCAAAATAATTCAATTGTTCCAAGCAAGAAAGTAAAATGCATTACTAATTTTGCACTGGTTCAACAATTTTCTTTTTCTCAGTGTAGTTAGACTAGTTATAAAATCTTAAGTTAATCGGAATTTTTTAAAATCAAATTCAATAAGTTGAATGTAAGTTTTCTGTTAAAATAAACATGCATTCTGATGAAGAAATAGAATGTAAACCTCCTGAAATTCGTGAAGTTGCTAGCTAGTATGGCAATGGGTAATACATTATCTGTAAAATCAAAGAATCCGCGTATGCTAAATTTATAAATTGGGCTGATATACTTTTAATTTTCCAATATCGTGTCTGTAGACTGTGTTAATACTGTATTTCGGTGCATGAATTCTGCAAAATTCGACAAATAGACAACAGCCGTATCTTTATAATTATTAAGCCAGAATGAATTGTGTTAATTCGACAATATGTACACTTTAGATCAAAGAATCTTTTTAACTTATCACAGTGGTAAATGGCACCTGTTGGCCTGAATATAATTGGTAAAAATCCAATGTGAGTAGCTGAGTATTTTCATCTAGACAGCACAAGCAACTAACCAGGCCATTGCTTCCGAAGTAGTTCAGCGACATTGTTGGCAAATCAAGGAGGCGATTTACTTTTAATTAAAAGAAAGGAAGTCATTTACCGTAGCAGCAGGATATATAGAAGATTCGCTCCATAGTAAAGTTTATTGGTCAAGAAATTGATATAACTAGGGGTGTCGTGTCAATTTTGTCGATTCAATTGGATTTCAAGTACATAAACTGTGCAGAATTCTTGTTATATTGAACATGCTCCCTTAAATTTGAGTAGTTCTGAGAAACTAGCATGTGGGCTACAGAAAAAAAGGGGGGATTTGAAATGCGAGAGGAAGAAGTAGGATCTATTTTAAATGGAAAGACAAGCACCTACCACAATAGTTGAGACATCTAGTAGGAATGAATAGTAACACAATGGAGAGAAAACGTTTGTGAAACTAGAATTCAGATAACAAGGAAAAAAGGAAGACCGCACAAAACATAAAATAGTTAACATACGGTTGTATTGACGCTAAATTAGTGGGAAGTCTGAATCTGTTGGTTTTTATGCAATCAGTCCCCCTAGATCCTTTTTATTTTTAGAAAAAGCGCAGAATATTGGTACTTCAAGATAAGTAAGATGAGAAGAGTTGGACAGGTTCGAAAATTCTCTTTTTCGAATGAGTTAGTTAATCAAGAGATGTTTAATTTTGCTCGATTCAAGCACTGTCTAAACTGGTATCTACCAGTAATACAATCGATTCGTGGATATGAGTAGTTGTACAACAACATAGCCTACATTTTGCCGTAGGTAATACCAATTCTTATAGAAAATAAATTTCAAGACACTATTTTATAATTAAAAGATAATTACAGAAATGTACTGGAATGCATTTCTTTTATATCTTAAGGAATAGTTAATTTACAAATTGGATGCAGAGGACTGCTACGTTGTACAGTTTTTCTAACAAAATTGCATTTTATCCGAAGTAGTTCCACAATCGTAAGTGGTAATTTACGTCTATTATTCTTAGTTTGTGAATTTCGAAGTAGCTCCATTATACTCACACCAGTTGTTTAAAACTAGTTACAAGATATGTAGTATTTATTTTTAATTGTTTTTGGAAAGTTTCCCTTCCAAAGTACGTACTTGATAATGTTAATCGAATTTCCAAGGAGTAGTTAAGTCTTCTTGCAAGTTTTTCTTCTTCAGGGTAAGAATCTTAATTTATCATCTTTAAAAATAATTATAGATGTCGAAAGGAAATTCTTGATGTCATGGAAAACTTTCTATTCACTACGGTGATCGCCCATAATAAAATGGGAACTCAAGATGAAAGAACTTCGCCCTTAGTGTCGGTGGCGGGTCGTATTCAAAACGAAATGCGAATGTATCTTATCTCTTCCAGAGGGTGGTTTCCCCGTTTTATCAGTATGTATCCTTACAGCTATAGCGCCAACCATTAGCAGTGGCTACATCGGGGATTTTACGAATTACGGTTGAAGTAGATGTTTTCGGCGTCGAGATATTTCTGAGGGTAATTTCCAGACTAGTTAGTAATATATGTAAATTATAAGAATACGATAAAGGTTCTGTTTTCATTTTTTGATTTTTCATTTTATATTTCCATATCTAAATTATAATAAATAATATTATCTCAGTGTAAAAAGTTGTAAGCAAAGGATGTACCTTGTATAAAATCATTTTTAGCACTCCCTGATTTTTTACAGTGCTGATCTTGGGTTATTCAATATTCGAGCCCCTTAGAAACAATAGCTTTATTAAGTACAATAATATTTACATTTCTACGATCATCACTTAACTCACGTTTAAAGTAAAAAGCAATTTCTTTTCGTAAGTTTGTCAGAATTCAATTTATAATACTTTCATCAACGCCTCCTTTTTTAATCAATTTATCTGCATCAAAAACCAAACAATAAACATTTCCAATTGCCTTTCATCGCCTACTTCCATGCTAGATTACAAAGAATAAATAGGTGCGCTGAAAAGATACGAATAACTATGACTTCAGCGGAGTATAGAGTTTTCCATTAAACGCAGATATGCTTTTTTGTATATATAGAAGACATGCAGCGCATTAATTCAACAATCGTGACAACTTCGCTGCATGCAAATAGCAGATTGCAGCTAAATCGATAACTTTGCAACCTTGAGAAAAGATGAATAATATACCGTTACAACGAGGTCATTTGGTAAGTACATTTTGATGTACACTTAGATTCATTGTATGGGGTTACATGCTTTGAGTTTTACAATCGATTGTTATTATTATTATCATCAAAGGGAACCTTAGATTACTTGCAAAATTCAAATTATGTAGCTCAAGAATAATACCTACAGAACTGAATGAAAAAGATCCTTAGATAGTACTAAAGCATCCAACTATTCTAACATACTCAACAGCATTTTGTTACAATAACTATCAATATCTTTACCATATCATGGTCTTTATCTCTGTATTTGTTCAGGTAATAGAAATACATACGCAATTTAGGATAGAAATTCCTCAGATGGCTTTTTTTCTGAAACGTTTCCTGGAAAATTCCCCTGGAAAAGATTATTTTTTCCAGTTTTACGACAGTTCCAGTGGGTTTATTTGTCGTTGATGAGATTAGAGGCAGTTTTTCTTTGTTTAGAGTAAAAGGCGGAAATAATTGTAATTTTAAGAATGGAGAAATGGGAATAATTTTATTATGAAATTAAATTTCCGTAAAAGAAAATGAATTCGCTCAGTAAGAGTTACAGTTACTTTCTGTTATATATACATATACCGGGTGATTTTTTTTTTACTTGAAATTCAAATATCTCAAAAAATAGGCACTTCACGAAAAAATGTCCACAATTAAAATTTAACCATTCTGCGAAGGAAATACATTAATGTTAAAATTAGTCATTTTCTTTCCCTCCTGGGCGGAGCGTGGACAACCTATGCATACGATTTTTATTATAACTAATCAAAACTAGTCTTAAGATAAATTTTATTCATTTTACAAATTTCGAATAGCTGGGAAATTGTCAGCTGTAATAACATAAATTGCTGGTGAATTTTTTACCGTAACTGAAAAACAACGACGTGGACGTAGTAGCAGCTTGGATGATGAGGCGAATGTAAATCAAGCTCTCTGATAAGTGAAAGGCGAAAAGACTCGCATAAATCAGGCACCCTGATACGTAAGAGGCGAAGAGACTCAGGTTAATCATTGGAGTTTTGATACAATGTCTATCAATATAGCTTCCAAAATTACTAGTATTATCTAAGTCAAGCCTGCCCTTATAATATAAAAGAGGTTTTGTAAGGTTTTGTGTTACTCAACCTACCAGGCAAGTTTCAGCTGTACCAGATGTACTATACCACATTTATATCTAAATTCCTATGCATATAGGTATGTATAATGAAATGTAGGTACAAGTAATTTCTGTAATGGGGAATTTGCTAACATTATCTATTGTGTGAAAATCTAATTGGAACAGATGTAATGGTAACAGACCGTAGGTAAAATCGCGGACCCAAGCTATTCCGATAAAACATGCTAGAGCGAGCGTGTAATTAAGTTAATCATTATTTCTGCCGCGCAGCTTCGGGCTTACATAACTTCAGAAAACAGTGTGTTGTATATAAATACCTTCCAAAAATGGTGAAGTTAATATTGTTTCTTGTGGAAGTGTATTATGAAAAAGGTTCTGCTCCAGCAGGACTTTATTTGATTAACAACGTTTTGCTTCAGCACTTATTGCAATTATGAAACTTCTACTTTGTGTTGTTACAAATATCCGAGGAAAAAATGTATTTCACTGAAATGTGCGGGTAGCATTTTTATTATTGCAAGGTTACCACAAAAATGTTTCAATTTCCCTGACTTTCCATGATTTTCTCTGGCCAATTTATAAACATTTTCGTCAACTCTATCAGGTACCAATTAAAAAAACAAAATTTAATGTTTCTTTTTTTCTTAATGCGACCTCATCTCCATAACTAACCCTGTGTGGGATGCCACTTTACTTCAAAATTAGTATTATATGTAGAGACTGGGAAAATATACGTTGTCATAAACGTGATTTTTCAGTACGGCGGAGTAATATAACTAACTATGAGAGAGTCCAACATATAAATATTAAAAAACAATGCAACTGCAATAAATCAACGTGAATACAAGGATACTAGTGAACTTACGAGTATCTATATACGTTCACTTTTGAAAAACCTCAATAAGCGAAAAAGAGAAGATATGTCTTTTAGCACCACATATTCATGAAAAAAAAATGTTATTGTGGAAAACTTCACTTCAACAACAGCAACAAAACTATTTTCTACTATCACAACTTTTTGCGCACGACTGTTTATGACTTCATCACTTTTTACTGACTTTCTTGGATTATTTGCAGTCTTCCCTGACATTTGGCCCAAATCTGCAATATTTTCTGACTTATCCTGACCCCCAGCCAATTTTGCTGATTTTCCCTGACATTTCAGGTTTGTGACAATCCTGTATTGATATTTGACGACATCTATTATTGAAGGCGCCCGATGGTGTACAGAATAATTCCTGTGATGTGCTTGCAGGTTTATATAATGTAAAACCATTTTGTTATTTTATGATGTAGATATATTCAGGAGGTTATAATATCGTCCACTAACATCAAAAGTTTACATATTGTAATTACTTTCAGAGAAATGTATAATAGCTCATCGTTGTAGGTGATCTTGTTTGTTAACGAAGCATTACGCTAACAGATTTACACTAAAATTAACTTCAGGCTTCTGCCTTTTGAAGTGGTTTAAACTTTATACGCTTCCACGTTAGCACGTCTGCAAGGAGAAGAGCTAATATTTACTAACGTAACTACTAAACATGTTCCTACACTTTGGTAACGTAAAACAAACGTTGTGTTTGCCAGAGGCTTACTTGCACTCGACGCAATGCAGCACCTAGAGAGCGCTATAAGATCGAATACATTCGGCAACTGTGTGCTAACTGTGCATATCGAAATTTGTGTATTACATTTATTCGACTTTACAGTAACATAAAGTATCGAATTCCACAGCGGAGCTTTTTCCATTGATTTTATATAGCCAATTACCAGTAGTTAAACAACACAATTGTAGTAGTTTATAATAACCATGGGATTATTCATTGAGGGTGGCGAGAGGTCAAATCGCAGTAACCGTTTCTCGCAGAACTTATTTTCAAGGCTCTAAAGTTGCTACAAGATGGCAACATTTAACATTTAATTATTACTTTTCCTGAATCACTTTCTGTTATTAAGTAGAGCCAAAAAGAAACGAGTAATTATTTACAAATTTGGTTAATAACACTTTCTGATTGTACCTAGTATAAAGCGATGGAAGAAGCATACTTTTAATCACACCAAAGTCCTTATAATCGATTTTCAAAAGCTTGGGCTCACTGTAAAGAGACTATCAAGTAGGTTAAGAAAGTAAATAATAGGGATAATGGCGGTGAGGTATTACGTGGAGATGAGGGGTGTTGATGACGGAGGCTCGGTAGCTCACCACGTTTCTAGTCTTGTCGGCGTTGCACCCGGTGTACCGCAGGGCTCCATATTGGGGCCACTACTGCTTGCCACTTTTGTAAGCGACTTACCGTATAGTATTCCAGGTTTTATGACTTTTTTACAAATGTTGTGAGGAGCAATGTTAGACACGACCTTTTTGTAAATCATAGGAATGCCCATTGTGTTTGTAGATTTACACTACGAGTAAGTAACTTTTGCAAACACGGGTTTTACGTATGAACAGCTTGGTGCTTCACAGTCTCATGTAGAGAATGCTTTATAAATCAAGGCATTCCTGCTGTTTACAATTTATACGTATGGGCTGCAGTAAACTATTTTCGCGGGAATAAAAACTTTTTCACAAACGTTGAAGTTTATTACTATTTCAGTTTTCGAACTAGAAGATGCTCTCGCAAAAATATTTTTACAGCATTGAAGAATTCTATCAATGTACAGTGTAATATTTAGTATTTACAATGTCGTTGTAGTTGCTGTACTTGGATGTTGAGGTCCATAATTGTAATTAGTGTTGTTCGTTATGTTATATATGCTTTTATGTCTTGCTCTACTCTAGTATGTATTATACCATACTCGACTCAATAAAGCTCTATCTATCATAGCGTGAACTTTTAATGGAAATTATATGGCGCAGTGTGCCAATTTGTCTTATTGATGCAATTTTCTCGTAAAATTAAAATGATCTGGATAACTATAATCACTCAAAAAAAATCACAATGCAATGATTGATTCACTTGTCAAAATCGCAGATTGACATCGTTTGTCGTTCCAAAGATGTTTCGGCACACCTTGTAAATTATAAAATTACAAATTTAGGATGCAGTTATTCTCTGTTTATTATGATTTTGATAATGTTAGGTTTTTCAACTTTCGTAATTTCTGCTAATAAATATTTTCTTGATGTGTTTATTTTCATTCTAATCTGAAAGTGCTTATAGTTTACGGAGTGAGTCAAAACTTACAAGAAAGTGTACAAAAATCGCATTATATTTAGATTAATAAAAGATATCAATTTGGGGTATCATTGCATTTCTATTTTTCTGGAAACGTTATTGTTATGTTACTCCATTTTAATTTTTCGAGAAAATGGCGTAACTAGAACGAACACAAAACGCCATCTAATGTTTATTTAAAGCAACAAAGCAATCACTATTTTTTATCCTCTATATTCACCTTGTAATAAGATCAAGTTTTAAAAAATCTGCTGACATTGACTAGGGTTACAAGGACCAATGTGTGATAAAAAGATTGCTCCCTCCTCGACTTTATAATAGCCGCAAATACAAATCATTTAACCAAACTTGTAGGTAATTATCAGCGGTTTCTTTTATGTTTATTTTTCTCCCTCCTTAATAATACATATGACCAGCCGTCACCCTTAATGAATCGCGATGTATGATGTTATTTTCGTGTAGGTAGCGCATTATAATATTAATTTTTAAAGTACATTAATCATTTTAATTGGGTGGCAATACCTGACCCGTTAGTACACAAGAAATGTAATACGGGTTAATGGAAATGCCGTCAAAGTTGCTCTAAACTAATTTAGTGCTCTCCGATTTACCACTAAGTACATTCTGTCTAGGTAAACCCAATGTGAAAAGGATCTATTACATTCTTCGTGGATTACCCATGCCTGAATGGCCGCAGTTAAATGGGCTCGATCAAGTTGTGATAATTACCGATGTTTACAACGATTTATTGTATCAAGTACTGATTCCCCTTGCTAATTGAAATCGCACAATGAAATGGTAAAAATTAATGTTTGTTCATTAGATTAAAATAAGATCTTATAAGCTAATGTTACCGTATATTTCAGCCAAGTTTGGGATGCTTACCTGCAACAAAGAAAACTAATTAATATCTAATGCATTGAGTGTTCCTACATGCAGCGAATATTAAGCATTCGGGCGTAACTTGGAGTAATTTATCCATCACCGTAACAAGAGTTTAAATGTGTGCGGTTTCATGTTTGCTGGGATAATGTTGGCAAACGTATTTGGCCGGGTAGCTAATCGTTGTAAATTGCAGTTAGTATAATTATGGGAAACCCTGAGAAATGTGCCTAGTAAGAAATAAGACTGTGCACTAAATTACACAACAGAACTTTCTTACAGTTAACGTCTACAGACTGATTCATCTTCGACCCTGACCATGCTAAGTTTTATATTTTACGTTACGAAGTCGAAGGGAAAATAACCCTGCGACAAATAACGTTCGAGATAAAGATAAACGAAAAAAGTCTTTTTTTTTTCTTTTGCCTCTATACTAAAGGAATTTTGAGAGCAATTTTAGCTGGAATTTGTTTCATTATGAAACTGCAATTGGGACTGGTTACACGTTGAAAAAATAACTTCGTTGATTTTAATATAAAAAAATTATAAGTACAAAATGAAAATGTATTATGTTAAATTTTTAATGCTGGTTCTTCTTGGACGCAGTTACAATTTTCTTCCTGTTTCGCCCCATCGCTATCAACGTTTTCGGTCGTTTGAAAGTCGTGAATCAATATCTTAAGATACCACTTAAGTGTTTCGTCAAGACGCCAATCTTGTCCAAACTAGTTATCAGAAGATTCTTTACTGCCGTGCCTTTATCAAATGAAATTTTACGCTTCAATGTAACAGGCTTCAGAGCTGTATTTGCCATAAGTTTTCCTCTTTTCAGAAGAGTTTTAGGTTTGGAGCTTTTTTTAAAGGAACTATTTTCTAATAACTAATAAAGAAGTAACTATAAATAGGTACTTAGTCATCAACTGATTACAAACCAGCGCCGGCGTAGGCGTGGGACGGACTCCTTTCGTTTTGAAATCAATTTTCTTACTTCATATATATATTCATACAGCACCATGTTGGATTTTAACAGCATCAGAAATGATTTCATCGTGTATAACACGTAGTTAATGGTTCTTGATGTTATACTTTGATAAAAAATTATGGAGAATGAATCGTTTACTAAGCAGCGTAATGTTTATGTTAACAGGAATTTGAATAAAAACCAACGTAATATTTTAATTATAAATTGAAGGTGTAATATAAAGCATAATTGTCTGAGTAAGTTAATTCCTTTAGGGAAAAGTTGAATATAGTGGGCTTTTAATATTTCAAAGCTAATTGCTCCTTTGATAAACCAAGGCTTTTAAATACCTGTCATACCTACGCATCTTTAATTAAAAGGGTTAGTGTAAGTATTCATCTCGAGGGTATTCTACCTACGTGTCGAAAGCATAAAACGTATCCCAAATCAGCGAGAAGAGTGGGCCATAACGTTGCCCACTTTGAAGATAATGTAACTATCTAAGGAACGTACATTTTAAGGATTAACCTATGTACTGACGTCTAATTTAAGAAGGTATTAAAGATGTTGTAGTTAGTCGAAATAATGGCATTTGCGGAGCTTATTGGAAGAAAAATAAGGTTACTTAAGAGGAGCATACTTTTCTATCTAGAAGTAAGCTTTGATTATAGCAAGAGAAAAATGAAGGGTCACTTCTACATTTACATAGTGTTCACCAAAGGCGCCGGGATTTATGCTTTTATAATTTTTGTGTGGTCAAATTAACCTTCTGTTTGTAGTAGCAATAAACGTGTGTATTTATTTGCGAAGCCCTTGATATTTTTTGTTTGATTGTTTCCACAACATCAATGAATTCTATCAATTAATTTTATTAAAAATTAATACAAAATAATATACATTCTGCTATTCTCTTACATTTTATATGAAAGAGCATTGCTGTACGTAGTACGTACTGACACAGTTAGGTAATATAAAATATTTATGAATCGCTTTTGCTTTTATTAACTCTATGTGTACATACATTCATACGCACATTTCAAATATTCATAGCGACCGCGCTTAAATATTTCATGCAAAGCGTGTTCCGTCGATTCTCATCGATTTTTGTAATAAATTACGACCAAATTGCAGAATTAAAGAAATGATAAACGTATTAAGGTAATGATTGAAAGTTACTTCGTTGTTTCCAAAAATGAAAAATTCGAGGAGCATTCAAATATGTACGAGAAGGCAGTGAGAGTATTTAAATTTACATCAGTAGGGGAAGAATTATGCTCCGAAAATGTAACCAAAATCCAATATCCCCTCAGCGAAGATTAAATTTCCGCCGACGTAAAGATCGAGGTGATTATTTATATAGTTGATGCTGATCCGCTTAATTGAAATTGAGAAATTCTTAACTTAAAATTAAATGATAAATAGGTGAAATTTTACGTAAGCATGATATTTTCATTAGTGAAATTATCCTTATACTTCTTTTAATTTGCCGTTGAAAACTAGATTGGTACAAAATAATCTATAATATATTTTTATTTCGCTTTATATATAATAGCAGTAATAATGTAAATATAGTGTTAAATGTAGATAAAAACTTTTAAGTGTTGAAAAGCGGGGAATGATAGAAACATGGAAAGATAGTTTAGCTTAATATAATTAACTTTCAATTTTATTCTGCGATATATTCAAATTTAATATTTTCAAATTGGGGATGGCGATTTAAATTGATACCATTATTACCACTTATCCAACATTATTACAAATTCAGGTTTATATCTCCAAATAGTTTTCCTGTAAGTCCATGCACTTTCCTCAGTGATGCTCCTATGTCTTTAGTCCGTTTAAATAGCAAGTCAGATCTTTCTCTGCAAAACAGACGTTTACAAATATGATGGCCTCGTCATATGATGAAAATCTCTGTTATCTGAGCGAAACTTTTAGCTTAGGAAATAGGAAGAAGCTAGATCTGGCGAGCAGGATTCGAGTTCTCCATGTAATAGCTTTGTGCTACTTCTTTCAATATTATGGTTAAATTGGTGTAAATGTCTTCCTACGCTTGAAGAGCTTTTACCTTCAATGTGTTCCTCAGCTCATACATTCCACTCTCCAGATTTATTGAATAGGAAACGATACATTTAGTATTGTACTGTTGTACGACATGCAGATGTAAATGGGTAGTGCGCAGATTTATTTGGAGTAATTCTTGAGCTATTATAACAAATGCATAAATTAAACAAAACAAAAGAACACGCATTATAACTTGACTAAGTACGAAAATAAACCAATATTTGTTACAGCAAATGCACAAACTGTCTCCCATTTACCTCATAACATTTCCGAAGCCCACAAATTATTGCTTCTGGGACATTTTTTCCAATATTCCTGGAGAAATTATACGAATCTTATCACATTCAAATTATTCGAACTATCTAACCAGGCCTTTGATTTAGACAACCCCGCAAGAATCTAATGGGATCATGTCAAGTGGCCTAGGTGACCACCCGATAGTCTCGTTCCTTCCGCTCTATCTGTTTGGATAAATCGTACCTAAAGACCTTTGAACATTGATTGCATAGTGTACAAGTGCACCAAAGGTGGTAGACTTCTACACTGAGCAAGAGCTGGAACCAAATTGGGTTATTTGGTTGATCAGCATTCTCCTGATTGGAAAAGGCGACAATTGGTGGTACTTTGGTAGTCGAAAAGTATTCGAAATAGTTCCTAATTCAGCATCATAGTCCCTTGATATTTGCGTCTAGGAGAGTATTTAATTTAGCAGATATGATCGACTTCTAAGTCGACCGCTGAACTCATTGATTTTGTTTTCAATCCTATTTGCAGTAGATTGATTAATGGGCGCACGACAACAATTTCTTCTCGTACGTCATCGATTTTCAAAGCCAATCATCGTCAGAACCACTATTGCTTCCCTTTCAGTTAAATATATTTATTTACAATTCAACTAGATATGCAAACTAATTAGTAATCATCCGATGGAAAGGAAAATCAAAAGTTCAAAGTTCTGAAATCATAAATACATGCGCCAATTGAAACAAAAATGAAAGAACTGTGATAAAACCCGAAGCACGTTCGTTTCTAAAGGTTAATGACTATCTGAAAAGAAACTTGTAGTTCGTAGGCATCAAGATTAGAATTTTCGTGTCCCTGGTTTCAAGATTAACGATAACCATTCCTCGTTAAGTGGTATCCATGCATCACGTTCAACCTGTCCCTTACGACAGCGTATGAAAAGCCACTGCAGGATCGTAGATAAGCAACCGTATTAGAATACTTAGTGCCAACATGCGAGGAAGTTATTTCCTCTAAGATGTAGCTAGGTATGTACACACCTACTCCAAGGACGTTATAGCGCTGCTAAGTTATTGATTGAACTGAATCGATGATTAAGTTTAAGATTAGATTTTAATTGCATTGGAGCTTCAAGTGATGGGTAACAGATTAAGTTAAATTTATATCTGCACAAACACGGCTCTTTACTTTATCTACCTTCTTCTTTTTCGTTGAAAGAGTATATTTGGTAACTAGTAAGAATCTATGAAGTATCATGGTTTATAGTGCTATACGGTTTATAGCAGGGGTTCCCACACTTAATCAGTCCACGGCGCACTTACAGAGTTAGTATTTTGTCTCTGCATCCTTGTCAAAATATGTGCACATGACATAAATCAAGGACAGAAATGAAAAAGCTCTTAAGATAAACCTCACAATATGAAGCTCACATTTATTCAAATCGAATCACAACAACTATCAGGTAATATAAAAATATATGAAATAAATTATAAAAGCCTTCAACGACAATGTGACGCGAGAGCTTTGCTGATCGCTGCTTGAGTGATGTTTGCTTTTTATTAGAGCTACAGCTGAAAATCCAGCTTCGCATAAATAGGATGTCGCAAAGGGAATGGGGACCCTTTTAATCTTTTGAACTCAGAGTTGAATAATAATTTTTGATGGATGTATGTTTATAAAATCCTTTGTTGGTGTGGTTTGGTATATATTGGCGAAACAGGAGGCTCTGTCAAAACTCGTCTGACAGAGCCCGAACGTTGCGTTACGCTCCCCTCGAATTCGGTTATTGCTGAATATTATCTGGACACTGGCCACCAGATATTATCCAGTGCGACTTTGTGATTCGCCCCATTATTACAAGCGGAAAATTATAAAATCCATAGAGATCCTTAATCATCCTAAGAATGTCTATAGAGATACAGGTTACCCCCTTGTAGACATATGGAAGCCCGTCATCGATAATGACCAATTTTCGACTAACACTGACCGCGACACCCGGAGACATTCCGAGAAGATCCAGTCTCTTTCTTGTACAAACATATTTGCAACATAAATTTTATTTTTTAAGGAACAGGTAACTACCTTCGGCAACTGCCAAACTTTTCCAACAACCTAAACGTTTTGTTACCTAACCTAACTGTTTGCTCCATATAAGGTCCAGGATCTAGTAATTGAAGAAAACTGGTAATTTCTTTAGATATATTTCCATGGTATTAATACCAATAAGGCTATTAATGCAATAGTCGTTGCGATTAGTTAAGAAAACACGTCTAGGCGTAACTTTTTTAGGACGAAGAATCTTATAATTCCGTCCAGTTTGTATGTGTTACAGCAAAGATTCTAAGAACATTGTTTTTTTGTTCTAGGTTCAGACGGTAATGCAATGAGGTCTGCATTGAAGACATATTAATTCTTGTCTACAAGCCAATATAATCCAGAATATAAACTACTTATGAAAGTCGATAGAATAAATTTAAGATTCGCGCTCATATCTAAGTATACGGTGTCATTTGTTTCTCTTAAATTTATGAACATAATTTTCTTCCAAAACGTAACGTTGAGGTAACCGTTTTAATAAAGCTTAAACCCTCATATACTGTAATGTATATAATTTCTATGCATATTTAAACAGGATTTCAGCATCGAATAAATAGTCCACAGTAAACAGAACTTATAATTTTTATATAGCATTTCGAAGTACACAAGTAACACATTTTCCGAAATATGAAGGATTCTCTTTATGTTGCACCATTTCTCAAAATCATACTGCTTTTCATATTGCGTATGAGACTTCTTTGGGAGTAAATTAGTAACGGTATTTTCAGCAATTTGCTGTATTTCTGGTGGAATACATTAAACATTTTCCGGATTCATTTTGAAATAACAATGAAATGTTAAATTAATTTAGTCAACCGCAGGCAACTAAACCAAAAATGTAAATTTTATTCCAAGCAAATGCGGACGTTACCAATCGGCATCTAATTTCCCTACATTATCAAATTTCTCTTTTTTACATTAATGCACTCATTCATTAAACTTAACTTGTATTCGTGTTTTAGCAAGTGTCTTGTGAAACTTGTTTTTAAATATACTATTAAACGGTAGATTAGCAAATATTTATCACTAGTCGCATTCAGCAGACGAATCTGCTTCTACTCTTCGGTAGTGTCATTAGGTCAGCTGAGCGTAATTAGTTCCGTTCTCTCGATGTCACGTTTCATGTCACCGTCAAAGGTTACACGACCCAGCATATTCCACTTCTCCACAACACTTACATCCGCTGAATGCGACCATTGAACGACAAACGCAATATAATGGGGAGTATGTAACTACGTATGGACGAATTTCATCCTCAGTTTTCAATTGGCAGTATTATGTATAGATTTATATCAACAAACTGTTCGCTGCGTTGCTAAAATTGGAACAGTGAAACTCGGTAGTAGTAGATTTAAGAAAAGAAAATACTAAAGCTATTTCGTATGTGAGGCGTGTAGTTCATTCACCTAAAAATTACGAAACTTTCACAGGAGACTAATTTGTCAGCACATTCGTAGAAAAGAACTGGAAAAATATTCATACAGAATTCGTCTTATGCAAGATCTCGAGCCCCTTGATGAGTGGAATACTGCAATTAGTTTGAAAATTACATGGATAATGATAATACCTTTGACAAGTCCAAATTCTAAAGCAAAGTTTGCTTCCACATAAATGGTTTTATTAACAAAAGAAGCATGCGTATACGGTCCAATGAAAACCCTTATGTCATGATAGAGAAACCATTGTATTCTGGAAAGGTTGATAGTTGGATAGCAGCTTCACGGAGAAGAATTATTGGTTAATTACCATTGCATGAAACGCAATAACATATCGCATAACTTTAACCTTTTCTAAACTAGCAGCATGGTGACGAATTAAGGAATGGATACTTCCAACAAGACAGTGTTATGGCTCCTAAAACACTACAAACAATGAACTTCTTACATGAATATTTTGATAACCGTGTAGAAGATTTTCCCCAGAGTTCTCCTGATCTAGCTACTTCTTGTTATATACACCATCACATCGGTTCTGTGGTCAAATGAAATAATTTTTTATATGAAAAGACACATCAATTGTGTTGTTATTTATATCTCTTGGACTTCTTACAGATCGCCTGATGATGACATTATATCAAAGTCGATAGCTAATCATTAGAATAAAACTTTACCTGGTGTGTTAATCCTAGTTACTGTGAATACCAACTTAATCTGATCCTTTTTATTGTTCTTTGTACATTTTAAAAGTCAATTCCAAAATTATCAAAAAAAACAATGTCGGAGTGCAATTCTTTTATGGTGCAGACACATTCGAACAGAATACACACACATAAAGATATGGTAACATAAAAACATCCAGTTGCTTTCATCTGGTACTGCGTTTTACAGCAAAACCGGTATTAATTCGTCCGTCATACAGAAATATCGACGGCGCAAAGGAAAACAAATGAAAAAAAAAGCCTTGGCCACGGTTGAAAGGTTCAATTTTTTTAAAAGATAAACACGAACCTGAACCAGAGAGGTGCCCTCATTTCGTAAGCATGTTCCTTTTAATCCAAAATACAAAACTGATATTCAGGTATCCGGGTAGTAATATAAGGGTTAAACCGAACAATATTTTTATATATTAATAATAAAATTTTGAAAGTGTATGTTTCGAACCTTACTTTGTTATTTCCTTATATTTTCCACAAACAATCTAATAAGAATTTTATATTCAGTTTAGAATTTATAATCCGATGCTTCAATATTTTCGACAATGTAATGTTTGGTAATAGCAATAAATTAAACTGGTTAGTATGGTTTTTGAACGTAAAAGCTACTAATATTTATAGCTAACTAAACACAAATGTTATGTCACAACACATATCGTTTCAATTTGACTTACTCAAAACCCTGTTCCGAAAATACTTCACTAATATCAGAGTCACTTCGAGGTAAAACCAACCTTGGCAAGACTAAACCTTTCTTCCTTTTAATCTTCAGTGTCGAGGAAGTGGAGAGATGCATATAGTCTGGTCCTCTCATAGGCGAGTGTGGTGAGAGAATTGTCAGTTTACGATCGCCAGGGCTGAGATTGAGGTATCCAGCTGGTGGGGGCAAACTTAAATGTTGAGGCACTCTAACGCGGCCCGACCACAAACCTCTACGTTTTTCCGCACTGATCGCTTCTTCGGACATACCCAACGCTAAACTACTGCCATCTCCGCTAACGGCATGTCTTTTCAATTTCATTTCCCTTTCTAAACTTTCCAGAGACTTCGCCTCGACACCTTCTGGATCGATCCGTCTCATATCTCTTTCACTCGTCGACAAAAACGTTCTGGTGGTACGTAAACTTTCCATACTTTTCGTGGTCTGAGATCTGATACCCGCTGATAAGAATTGGCCCTTCGTCGGTGGTTCGTAGTCTTCTTGAGAAGAACTGGAGTGAGGAGATTTGCTTAGCAGTGAGTAGCGCGGTGAAGGACCACGCGTAGACGTGGATTCTTCACTTTCTAACGAGTCGCCGCTTGCTTGGTGCGTTACTATCTGACATTGAGGTGTCATCTCGGTGTCTTGGTGACGTTGATTCAATAAGGTTTCTATGGAGGTTGCGGAAGATGTCTGTCTAAGTGTAACACTATGTTGAGTTAACGTTAATGTTGATGCTGTTTTTGAGGCCGAAGGAGTAATCTCTTCTTCCTCTTCATCCATTTCGTTCCAGAAATTGCTAAATAGAAATCAAAATTGCGTTTAGTATTTTGGTATTGATGCAAGAATATTGCCAGGCTTCTTCTAAACGTCGGATATAAGGAATTGTTGTTTAGATTCTAGTTATAATAGTAAAAATAATTTTTAAGGAAGTTACAAAGTCTAAGGATGATATTTTTTTTTGCTTTTTTTAAATAAAGGCCTGCTTGATTAAGGCCCATTTTCCAGCAGTAACTTTTATACGTGACATAGAGAGAAAACACGTAAACGTTATACATAAATACAAATCTTTGCTTATTTCAGAAAACTAAATAAGCTTGTCGCACATCTGTTATTATTTAGACCCAACAAAAATGCCATATTTGCCGACAGTGTAACTAACTCTGTAACGAGAAAATCGTATACTTGTTCGATAGTGCTCTTTAATCAGCAGCATTATATACCGTGATATGGTGTTCGTTACGTGAGTCATATGGATAGAATATGCACAATTTAGACGTAAATGGGCAAAATCGAAACTATACCTCGCTACAAATGTATTCCTCCTACTATTTGCAGTGATTCTTTTTTTAACAGCACCTGATTGAAAAACACCATTGTAGCTTGAGGATAAGGAAACTGCTAAAAAATTATCTAAAAACATTCTACCCCAACCACTCGACATTACGAAATATGTATTTTTAGTTAGATTCGTGCCGTACACCTACGATATATTATAATTGTAGAATCTAACATTAATTTTCAGGCTCAAGTTTACAGCATGGATAGTACATACAACCTTGCGAAACTCAATTGTTATCTTAATTATCTACAACTTCAACCCTCGCTACACCGATACATGTATCAGCTTGCTCATAATTAAGTGAGTCTTCACTGGCTTCGAATGTGCATAATATGTCGCCTGCCGTATCCAAGGTACGATTTTGGAGGTTGGCTCCATAGTAGTAGCATATAATTCCATGTATTTTAGTTCTACAAATACTGTAACACATATAACCAGATATGTGCATGACCCTGGCGACATGTATTGAAATGTTAAGTAAGCAGCCATTTCAAACATCGCTAACTGATAAGGTATGTAGCAAGCTGATATATTTCCAAAATTCCCTCTGGCTGCAAGCTTCTCTTGAGAATCTAGCTAATTCATACCAGGATGCATTTTACTGGAGAGGCTTTTTCATTAATTTGACTTAAATAAAAATAAACGCATACATGTACTTTCTAATGAGCTCCTTGTCCTTCACCTTGTCCTAGAGTTACCTAATTTAGGATGTCCAGGGAAAATAGTCTTGGAACTAGAACAGTAATTAAGCAAGAGTGAACGAATAGCTACTGCTTCTTTTATTAAAATGAATTTAGCGGCTATGAATTGAATCAGGAGCTTCTCTAATAGTATTTAAATTCTCTTCTATTTCAGTTTGCTGAATATATTCTCTTTGCAATAAGATATTAACTGCACGGCTGTTTACGTAGGAAATAGATTATGTAATTTACATGCTTGTTTATTACATTTTATATTTATTATTTAAGCAGAGTTTATTATTTGCAATAAAAAGGTATCTATGTATTACCAATGTAAAATTCCACTTGTTTTGACTTATATTGTTCCCCTGCGTAATTTTTTTCAAAGAAGGAAAACTGAAAGATGAATGTGGTTTATGGGAAAATTATACATCTTAGACACAGATGCTATAATGCCTTACTTTAGTATTTCTAGCAGAATTAATTTAAAGTTTGATATGAACTTCCAAAGTAAATAGAAAATTTAACGAATGTATACTTCAGACTTGATCTGTTAAGGTTGGTCGTGCTGGATAGTTATCATTAATTATTTATTTAATGAGCTTCTGACAACTGTTTACGATTAACCCACTAAATCCATAACCAATTGTAATTTATTGATATCTGTTATGGTAGTTAAGAAGTTAAGTTGGAGTAGCTACATCTCCAGACTGGCTTAGCTGATCTCTAGTAATAAAAATACGTTATTCATAATTATACATTTTTTGACAAAATCGCGCATATGTTTAGTACGATGTTTTACACCACGTAAGTTCGAAACGGTTCTTCCAGAAAAGAAAAAACATAGCGTAAGTGCATTTAAGCATGCTAATCTCCGTGTCACCTTGATGTTAAAGATATAATTGTAAAAGCAATCGTTTAATAAAAATTGTGTTCCAGATGTTTATCCAGTTTAAGGAAAATGAACCGCAAGTAACAACCTTTTATGAACATTAAACTAATACAAGAAAAATAACATTTTGGATATTACGCCAACACTCTACGGTAACGTATCATGCACTTAGAACTCCACGTTCGTTTGAATAAGTAAAACTTAAATTTATTTTCTATTTGTAGTACAATTTAAATACTAAACGCTTGTATTCGTTTGGAAAATGGAACACTTAGCCTAACACGTCTTCTCAAAAGAGCAATTTGGACTAAACTTTTCCTGAGGCTACATAAGCCACTGAAAACTTAGAGAAATAGGCTAGTACGTCTGAATACCGTCATAGGTCGATCGGCTGGACACCCGCTGAACAACACCCTTCGATGTTGAGTTATTTTTGATATTTTACTTTATTCTGTCAATAGCTATAAACTATTTAGGAACAACTCAGTAAATAAAAAACACATTGAAGTTAGCAAAAATGTAAAATATTCTTGCTAAATCATTCAACAAATGACTGGTTCTTTAAACAATTTAGCAGACGACAAGATATGTTATGTACAGACTTTAGTTCAGCTCAATAGGTAATCTTGCTGCCTCGATAACGCTAAATTTCTCTACTGATTAAGTATGAAATTACAGATTTAGCGCGAAGTTGCTCTTACATCAACATATTGCTTTTGTTGAAAACAGTCTCCGTTTGCTGAAATTTTCAAAATACGCACTACTACAGACGCATTATTTAAGTCATTTATATGTATGTGCAAATACAGAAAGAACATGAATGAAGTCTTTGTTAAAATCCAGACGTACAGAGAACGATTTATCGTATATGACAAAATCAGAAATAGGGTGAACGGCGATTTTAACAAAAGTTGACTTTGCTATTCTCTAAGCCTACGCGGGTATTTGCCGAGATTTTCCGGAGAGGTTCGCTCAACCTTACCGGTCCTTTGTTTCCTGCTTTTATGTGAGGGCAATTCCAGTGACAATTTCACAGAAGTTATGTATTGCGTTCGTAACTCTCTATATATTCATGCTACTACTTCCAATGCAGATACGATGGGAAATATGTTCAATATTGTATATATTAACTTGACATGGATAAGTGCTGTTAATAGGACACGAACGATTATTTCTAACATTGTAAAAATCAGTCAGTGAAAATATTTAGGCACGAAATTATTAGTGACCTTCGTTATAATTATCCAGTGTGTGACAGGGCCAATTTCATTCCGAGAAATAGGAACAATGATATGCTGGTTTGATAACACACTTCTCCTGTTAGTGAGATTGAAAACGAAATATCCACCAAACCATTAAATATGAATGTCTATACCTAATACATTATATAATATCATTCCTAATATGCAAATGGTTTGTGTATATATATATATATTATTGAATGAAGAATATATATATATAATATTGAATGAAGTAGATTGAACCATGCATATTGAAGTAACTACATTTCTAGCCCGTGAATGAAAGAGTCTGATAAGCTCGCTAGAGGCTAGAACCATCCACGTTCTTCTCAAATATTCTATTAAGGACAGTCGTTTCAAAATTACATACATATATACATATGGTATAGGGTTCGTGCACATACATTTTTGGCACTGCGTTTAGTTACTGTTACAATTTGGTCTAACCTCTGATGCTTCCTATATTTACTTTTCTTTTAATAATTTGCAATGGCCTGTCTCTATTATAGGTGCCAATTACTATTATGTATTTCAAATCATGGCGAAAATACCGTAATTCTCAAAAATTTGGAAATTTGTACTTATGTTACTTGTCGTTCCTTTGTAGTCAATCTGTAGGTCTCTGCGAAAAGAAACATTTCTCTGTTTTATCTGCATTTATTTCGTTTTTGCAAAATATCATTCATCTCAGATGCGAGCTATTTGCTATTTATTCTTGTGGATCAACCATTATTTTAGTTCCGATTATGATGGGGACATTGTCGGCGAACATTACTATCGGGCATGCATTCATGGTGGTAAATCGCTGGAATCCAAGAAAGCATTCTTGGATTAATTCATTTCTAGGTTTTCCCATTACTTCTCTCAGTATGTGCAGCATTGCCGTGTAGAAAATTAATGGAAAGGAAATTTTTCTTGCAAAATAAGACCGACTATTATGAATATTACGTATTACTTCATCAATACACTGTATAATAGATGTTTATTTAAATGCTTTTAAAAATATCGTTCCAAACCAGCGAAAGAATGGAGTACCAACCATTTTGTAACGAGGCGATAACAAATTTATTGGAGTTAAAGGACGGACTGATTATAAATAAGGAGGCAGCACAATAGTAGTACTGTGCTTTAAAATTAGTTGAACGCATGCAAATGCGACATAAATAATTAAGCAATACAGAGGCGGACATCCATATTTATAAATAATTCACTGGAATTGATCATTAGTTAAGCATGGCATTTAACCTTGAAGAAGTTGAAGATTTGTTATTATGACGCATTGTGTATTTGTTGCATGAATATTTAGAATGTGATAATAGAAATTATAAATGGTACTGCTCTGTAGGTGATTGCAGATATAGTTCTTTATGCAGATATTTTTGCATAAAACGGACGTACGATATGTAAATAATTACGTGCCTACCTCCTGACCGTATATAGAAAAAGAGTTTTATAGCGAGTCTACAAATAACTCTATTCATATGTGTCAGATATTCGCAAGGAAAGCTGATATTTGCATTACTATCACCTTTAAATGCAAATGAGTATGGTATATTTTAAACTTATAATGTTAAACTTTACAGTAAGGTGATTCTCTGCGAAGGACATGGAAGGATACACCAAGAATAAGGCAATTTAGCAACGTCTGTTGAACCAACCATTATTGATAGTTATTAGAGTAGTTACGCACATTTAATGCATTTTTTGTTCAGTAAAAATGTTAAATATGTCCTGTTGAGGACCCTTTGTAATTTATAGCCATATGTTTGGTGCTTAAGATGCCTTTTTGTTCGGAAAGTGTTCGCCAAGATATGCGTTTAGATATCTGCCCTCAAAATATGGGAAATACCGGCGCCTCCGCCATAAAGTATTGGGTATGAAACGAAAACATGCAAAATTTCATTCTTAATTTTTAATGCAATTAAAGTGTTTATTTTTAACAGCTTTTAAAATGCAATTAAGTTCCCTAACTGGCCAACAAACCTTCTTATACCAATTCAAAAGTTATTTCGCGGATTAATAAGAGTTAAAAAGTACTATCGCAGTCAATATCATATTTTGGTTAAATAAAAATAAATTAGTGATGTAACAAACAGCATAATTTATGTCTTATAAAAGAGGTAATTTAATCATGAGGTTGGGAGATTCCATATTTGACTCTTTAATTCTTTTTTATGTTCAGTATTTTCCATTACGTACGTACATCTACTCGCATTCCTTCTCAACATTCTTATTTATTTTTTATTCCTGTCGTTCCTTCAGAAAAGCGGACGCTTGTTTTGTAATCGATTTCAATTTCCTTTTTTATCGTGCATGTCTTTTTACTGTTTTAAATCTGATTTGAAATTTCAATATCTGACTTGTTGGCGATCGTACCAATCGATCATCGAATTGCATTGTCAGACACAGTCAAAGTTTACGTTTTATTTGCCATCGATAAATTCTATCAGTTTGTGCAGAACAGCTACATCCTAGATATTTTTATAAAATGTTATTATATCAAGGTAATGAATGTAGAATTTCTTAGAAAAAAGTGTAGGGTTTTGCTTGTACAGTGGGTGATGGGTACCACAACCCTTGTATTTCTTAAAATAAACACAATTAACACTAAGAAATATAACGTTTATTTAACGTAACAAAATATGTAGTTGCCTTAAAAAATTGTAGTAGGATTTAATATAAGGTATTGCTGCTAAACGTGTTGTAATTCTTGGTATAAATTGTTCTTATTTTTAAAATACAAGGATTCTTGTCCAAAATTTTTTCTCTGAGTGGGATTATACACATACTCCATGATTAATGCTCTCTTGTTTTACCTCAGTCATTGAGCATTTTTTTCTATTTATTCGGTTCGACTCCCTTCCTGATATGCAGAAAATCGTTGTTCATAAGAAAGGTGCCACTTTCTTGTCCGACAATTACAGACCTTTTGCAATTATCAGTATTTTTTTATATATCGCCGATACATTTTTCTATAAACGTTCTATCGTCGTGCTACCATTTTAGTAAAACTAAAGGCTGCCGGCTTTTCTTTTTTTCTTCTTATTGCATTATTTTTTGTTGTCTTAAGTGTAAATAGTACGTAGTTATGGGACATCATTCAAGTAGTATCATACTGGAGCACAGTAAAAGACCCATTTGGCGCCACTTTCCTTTTTTCTTAATTTCAAAGTTGAATCGCATTCAAGTATTTGAAAGGAATTTCCTTCGATTACTTTTGACTTTGCCTGCGCATAGCGATGTTGGAAACCGGCATTAATTGATGAAGTCCAAAATTGAAAACATCGAAAATGATCTACGTGGACACCCTATCGGGTATACTACAAGCTAGTATACACGTTCTCTTCTGGTTTCCTTTTTTTTATTTGCTAACCTTTAACTGGGACCATAGGAAATTGTTTGTTGAATCCATTGCAATTCCAATTCTCTGGTTCCTTTAGTTTGAAAGCTAGGGTGTTTTGAATTTTAAGAAAGTGAAAATTTTTTCTATGAGGCGTTCTAACTTTCCAACGGTTAGAGCTCGAGAGTTGCGCAGATTAAATCTTATTCTTTTGATGATTGCGTTCCAAGGAGGTCATCTACTAAAAGCTATAAGAACTGAAATCATCCTTTTATTTGTTTACCTGCACTATTACCCATATCCCCCATATCAAGTTTTGCTATTATCATTTGAGCAGACTAAATGCATTGGGATTGTTTTCTCGGTCAGAGCACATGAGCAGATATTTCTGGTATACTTTTAGTTGATATTTGGTGACGCACATGAAAAAATGAGAAGTTTGGTTTCTGACTTCAATTTAAAACTTGGTAAGGAAAAATGTATTCTTTTAAATTATGGATCCACTATCCTCGGAGTTTCACTGTGTACAACACTTTGCGTTCGTCTACTCCCCAAGCATATCACCCGATTCCTAGCATGAATAAAATATTTTTACTTCCGCCTCGATATGTATCTTTTCAGTGGAACGTAGCGGCTTTGTAAATATTCATAACTAACAGGAAACGAAAATAGAATCATCATATGATATCCGGAAATGTATTACGTAAAGCGGATTTGTAAATAGAGTGGATTCGTGTGATGGAAACAAGTTTAAAGTTTATTTTGCGCCTGCACGGTGCTTCTGAGTATGTCCAACTGCACAGGTGTTTTTGAAAAACTTTGACCTTTCTTTGCTATATATATTTATCACATGCGTATCTTGATTTTAACAAATTGTTGTTTTATAAACACACACGAGTGAAACAGCTTCTATTAGAAAATGAGAACAGCAAATAAAAGCTAATTATATAAAGCAAGGAGACAGGAGCAGGTGTTTTAGTTTAGGTATGAGATGAAAGCCTAATTTGATAAAGTTCCAATCTGCTAAAAGTCTAAAAACAGTCTGATAGATCCCAAAGGCATTATCTGCTCTCGCCCATTCATACTTACCGCATATAATTTTCCCAGATTATAAACATTTATTTCAGAAGTAGAGTCAAAATATTTTGTAATTGTACTAAACTGTTGAAGTATTCAATACGTAGTTAATACTAAAGAAATTACTGGAATTTTTAGTAGCAGCACAGATTTCAGTAAACCAAGTTGTAAAGATTATGTAGTGCCAATGATGCAGTTATTAAAGAAGCGGCGCTCTGTAGATTCAGATTCAGAACAAAATTGCCCGCGTGAATCAGCCCTACAATTTTAAGAAAGTGAATAATGGAAATATAGTTGTAGTACTTATTGACTTCAAAAGAGTATTTGAAACAGTAAATATCTATTAATTAGAAAATTGATTGGTGTAGAAATTACTTATCTAATAGATATTAATGTACAAAAATTGGTGAAACAATGCATGAAGCGATGTTCTATAGGACAGTGTTGGGACTCCTATTATCTTTGACACCCATTAACGACATAGTAGCGTGTGTTTCAGAGAATGCACTTTTCAATTTATTTGCGAATAATACATTGCTATCAATATTATGTGGTTACAATCTTGATGCAATGGTGCGATTTCAAGAGCGCGGAACGGCAGATTCGGAACTTGAAGAAAGAACTTGAAAGTAATAAATTGTCTGAAAATACTAGAGAAATTAAGAAAATTAAAAAGACACATGGTAAGTATTGTACTGTTATAATTTACAAAATCGAATTTAGCTGTCATTAGTGCCATACATAGTAAATTCAGCGTGTCTACTCGTTCAACGCAAAAACACTCCTGGCGGCTATGAGTTTGTTTTCGTAGCTTCAACTCCTTCTATCTCACTATCTAGGTAGTGGGAAAATAAGAAGAACATTAAGCTTAGTCAACCAGAGTAGTGGTGGATTTAATCTGCATAATTTCATGTCTCAATAGCAAATTAAATATCCCTCTTCATTAAGTTGCTTTGTTCGTTGATAAAATTTTATATTCTGTAGTTGTTGGTGGTGCCACATGGCAGAATAACATAGAATCTAAATATGTTATTTCTAGAAATAAGAGTATCTGATTGAGATTCGTTATCACAGTATTTTTCGAAAGCAAAATAAAGGAATGAGGAGACGTTAATTAGTTTCTAACTTCCAGTCTAATACTCACCTTGGTAACACAATTTTTGGCTATGTTACCGTTTTCTAAGCGTTCGTCCTTACAAAATACAGCTTATTTCGTCATAATATCAAATTAGTTTCTTGTCGTTTCAAATTTTAATACTCGTTAAATTTCATTTCTAGTATTCTACTAACACTCCCGAATTCTACAAACCCTAAATTTAATTAATGGATTTCGAAAAATAATTTATTTTCAAATTTTCACATTGTATAAAACATAATAGCACATACACATAAATTATTATCTCCACATCGATAGACATTGCTTGACTCTGTCAAGTTTAACTTTTGGTATCAGTTATTTTGTACGATTTTCATTCATATTTAACACACGTTTGGGGTCAACCTTTTTCATAATACAAAGATTACTCTTTGTTGTATAAAATAAATCACGTGAATACGTTATTGTTTGAACATTTTTCCTTAGCTAAGGACAAGAATTCAGTAATAGAGATAAGCCATGAGGTTTTGGGGCAGTACGGTAGGATTTCTTTTTTCGTTCTTTTCTTGAAATAAAATTATCTACCTTCTTATTTCTGGGCGATCTATTTCGCCCTTGTGTCATGCTCGATTCGTTCATATTTCGTTTTATTGAAACGGATTTATTTCTTTCTCGGAAATGGTATTTTGCTTTACAGGTTGCATTTCTTGTTATAAAACAACAATAAAGATTTAAAACAAAAGCGAGGGACGCTTCTGGCGTGGACTGGTAATAAAAGCAATCCGAATAAGCGTCCTATATAGAGGAGGCGAATAAACGTATTGCGGAAGAGTAGCCAACGCTGGATTCTACAAAAGGATATGAGCCATCGTGTGGTTTAACGTAAAGTCCTGAGTTTCGTACGTACAGCAAAGAAATTTTTGTTAAAGTAATATCTGCGAGGAAATGCTAATATGGACCAAGTTGGCTATCTCTTGGATTTCTTTTTCTTTTTATCTGCCACAGATTGTACAGTTTATTCGGGTCAGGAATTGCAGAAAATTAAACTGCATTAGATTGCATTCCGGTTTAACTTAATCCATAACTGTTCGAACAAACATGAAACATATATTTATAGACTGTAGATATTGCAATTAGCGCGCCAGGAAATGGTTTTGACACTGGTTAATTATCTGTTACGATCTGATATTACTAAGAACGCATTTAGACTTGCTAATTACGAAGTTGTTTATAGACGTACAGGTATCAACGCTACGGAATATCGCAGTTAATATAAGCAGTTAATTAATTTAACTTTTATTGATTTAGAAGCAGAATCCCGTATGAATAATTAATTTCTTATCAAACAATCTGGGCTTTATTATCTCAATATACAGGACGACAGTACATTAAATTCAATATAATTTTCCACAAATAAAATATCAACCTGAAGATGACGTCAAAACGATTCTGGCACTATAAATACGCTTTCTTTGAAAGATACTTTTGAAAATCGCACGCTCAGTTGTTGTTTAACAAGTGTTAATAGGTTGTCAGTGAATGTGACAAGGTTGTGTTGACAAAAATTGGTGGTGCATTCAATTCGATAAAATAATTCTCTGAAAAAAACAAACAAATTCAGAGTTACAACTATAAATGAGGTGTTTATATTATGAACAGATTCTTAATTTTGAAAGATAAAGCCTAAAGAACTCATGGCCAACTTAGAAATGTTATTTACATGCTGTCCGAAGCTAAGTTTTCTATCGAAGAAGACTCTTAAATCTTTGATGAGCTTAGAATATGAGAATGATTGCATAATTGAAGACCTAATGGGCGGGTAAAAGGTATTACTCTGTACTTATCTGTATTTCGGGAAACGTTGATAACGCACCGATTATACAAACTGTTTAAATTGTTCTGTAGCGAAGCATATTCATTGATGTAGGAGATACTTGCAAAAATTTTTAAATCATCTGCGAATAGTAACCTTTCGGATGAAATAACATCGGTAGTGTTGTTAATAAAAATGTTAAATTAATATTTAACATTTTTAACCACTAATGTGGTTCCAAATTAAAGCCTGAGGGAATCCCGAAGTTGCAGTGTAATTGCTGGTTGTATGGCACATATTGAATCCGACTAGATCAATACGACATAAAAAATTGTAGCTTGCTGAACGGTGTATACATTGTTCGAATACTTTTGTAAAGGTAGACAATACGGAAACGGTCTATAGTTAGTTATACATATTTCAGACCTCCGCTTATGTGGCAGGGAATGTATGTGTTTTAAGTATCAACATTAGAGACTGAACCGGTGTATTTCTGCAGTTCCTTACTAAACATGGGAAACATGGGTACTCTAGTGTGACAAGAACAACAGGGATGTTTCAGATAGTAGATGGAATACTGAATTTCATCTTTTGTGAAACAATTACTATTTATGCAGGGAATACTATTTGTTTGCGGATACGCAATTGAGACCAAGTACATTCACAATTAATGCGATTAACCTGATATTAGCTACACAAGCTTCATCTCAATTTCGAGTATATAATTAATTCAGATAATATATCTAAAACATTTATGTAATCTATAACGCAGCATTTCAATAGAAATGCCACTTTCTAAGGGAAAGGGTCTGTTTAAGTGACTTTATTATAAGAGCATCAGTGTGCATGAATTGCATTCTCCGCGTCGACGTAGAATAAAACCATCTGATAAGTACCTGGCGGCGACTTAAAATGATAAAAACTTTGTTTTCTACAGTCTACGTCAACTGAATTCTCGTTTTTAATTAACGTGCTTGCATAATGATTTGGTTAGGTAACGTAATTACAAGTTTCCATTCAATATCCCCTTCAGATTTTCCCAGTCACGCCTCGTAAATGGAGTTTGCGGAGCAGGTACAACAATAAAACGAGGAAATAGGGTAATTGGTACTGCAGGGCGGTGTATTGAAAGTTAGCGTCAATTCGGGTAACCATAAATAAGTAAACGGTTTCATGTTTATTTTAATTGTCAACGGGGTAAAATGTTTTGTGGTAGATGATGTTGCTTTTGCGATACTCTTTGATATCAGAAAGAAATTGAATCTAATATCATGAATTGTCCAAAAGCAAGGTTAAAATTGTTTATATTTAATGAAATATAAGAAGTGCTTATATCACAAAAAGGAAACAAATTATCAGGATTGAAACGAGCTTAACACTTTTAGGTTTGCCAAAATGGACGTTTACTTGATGTTGAAACCCAAATCGCATTTTCTGTTTATACAATTTCAGTAAGGAAGATAAATTTAAGAAATTTATGGAATGCAGAAAGTAAATAATCGGAAAATTTGCCAAGTTTGAAAAGTTTCCCGAACCTGTCTGCTACGTTAACTTGTTACGAGTTTATAATTTTATTCGTTTATCCAATCGCTAATATAAAAGCTTCAGGAACGCTGTGGTGTATTTTCCACATACGTAGTTATAAAATACATTATTTACGAATGGTAATATGGCTTTAGTGCTTAGTAAGTATCATACAAAGATTATACTTCCTCAAAATGCATTCAAATACACAACATTATGTGCATAATATTTGGATACATAATTACATATCAAAGTTCACATTGACGTAGAAATCGACGTAAGTAGAAGCGCATAGAAATATGGAAACCGTTGGATTGGTAACCGATTGGTCAGATTGCAAACAAACTGCACCAAATCACTAAAGCATTAAAAAAGAATATCTTCGCGGACACTCACAGATACAAGAGATGATTTTTATCTCCACGTAAGTATTTTCAAAAATCTTCTGCGAAGGTTCATTCAATTCATTTATAACGTAAAAAATTTAGCGATCCTGCCAGGATACTCAGCATGTATGTAGAGGATATAAACTCAATACATTAATGTAGAGGATATAAACTTAATACATTATGAGTTTTTTCAAAAACTGGAGGAAAAAAATCGTAGAAATCATGTTGTTGTTTTTAAAAATATTCGCCATTAAGATTGCATGCGTTTGGACCAATTCTTGAAACATTTTGTCTATTCCGAAGGTGGTACCTCCAAAACATAGTTTTCAATGTTTCAATAAATTTCCGAAAAAAAAAGGCGATAAATTCGGTGAATAAGACAGATTCAATGTTTTTCTCCTTCGAATAAATATATTGTTTCACGTGCTAAAACTGGGCATTGCCGTAAGGATGGATAATGCGATGTTGTTGATTGCTTTTTTAAACGCTTGTTGTAAACAAAATACTCACAGGGCGAGGATCGAAAAGTGGTAACATGAGGAAATGATAGATGCTGCCCGAAAGCCAGGTCCATTTATCAGCATAAAAATAATATGTGTAATGGTACTGTTCTTCGCATCTTCATTAATTCTTTATGTCCAAGTTTCAATTACATTAGTGTGCTTCCTTTCCGAGTAACTAAATGATGTACGTATATTATCGATTTTTACTGTGAAATAAGGAGCTAGGACGTAGTTGGTAAAGTGCACCTGCATTTAGCTATGCAGCACTCTCATAGAAACGTAAATTAGTTTCCGAGCACATCCTTAAAATATGAACATGATACTCTTATGCGTTGTTCCCGTTGTTAAACGACTTTCACCGTATCTGCGGAGTCGGTAACTAACGCATCGGTAGGTTGAATATACCGAGAACCTATCAATACTTCAACAAAGATAAATGAATGATTATAGCAAGCCACACACACGAATAATGAATTAAAATTTATGATGTGATTCTTATGGACGTTTATGTTGAAATCTTGGTGAGCTTACACGTTATTTATAAGAATGCTTTGAAATTAATGACGTGCGAAGTAATGTGTGCTTGAGAACAAAAGGAAGGTCTTGAGACGATCGTTTTAGTTAGAAGTTAAAACAGTGTAGTTGAGTAAAATTAAGAGAAATGTGAGTAGATATTACTTCGAAAGCAAAGACTTAGCATAAAACAAATTTCTCCAGGTTTCTTGAGTTACCTTTCTGGACATCAATGTTAGTTACTTGTCAATGTTGCAAGTGCATACACCCACTGATGTATTAAACCATATTTATAATGAATGTAATAGGCAAGTGCGATGCTAAATACAGCAAATTCCGTTGACTTCCGTCGTCTGAGAAAGACTTGATTTAAGATTTCATTAGAAGTAGTTGAATCTAGACTAGAAGAAACAACATCTGGGTTCGTTAAATTGGGTAAACAATCTGGATCTCCCAAATTAAACAAAGAACCTTAACCTGGTGTTCTCGTTCTCCCTTAGATAAAATCGATCCCAAATTAAGTCGCATTCCATAAAAAGAATAAGATCCATTCTTAATACTTTCAAGAGATGTACAAAATTAGTTTGAACGCAATACGAGGTGGTAGCCAATAATTTCCAAAATATAGTAATGTATATAATACCATTTTTTTCCGGCTTTGGTTTGGAAGTGCACTAGAAAAAAGTTTCTATAAAATTCTAATGGGTAGATGGAGAAGCCAAGAGGCTTCTGTCTTAGTGTCGCACGGCTTAGGCTCATAATGGGACGCCTCTTTACCTGATTGTTGCAATGAACATTAATTTGTTATTAACAATTGCAGACTTGCATTTAATAAACTCAAAACGACATTTTTTGACATACGACCTATTGCAGTATAAACGATGAAATAGTAGCTCTGGTTAAAGCTTAATATAACTTGACGCTTTAGTGAAAGTTTTGCGGAAATTATCAAGGTTTACTTCATTAATTTAAATGTCCTCACTATGTGGATTTCTTCTCTTTTCATTATAATTATTTAAACAGGTTACTACCGCTCGTCCCCAACTTTCTCTAATCTAGAGACCTTCAATGGCGTCCCAGTAAAATCCTTTTGTAAAGATCCTTTAATTATTTCCAGACCATTACGTGGCATTTAACGTCCAATTAAATTGTGTAATGGTGCTGATATTTGAAAACTAAAATAGAAGGAAAAATTGTTTCAAAATTTTGGGGAGCGGAGGACATCCAATTTGAAATTTTATTAAAACCTATCGGTTATCTCATAAGTTCAAAGCTCCCCAATATTGTATGTATATATTTTTAGTGGAGCACACTGTGACATCGTCGTATTTCTCGTAATCTTTGTTTAATTCTATTATTGTTTTAATATCAAGGGTTTCAGAGTTATCAGTGCTTTTCCTAAAAAGAATTAACATATAGTTTGAGTATTGCTGGACTCTTTATCATGACGTAATTATGATTCTTCTTATCGCATCTTCTGACTTCATCTTCTGATTCGAGTGCCACAAATTGAATGCCAAACTTGCGATTTTATTGCGAGTTTATTGTCGTACCTGCTGTAGTATTTCCATCTTTAGACAATAATGAATTATTGCTTCTACGATCAACTTTCTGGAGTGTCTTTTCCGATTTTAGGGAACTGTTGAAGTCTGTTAATTCTAAACGTTCCAGCCATAAAAGTGTTATCTTTTAATAATTTTTACAATAAGGAAAGGGAAGTGAAATAATTGTCAGAAAATAGTTTATGTTTGTGAATTCGATTTGCCAAATGCCATTAGTAGCAGAGACGTCTACAAATCAGTAGGAATGACGTCGGCCCGTTGGTAAATAACTGATCGATATATAACGTTGGACACGCTACATAGCATAAAAACTTCATTACCTACTTCTTTATCACACTTCTCTTCAATTCCTTGTTTGTTATACTTCGCCCATTTGATCATTAACTGTGTTCTCATTACCTTCAAGTTCATAATTTTTATCTTCGATTTCATGTTCTATATTTGAATCAGACAATGCCGATACTACAGTCTCAGCATCCATCCTTGCTTTTCTACGCAATAACTTCTCACTTCTAACTAACTAACTAACAGTACATCAACATCTACGTTATATATATATATAACACTAAATAAAACCAAACTATTTTATATTTTTAATTATTCGTACCTACCGAATAATGTATTCGGTTTGCATTATTTCCCTCCATTTTTTTCAAGCGTTAACAACCGTCAAGAAATATTTGGAAGCAACAAGCAACAACAGTAGTTAAGTTCGAGATATCTAGTGGTCTGCAATGAAAGTGTACTTTCTGTTGGAAGCCGGAACACTGTAAATATTACCGTAACGGCCGAAAGGGTTAAGGGACATAAATCGATAAACCACGCTGGTCACTTTAACGCACTTCGAGATACTTTGTTGTCATGTCTTTTAAACTTTGAGCGTTTAACGCAACTTTCTTCAAATTCACTTTGAAATGTGTTTGCCTCTTAAGTTTGTGCTATTAAAATTTTTGATAAATTTAGTTACATTTGCTGAAAATTTTTTTGAAAAGTACAACAGATAGTTTAGTAGCGGTTATACATTGTGCTCCAGATTCCAAAAACCGGGACACTTGCTTCAAAAATTACCAGAGAATATGTGCCCCCAACAGATATTTATAGTAACGATGCAAAATCTCCATTCGTTCCCGAGATATCGCCTTATCCCACCCATCGCTAACACACTGCATAATGTGCTTTGTTTGCAACAGAGTTTTTAAATTATTCCCAATGTTTGGTGTTAGCAATTTTATTATCTGAGGTGTAAATTAAAAAGAAAGCTACTGTAATTAGATGATGGTAAAAGCAGTTTTTTCTACCCTATTTATTCTGAAATGATCGATGATACCTATATTACTATGTATGTGTTTCAGGCTCTTATCAACATTTTTTCTCTGACAGTATATGAGTCATAAACCACAATATATTGTAATACAACACATACCTCGGCACACAGTGAGTAAATATGTTCGTAGAGATAAGGTTAGTAGAATTTATAAGGTTACACTGCTAATTTGCGTGACTTCTGTTATTTAGCTTCGTTAGAGTTCACGGGTTGTTTGCCCCTGATCTACAAAAACTTTCGTATTTGCGTTGATGTGTAATTAAACCATGTAAAAACCTAGCCAAACTAGAACAACATAAAAAAACAAACGTTTAATTGCAAAACGATGTTGGTATTGGTCTGTGCGGAAAAGCGTGTATTAAAGTAGAACCGAATGAAAATTTATTATCGTTTGCCGGATAAATTTACTTTGATTCTTAAAAAAGGGTAGAGATATACCAAGTTTAAAACAAAATAAAACAAATTGCAGCTATGCAGCAAAATAGTAATATTTGTAAATAGTGCTGTAGTGGCAGATATACAGTATATTTTTTATAGATGCCCCAAAGGATAAATAGCATGGCAAGCATGGTTTTTCCACTTTAGGTTTTTGAAAAATGTTTAGCACTCGGCGCGCTTTACAAGATTTAACAAGTTTTAAGACGTACTAGTTAGAAATAACTACACCGACCCTTATACTCTTACCGTAGGAGATAGAAAATCGGGATAACTTTTAATGGATTCAGCGTATCGAAATCTATAAATGAAGCTGTTAGTTGGAGAAATAACTCATTGTAAGCTGCGCTTAATTACCCACTAAACAACTTGATTTTCAGTAATAGATTATTCTCAGAAGTGTCGCATACATTTACATTTTTGAGGAATATGGAAACTCAAAGATGCCTATCTATACTAAAGCCTAAAAATTGTGACATATTACGTTCAAGGTTTTTCGAACAGACGGACATACGTGACGATTTTGTAGTAGCCAAAATCAAAAAGACACATAGATGGGTAAATTCAGAACAATTTCAAAGCTATAAACTTCGCTACTTTCAACAATTTCTAAAGAAAAACCATCTTCCCCAAATGGAATTTTGCTGAAACTAAACTAAAGAAAATTTAATGTCCTAAAATTAATTCTTTTCTCTGATGAGAAAATATTTATCCTCAATGAAAGTAGCAAAAACTAAAACACTAGGATATCTAGTTCAAAGCCTTAGTTCTTTAAAGAAACACACGCACTGGCATCACTACGTATTGCGTGGGCAGGAATAATTGAAAATCATATTGTTGGGCCATTCTTTGTTTTTTATGGAAATGTTCAGATTTGACCCCCTTGGACTTTTTTTATTGGGGTTATCTAGCTGCTATGGTGTTTGATAATATTAGAGACAGACCTGCAGATTTAGCGGATCTGAAAACTAAAATACTTACGGCAACATATGAAAGAACATTTTCAAGATAGACTGGATCATAAACAATTTGAGCATTTTCTTTAGATTTTTTTCTAAATCGTAATTTATTGTTAGATTTATTTGACTTTAGTGTTCTGTTTTAAAAAAGATGTTTTCGTTGTTACATCTATTTGTTCTTAAACGTAAGTACTTGCCCAGTACAGGAAGTGAAGATTTCTGACTTTTAAAATCACGTAACACAGTTCATTTTAACTTAGTAATGCCAATTGACAAAGTCTACTAATATCAACAAGAAACAAAGATTAATTAAAACTATCTATTATCTTTCTTATTTAAAAGATTAAGTATTCTAACGTTTTAACACCTACTAAATCTTATCTAAAATAAGCTGTAAATCGCAGGTATGTCAAAAATAATTCAAAAACCTAAAGTTGAAAAACTAATAACACGAGATGAAGTTTTTACAATGCTACTTCTTATGGGGCATAAAAAATGCATTGCATAGTATGTCTTTGTATGGGAGTTTGATTGAGATTTATGTGCGCGAAAAGAAAGATGATGTGGTACTAAATCAAAGAAAGCTTACCGAAATTGTCCGCGAAATGTGGAACAGGAGTTGAAAACCACGTATCAGACAAGTCTGGGGGCTTCTAAAATGCTTTTTTTCGTTTTATTGCGTCTTTTGGGGATTATTTTTATAGATGTCGTTTTGTATGGATATTGAACTGTATACAGGCGAATGTCTCTTAAAAAGACATTCGTTTAAAAATACATGGTAGGTCCTGCACAAAGCATCAATAATGACAGCAATAATATTACGTGTAAATACTAGATTGACGTATACCATTGATACATTTATTCTTTTCTAACAAAATACAAGCTCCAGTGGTAAGAACATTACTTACAATGTTCCTAATGTATTGTAATATTAATCCATATGTAGATTTAGTTGCTTTGGAGGCCATTAGAGATATGTTGAATGACTATTTACACGCATCCTTCTAAAGCAAAGAATGGGTATTGTTGGAAAGAGAAACAGCCTTTCCGTACTGGTGCTTAGTCTGTATTTTCAGCGTAGGTAGAGGTTATTTTATCAGTACTAGTAAGGTCAAGTTGAATAAAATTAGTTTCAGGTCAAAGTTATTTGTTTTCTTGAAATAACTAACTTAACACTTGACGTAAACCATACAATATATTTTCCCCCTTCACATGGTACAATTTTTATCGTCTTTCGAGTAAATAAGTGATTCATTTGACTCAAGATAAATGAATCGCCCGGTATACAATTTAGGATATTAAGTATTTCCATTGTATACACACAATCTACTTTATAAACGAAATAAACAATCACACGTTTTGATTTTATGCTTAGTCAACCCTGTACAATTTCGAAATTAATTAAATGAATTTAAATAACTCTAGTAATCTAGGAATTTCCAATTTGACTTTTAGTTACTCTAGTGCAGTTGGGAAATCAACCAATTGTAAATCCATGGCTGTATTCTAGCAAGTTATAAATGTCACGTACTTTATTGCATTCACACATATATCCCCTAAGCACCCTATCTCTAATAATTAAACAAAAGCCAATCTATGGAAAACCCAATATCAGAAACTGAACTATGTCGTTGAACTAACCAAATTATAACTACTTCATCTAAGATGTACGTCTAATTATAGCAACTATCCACAAAATAATTAAATACTTTGTTGAACTAATTTATTTTATTCATCTTAACTACTTCGCTTATTCTTGTAAACCTGTATAGTGGACTCAAATCTTTCGAATTTAGTCCGTCTTCAGGTACTTCTCAAAGGTTCGAATTTGGGTCCATTATTATTCAATCTCGACGTCAGTGACTTACTTGGTTCTGTATCTTGCCCTGTTCTAGCCTATGCAGATGATTTAAAAATATTAAGAACTGGAATGACATTGAGCTATAGCGTAACCTTAATACGATCACCGATTGGTTTGCCTCTTCAAAGCTGCTGGTCAATTCACAATTCACAAGGAAATTTAACTCAATTCCTTCCACTTACTCCATTAACAGCCAAGCACTTCTGAGAGTTAATGAATTTTGCGATGTTGGAGTTACTTCTGATAGTCGTTTGAGCTTTGGGCCGCATATAAACCACCTTTGTATTTCCGCATCGAAAGTATTAGGCTTCGTAATGCGCACCTGCAGATACTTTAAGCATATACCTTTTTAAAACTTTATTTTATACCTTTGTTGTAAGCAAACTCGAATATGCACCTGTTTGGTCACCGCACTACATCTATCTATAACTCCAAATTGAGAAGATTCAACGGAGATTTCTCAAATTCTTATCCTTCAAGATTGATGGAATTTATCTAGTGCGGAACATCGATTATGGTGCTCTTCTCGATCGACATGGGATGGACACCGCGGCTTCTCGTCGGGAGCGACAGAGTGCACGTTTTGCCTGGAAGTTGGTGCGTGGCGTCCATGATTGTCTCGAATTGCTTTCTTCCTTGAATTTTCTAGTTCCTCGCACATCTTAACGTTCTTCTCCTACTTTCTTCCCATACCTCGAACAAATCTGTTATCCTTTTCTCCCATTACTTCTATGTGCCGCATAACCGACACACTCTATAATGATGTATTTTTTAGCAAAATTAATGAGTTTTGAATTTTTTTTCCTTTTACTGTTTTTTACTTTTTATTTTGTCTTCAATTACTATTCCTAGTATTGTACGTATTTTTTGTATAATATTGTCCTGTAACTAGAAGCCGTTGGACAATAAACTATTATTATTATTATAAACTGTTTTCTTTATTAAAACCAAATAACTATTTTTCTCAGATGAACTGTATGCGTGTGTCCCCGGATGGAGTTGACAAGAGCGAGAAAATCGTTATTATTACTTTACAAGTTATTCTTTAAAAAATTTCGCTGTTCAAATAAATTAAGTTGCTGTGAAGCAAGCTAAGATCAGATGCAGAGGGTACACTCGAGATCTCCCAACTATCTTTAATTTGCATTTGTTCGTAGCTTTCTGTTATGGTTCCATTGATTTTTCTTACATGGAAAATCAAATAGACCAAAAAAGAAAGTGTGTATTAGTAACTAATTTGGTTTTGGTGTTTCTGCTAATATTTCCTTGTTGCTTTATTCCTTCATTTCAAAATTATTGTTTCTTTGAATTACCAGGTAATACCAGGTACATTCACACAGGACAATATTAATAAACTGTGAAAATGTTAATTGCACTTATTCTACACGTGTATGTGTTTTATTTGTAAACAAGTTCGTTTGCTTTGTACGCAATAAATTATTTCCTCTTAGCCGATTCACTCTAGAATACTATAACGTAGCTTAAATTATCCCCTTCTGTATATAAATGGATACTAAGCCGCTCGCTCCGCGCGTATACGCGAATACAGAATACAAATCTACAGCTTCAAAGAGAAAGGGAAACATCAAAGCATCAAATACTTAAAACCGCAACAAAGGTGTGGAGTTACAATCCGATAAATTCCGCGCTGTGGAGTTTCGATACAAGTTGGTGCATGGCTACCGCACAATTGAGACTCATTTGTTGACCGCAAAGCACTTCTGGATTTGCACGTGTATTATTGGACTTTATTCAGAATTTCAAAGGCATTTTAAAGGAGGTGACATTAATGTATTCCTGATAAACGATTGTTGTTTATAATTCAGAAAAATGTAGCATACTACTAATTTTTTTATTAGTTAGAATTAAAACAGGGTTTTAAGAACTTTTTGTTATTCCTATGGTTTTTTTCGTTTCTAATATTCAAACATCTTGGATGGGAGAAAACCAACGAACGACATCTGATAAACATCTACCATTAGGTGTATTTGCGGAAGGTTTCTATATATTGCAAACCTTAGAAGTCCGATAATACAGTGAAATACATGTACCACATTGCAAACGTGCATTAGCAAAGATCTCAGAGTATCGTCTCTTTAGATTTAACTCTGACATATTGAGCAAAAAAAATTCTTTTACTTGGAGCTGCTTTTCGCGATTTTTCAAATTTGAACTACAGAGTTGGTCGACTGCCTTTGCTGATTATTGATGTTGGCCAGAATATGATTTTCCGTCTAAACTATCTTTTAAATTTTATTAATTCTTTTCTATATGATAGACTCCTATGTGTCAACCTTGGCGATGAATTCTCATCATTGCGATCGTTGACAGCGAGTGTACCTCCCCCCAGTGTAACTCTAATTTTCATTGTTTTTTTTTCATACGTTAAAACAGAAATGGCTTGATCTATATAAATAACTGATCTTATAACTAGAGTTGCAGACTGGGGAGTCTAACATCTATATAAGTCTAACATCTGCATAAGTCTGTAGAAAATAAATACTTTGAATCTCTAGTATTGCCGTGCCAACCAGAGTGGTAGACTGAGGGTCATCTACATTTCAATTTTCTTCCAAAGGAGTAAGAGTAAGGTCCATACTCTGCTTCTCAGCATAATTGGACGTTGGTTGGACCTAAAGACTCATCATCGTGATAACGTTATAGAGCACAGTTAAAGTATAAATGTATTCCTTGAAAGAAAATTGAAATGTAGATGACCCTCACTCTACCACTCTGGTTGGCACGGCAATACTAGAGATTCAAAGTATTTATTTTCTACATAGTTATGCAGATGTTAGACTCCCTAGTCTGCAACTCTAGTTATAAGATCGGTCATTTATATAGATCACGTTATCTTAGCATGCCCTCACCGTGAACTAACAAAGGTACAAGTATTTGGAGAGGTTAATACTAGTTAGGATAACATTTCTAATTTCCGTCGTATTACTTCTAAAGTGTAAAAATGTAAAATTACCTTCATCAAAGCAAAGACGTAATGACTTCAAGAAAGGGCATCCGATATATTGTTTCTGGTTTATCTTAACCTTTTACGATATAAAATGCGATATGGGCTTTGATCCTCAATGCCAACAAAAGAAATACAGTTTATAGAAATATACGTACATAAAAGTTACAGACAAGATATTTTAAGCTTAACTTTCTGTAACTTTTTTTTATCGTTTCATCGTGTTTGGAACTTCGTTTAATTACTAGTGACACTGTGTCGGGAAGCTTCACTGTTGCTGACAGTTTCAAAAACTTTTTAACTTCATAAAAGGCGCTCATAAAAGTGATGGCAGAAATTATGTATTACGTTCAACTTTTAATATCAAGGGAGCTAAAATATTTGACGTACACGATACTATCCAACCAACACCGATTTTCACTAATTTAAAACTTACGAAATGATATTCATGTATGTTACGAGATTTAAACTAGATTACCATTTGTTACCTCTTAATAAGTACTTTAGAATTAATGAACGCGGTGGGCAAGTCGCGTGATACACGTAAGATGCAATTTGTAACCCTTAACACCGCCTCCTTCGTCATTCGACAGATATAAATTATTCAATTCCGCATAACAAGTACCTACTGCAAGAACTAGTCGGCTTCGTGAATATTATGAATTTCATTTCACTTGCGATAACATCTTTTTAATGACTTTCTGGATTTTAATATAACCAGCGTTGTTCTCAGATGGCTCAGGGCTATTTTCTTCATATAGCATAATATGAATTTTTATGCAGGCTGGCCCTATGGGCTCTACTAAATACTACCACTTGTTCATGGAAGGCATCTTAATTTCGATATGAGACCGTCAACAATTCCTTCGGTAATCAATTCATGCGAAAATTATGCTGCTGCTGCACCTACATTTCTTTGTGGTGTTATCGATGAATCAGATTCTTCTAGGTAATTCTGTTTGTTATCCTCCTTTTGATATTTACACTAAAGGTGCTTAATATCGTCAGCCGGGGCAATCAAACCAGGGTTTTCACAATTTTTTTAATACGTATGCAAACAACGTGTAAACAAACCGTTTTATATTTGCATCAGTATTCTGAACTATTATACTCTTTTTCATAGATGCCACGAAAATACATAAAGTAGATGGGTGCTTATGGTAACCCACCATTTCAAACAGTTGATTATCGGTATGGTTGGACATAACGTAGCCGAAAAGAGGTTCCTTGCAGTAGAGAGCTAAACGGCAGTATGCTGGCGCACACTTGAAGCAGTTTCATTCTGGTAAAAAAATCTGTTTCATGCGCGTTCAAAGAATAAATGTGTCTTTTTTATTAATATACAATTGATGCTACAATTGATCTCAATCGCATTAAAATATAATAGTGTGTTTTTCCACTTCACTCTGGTTACCGGTATATGCCTAACAAAATAGGTAAACCATCAATTCTTTTCAAAAAAAATCATGGCATGGAAAATGCAATATTAAGATATTTTAAGCTATTTTAGCCAAAAGTTATTAATAGGTTTTGCAAAATGCAATAAATATACTTCCTCATACTTCTATTACTCCTATATATACAATAGACACGAATGGTGGTACAGACAGATATTTCAGGCACTACTACTACATATCGAACTGAATACGGCATTGTTACATTTCCGCTTGTGTGTGAGTTCCGGAAAACTGAAATTGATTTATTCAGTAAACAAACTGGGTCTCATTTGTCTAAAACAACAGGACGTGCATAAATGTAACATTACCGCAGTTTCTGAGGTGTACTAAATTTAACATGCATGCACTTGATATATTTCAAAGTAACGTTTTAATTAATTACACTTTAATTAATTAAATTGTGAAAATTAAGTGAGTTATATCATGAAGTAAACTTATTTAACTTATAAACAGCTGTTAACATATCCCATCGAGGTGAGTTACATTGTTTTAATGGACCAGTCAGCTCAACATATAAACAGGTGCATGGTGTGTACTGCATTACTATTGCATATTTTATTATGTTGCGCAGTAAAGAAATAACAACAAACGTAATTGTCCAGTTGGAAAGTTGTTCAATTTAGTTTCTTAGATTAGATGCTTGTCTAAATTACTAACTAGATAATTACCCACATTAGCATATATTACTGAGAATACTACATTACAGGGAATTAAAGAAAATGCGTGGATTACATCTACATTCTGCTGCGACTAATTTTGCGTAGAGAACAAAGAAGAAAATAGCCAAACAATCTAAAATGAGTTATCATGTACTTTACGAAAGTAGCTTGTAAATGATTAAAATATTCAATAAATGAACCAACTTCGTCTTTGAGAGTAAGCGGAGAGTAAGAGGAGCCGTTCCTTTTGTTTCCTCTAAAGTTTCATTTTACGGTAAGAAGTCAGATTATGGATATATTAACATGCCAGTAAAAGAAATGCGTGTACCCAAGACCAGACATCTAATTACTAGTATTTGGGAGAACGAGAAGCTATTATGCTGTTATTGTAAAGTTGATATTCGAATCTTTTAATTTTTCTTATCTTAGATTTTTGCTTGTTTGTTTTAAAATATTAGCTTACGGTTTAAGGTGAATGGATTCATAGTAGATTCTTCTTCTTCACTTTATCACTTTCTTGGAGACTTTAATTAAATGTTATATTTGTTTATTATTTCATTTGCACATACACAAAATACAAAAAAAATATTGATCCTGCAGTATACGAGCGGATAGTAAAGAACCTCTACAATTGGAGATCCGTAGATACGGAATCTCCCGCAATATTTAATAGAAATCACATCTTACATTTATAAAATTACGTAGAAACGAAATTTAAAATCTTTTACTTATGCCTCAATCATTATTCAATGCGTTGACCAATTTCTGTATCTTTGAGGGCACATCAATTTGAAAAAGAACCCAACAGTTGCTTTGGCTTTTCTTTTACAAACACAAGAATCTCTGATAAGCTGTCCACTGCCGATATGTTAAACTTAAGTGCACCCCTGTTAATGAATGTTAAAACTCAATGCAATCAGTCGAACTGACTTATCCCTACCTACGAACACATTTGTGGATAGCTTAGATCCAAGCGTTGCCCCTGAGTCAATTCATAGTTTGCAAACTAATTAAGTCTAACTTTTTAACTGAAACAATGGGACGCTCGTACATTGGCGATACTCGATTTTCTCTCTGTTTGCATCAATAAATATATAATTTCTGATACTGTATAATTTTTGTAAAAAAAATATTAGCAGATGTAATTCTTTTCGTGGAATCATATTTAATTATTAGATTGCTTATTAAAATGAAGGAAACCCGAGAAGTGCTCAAAAATTAAGATTGTTTTGGCTGCCACAGAAAAGCTTTAATTTTCCAAATTGCTATTTAATGGATACTACATATCGAAATTTTAGCTTAACATCAATAACTAGATTTAACTTCTTTATGACCTCCACATCTTTTTAAGATTACACACCATCTATTTTTAAAAATTTCGAATTGAGTCAAATGCCTACAACAGCACATTTACCTGAGCGACCAATAACAACAGATTTAAATTCTAAACGGATGAAAGCAGTGCTCTTGGGTCAGAATTTATGCGTGGAATAGCAAGCGTAACATCTGCCAAATTGAATAAATCACATATGTATGTATGTATTTGAGTGCGGTTAGAACAAATTGGATTTACAGGTGAGACACAAAATCTTCCGTATCCGTGCAAATCCAAATAATAACACCTGTTTTGCAATTGGTGATGGACTAATCGAGAAGACAAGTATTATAGACATGTATTTCAAATAGCACACCCATGCTTCGCATGTTAAATTTAATGGATGATTAATGAAACTATAAAAATTTATCAAATGTATACAAAAATTGCTAAAAAAGTTATTAAACTGTTAGGTACACACGTTGGTTATATTATTACGTGCATGACTAGTTGCTATTTTATATACAAAATGATGAAGGTCTAGATAACATGCTATTATAAACATCACATTTAACGCTACGGCTGTATATGTGTAAAACGTGTAATTACAAACATTTATTAATTTTTTTCATCGTGAAGGTAATACTTCTATATTTAGTTGCCGGGATATTTTTGTGTAGAAAATATCTGTTCAAATGTAAATATTTTGTAGTAATGTACTTAAAAAAGAGGCATCTTGTTCCTTTGAATATCCACAGCCTTCCCCTTTTTTCTTTTCTGATGTAACTTCTTCATCCCCATCATTGTTGCTTTTTCTAAAATGAAGACATGTTTGAAATTTTTATGAGATGTGTCGCGTAACAAAATTCCTTCAAGGATCAGCAACTTTTATTTTCATATACGGGAACATCACAAAGCTATGTATATTTATCATATACCATACATATATACGCGTACGGGAAAATATGTTGTATACTCGAAGCGTTTTCAAATTATCTCTAAACAAATATTTATTGCAGTCTGTTTGCATAATAATATGTAACAATGCGTTTTCAAGTTCGAGGTGGCTTCCAGTTACTTGCTAATTGATAAAGTACGGGTATCCTAATTGTCTAAATTAAATCAACAGCAGCAAACAAACGTTAATAACACGAGCTGCGTAATCTGCCGGGCGTTATTATTTACCGCATGTTGGTTTTGACACTTTATAAATTGACTAAACACTGCGGCCATTCTAAATATGTTCTTGGATGATTTACAAACAGTTGTAGAAATCCTCGGCTTACATATATTGTATAACTTACTGGCATTTTAAGTAGTTTTCTGAGAAGCTATACATACATTTCTTAATTACAATTTTTATTTAACACTGCGATGTACGACGGTGGTCTGTCAGTCTACGATTAATAGGCAATTGCCTGTGAAGCTGCAGATGTTGTGCATCGTCAAACTTTAATTAAATTTAATATTGTAGTAATAATGAAGTATGAATCGAGAAAGCGGTCAGTATGAGGGTCTTTAATAAACTCTTTTTTTTTAATACTCAATACTTCGTCCATTTTTCTAGATTCCATCAAGAGTTCAAAACAACAATATTCAAACAAAGAAATACCAATTGAAGAAAAGTTATTTGTAACATTTTTTCTTGATTTACGTTAGAGTTGTATAAAACATTGGCACATCCTTAGATTAGTGAGTAATACAAGTTAATATTGCTTAATAGAAAACATATTTTTAAAAGTGGAGACAATGACAACCAAATACCTTAAATAATAAAATCATTTTAAAGCAACTGTTTGCAAGTAAGGATTAAATAAATGTAGGCGTTTACCTTATGGCGTCTATCCATAAAGCCCTGCAGCACTACCCAATCTCTGATTTCAGAGTAACGAGGTGATCCAGGCTGGTTGGGGAGTCTTGGATTCATCCTGGTGCCAGAAGTTCCTTACCTGGACCCTGAGACCTGGAGCTAGCCATCGTGGTTTTATTCAATCCCAAGTTTCTGGGTAACGAATATCCCGTCGACGCGAATTGGGTAAGGTTTTTGGCCTGGCCACCCCCGTTGTTTAGGCTTATATAACGGGTGGGCCAATTGTACCTCACGGTCGGTTTCGTTTCCGTTGCTGATCGATAGTTGCCAGTGCTTAACGGTCTAGGCTCCCAGGAGCCGATAGCTGTCACACTTGGCTAACCTAGGCCCGCTCGGGCCGCTAGTTGTTGCCTCGCGCGACATAGACCTCGGCGGGGAAGATGGGAGGTAAGTTTCAAGAGATCGGTACCAACTGCTGCTCATCAAAGATTGAGAAGGGAACTTTTTTAACATGGGAAGCATAGGAGAAACAGGGCCCATCGGGGACGAATTGGTCTCCTTCCATTGAGAAATCGGACTCGTGCGGACAGTTGCTTTCTATTGGTCGCTTGGAGCGGAAACGTGGATCAGCAGCCTTCCTCTTACGAGGTTGGCGATATATATATTTCTGTATGGACATTGTATGTAGGTTTCTTATAAGTGCAGTTTTACTTGTAAACAATTGTTTTCAAATGGTTTTATTATTTAACGTCTTTCGTTGTTATTGCTTCAAATTTAAAGAAAATTTGTCACCTATACTGATCGTTGCCCCGATTTTCGAACGCATTCTACTTCCTGACGTAGTACGGTCGCTTACATTGTCCAGGGTTTTCGAAATAATAATAATAATTAAATTCACTTTGCTACAAAGATTGTAGATGCGGAATGTCAGGTAACAAAAAATATATAAAAATACATATACAACGTATTCAAGGCACTTTACTCCTAAAGTCAACTCATTTTTAAAAAGTATTTATAATCCTTAAATGATGCAGGTAATCTCTAGTGGTTGTTTGTAAATTAGAAGTACAACAAGCCTAGTAGCTGTTACTATAGAATCAACAAATAAGAATAATTATTGATTACAGCCATACAGAGAATCCTCATAGTTCCGCAGGTACTACTAAATAAAGTCTTTACCTAATGTATTTTTCATGCCACATTTTGCTTTGAGATTTATACAAGTAAAAAATATTATTTCCAACACGACATAACTCCGTCAACGCTGAAAGCTTTTCATTCTCCTTGCCAAGTTCTATGTCTTATGCATTTAGAGTACTCACGTTATATTATTCATGCAGGCTACAGCCAAAATGTAATGTTGTCACGTTTCTCAGATAAGCGCCTAATTTTCTAGTATTCAGCACTTGGTGATAGAGGTATTATCAAAAACTTGCTTAGATTGCAATTTATACAGTCTCATTTGATATAGTAATTAGTGGTATTTGCATATCTACGAGTAGATTCTCTGTTTTTGAAATAAAGTAGTGGTTATGGTAATTTTATAAAGTAGAGATAGATCACAATCAATCACAAGCATCTACATACCTACAAATCCTAAGTATTATATTCTCGGATAAGTACGAAATTTTAAATATATTTACGTTTATTTTTTGTCTTCCAGATTGAAAAATCTACGCACTCTTTTTTATTTTTCATAAACAATAAATGGCAAATATTCAGACGCACTTAAATCGAACATTTATAATAGGTGACATCACTTTTTGCGGAAATAACGGCTTGCATGCGTTTTGACATGGAATCTATTAAAGTCTTGCAATATTAGGTGGTGAAAGAGTTCCAAATTTGCGTGATTTTTGTCTTTCATGCTGGAGCAATAAGCTGAGGATCGTTACGCAAAGACTTCTTCATCTGATACCTTCAAGTTTCAGTAACATTCAAGCCGGGGCCACTTGACGGTCATTCTACAGCTTTTAAATTATTGTCTCAAAGCACTTTTTTTTTGTTGTTTTCGCTAAGTGATAGGGTTCACCGTCTTGAAATTGAAATATAAAACTTTCATTTTCAAAGCTTTGTTCGGCTGTTGGAACCAAGCTTCTTGATAAAATACATTGATATCTTTCTGCATTCACTGTACCATTAACGAATTCATATTTGCCAACCACTTTACAACTCATTGATTTTGGCATACGAATTTTGTTGCTTGATTTACTTCGGCAGTATAATTTCTATCAGTTTTTTTTTGTTGCAACACCACGCGTCATTTTCTTTAAATTTATATCAAAACATGACGGATAGAATCTAAACTGACCTAAATTGAACTAAGCGCACTGGACTTATCAATAAGTGCATGCATAATACCGAAGAAAATAAAGATTAGCGTCCGAATACTTATTTCTCGGCAAACTTATTATATTTCTATTATTTTGTTATGTACCTTATGCAAAATAAAAAAGTAATTCCTTGCGACCACACTTCATATTATGTAAACAGTATCTGATTTTCCAATCGGGTAGACGATTTAAACACAAAACATAAATATGTTTTTTTAACATTTCGTACGTTGTTCGTATAGTCCACATAGTTGTTGGACCTCGTATATTATTATTAATAGTATAAAGTATGTCAAATTACTATAGCATCAAATCTATATTAAACAAACATTTTTCGAGTATTTAACTGTAAAAAGAAACTTTTTATTGGAAAACGAATTAGTTTGAGAGACGTGTTATTGAATTATTTACAATTTAGTTTAGTATTGTAGGTCAACAATGGGACCGGTCTAGTTTCCATAGTTTTAGCTCTGAAAATTTTTGATTTCACATATATAAATTAAAACATTTTTAATAACTTACGGAAAACTTGCTGCATATATTTAACACGCACTTCCGGGATTACGGTTGTTCGTTAATCGGCTATGCAGTTGTAAATAGAAATTAGTTGATTATTCATGAGTTGTTGCGGTAAACGCATTAAAAAATGTGCAAAGGCCGGTTTCATCGGCCTCATCCTAGTTGGCGGTAACTGACTTTTATTATTTATTTTGTTTTATATGTTTTTCACTCTAAAAAAACATATAAAACAAAATAAATAAAGATAACAATGGTGCATACTTAATTTGGGTCAACTTGAATAAGAGGAAATTATCGGTTTTTGTAATATTTAACTACGACATTATTGCTTTGGTGAAGTAATATATTTATAAACCGGAACCATATCAAATAAACGGATGTCGAACGTATTTTAAGTCTCCGTTTCCCGGAAAACGAATTAAACCTTTCAAGCAATTCAAAGCCGAAGGAGCATACCAAGCGAAGCAAGAAATCCAAGTATTCGCAGCAACTAAGCTTCAATGGTTCTCCAATTTTTATGAAGGAGAGCATTCGAAAACTTGAAATAACAGATTGCATTTTCAAACAAACAATCCTCCTTCGTATCGCATTTTTATTTAGGGCTTCGAGTTGAAATGAATGTTTCTTTTAAATGTAGCGCAGCCACATCACAAAGAACTATGTTGATGCACCTTCCATTATGTTTTAATGTAACGTATTTATTCCGCTCGGAATTCTTTTCAACGCCACTTACCTTTACTATACGTATGAACGTATGAAGGATAGGTTTTAAAGGGAGTTCGAAACTTTTGCCGATTCTTTCCTCTGCTACCCTTGGATACGCCGTGCCGTGTGTGGCATTTCTCACGATCCCATCGATTTTATAGACTTAATACGTTTGGAAAAGAATCAGCATGGCGCTGTTTCAGAAATGCACCGTGTTAGTTTGTGTTGATTACAACAAGAAATTTGGTCAGTATTAGTGGTTAAAATTGTCGCTTTCCATTAGTTCAAAGGTATTTCAGATTTCCTTATTATATTCTAGAAATTTACAGGACGACAAGAGGGCACTGGTAACCCAAAAATTTTAATTTCGATGAATGAATCAACTGATTGCAGCAGCTGTTTGTGTGAAATTCCTTAAAGTACAGAAAAATAACGCATGATTAACGTTCCAGCAATCATTCTTGTCTTCTTTAGAATATCTTTAAAAATATATAATGCACGTCAACAACACCCAACATTTTAAAATTTATATTTAATTACATTCCTTTAAAATTGTTATAAGTCCATCTTTTAAAAATTGTTCTTAATGTTTACTTTTCGCCATACTAGTGAAAAGGCAAACATAATTTGTAGTCTGGAGGATGATATATGTACATTTTAGCGGTTGTCTGGGTACCTCGCATCGCTCTTATGTAGAAAACGGCGCTGTATAACAAATTTGGATAGTCAGACATTAAAACAAGAAAATATCCTAACTGTTTTCCCACGTGGAAAGCACATCCCTTTGAATATGTAAGATGGTTGGAGTTATAAGGACCGCATGAAGTGTAATTTGTGGAAGAGGTGACAGAAGATGGAGAAGACAATTTTGAAAATATTGTATTGTAAAAGTTAAAGCTGTAGGATACTGGAGAGGTGGTAAAACCATGTTTTGTCGAAAGCGCGAGAAATAAGTTCAAGAAGATGAAATTGCCACACCCGTTATATAGATGTGAATAAAGTATTAATCAATTCATTACAAAATATGTTTTTAAAAAAATTCAAAGCAGTATTGAGCAGTATTCGTCACATGGACCTTCGACATTGGTGAATATGGCATTTCAGGAAAGTACATGCAAAATTACAAAGTATATTACTCATTCTACACGCACTGTTATAGAAAACCTATAATTGTTTAGCAGTTTTATTAAAGAAGTCAAAACCATATCACTAGCATCGATAGGATACAATGTCCGTGGGAAAAGATTTAAGCAGGAAAAAGCACCTTACCTAAAACGAAAATAGCTTTTACTCAATTACAAAGGCCTGTTTGTTTTTTAAAAATCGAAAGTAAATTAAAGTTTCACATCAAGTAGCAGGACAGCCAAAAAATCTTTCGTCCATCATATCTATTGTTAACTCTATCCGTGGACAAACTGTAGATACATCGATCTATACGTAGAAAGCTTTACTCCAAGAAAGTCGAACTAATGTTTTCTAAAGAAAGTTGGATTCACTACAGAGACAGGTGAAATATGGCAAACCTTAAATTTCACGCTAAATCCTTTGAACGCACTAAAAAAGTTTAGTTCAACGGATATTGCGTAATAAATAAGCCTAAAAAGGTACTCTGAGGCATGTCAGATAGATTTTCAACAACATAAGATTTATGCGTTGATTTTTATCGTTCTCATTGCTTATTTCGATTTAAGCAAACTTGGTTTAAGTGAATTTGCTGAAAAAGATAAAAGGAATGTAATGAATAATGATACCAAGGACTGTGGAATAGTATGACAAAGAACACTAGGTATCGGCACACTCCGCACTGCGCAAGTTTAATTAATTCGGAACAGCTACTTCAACCGTATGATTGAAGGATGCGAGAGAAAGATTCTAAGTCTAACGTGACTGTTTTATCATTATTTTCGAGAAAAAAATATTATTACAAGTATCTCTTTTTGCCGTCCAGGCACCCTAAAACTAAGACATGCAAAGATAGACCAGAAGGTCTCTTGTCATTGTAGTACAAAATCTAAAACATGTGTACGTCATACCTTAATGAATCAAACAGAACTGCTTATGACAGCGACTCGTTCTCTGTATTCAGCAGATTTGTGTTCCTTTTTATGTAAACAGTTTCGTAAGCGTCTAATTCCCGCCGCGAAGTTACGTTCTTAATCAATTCCAGGTTTGGCCAGTACAGGTAACGTGAACATACTTTACTTACTCATCAGAAAAAAAACAAAGGTTGTTCTTCTTCTTTGCTATTAATAACAAATAATAAAATGCCCAATAATCAGTAAACAGGGTGGAGCAATAATAAAATTAGGTATTACCTAAGTTAATAAAATTAGTTACTAGCTTTGCTATTCTAACAAGTGGACTGTCAACTTTTACCACATTCCAGTCGGAGTATATAAACCATCAAGAGGCATCTCTACAATTTAAAGCTGTGTCCACTTATATTCCATTATTGCAAAGATACTCGCTTTTAATAACTTACTTTCATCACGTAATATGTTCAAAATAAAATCAGAACTTCCAATGAAAAAAAAAAGAAAATGTCAAAATCATAAAATAATCTACCATAAGCTAGATAATATGATAATTACGTGAATTTTCAATACAAATCGCTCATACAATTTTGTTGCAATTATCTTTTTTTCACTCTTAAAATTCACAACGAGATATTTTAGAATATCTACCTAAATTCGCTATTTTTACAAACAGCTAATTTTACGTAGTACTGATATGAACTTTGCCGCTTGTACACGAAAATATTCTCGCCTTTATATTTTTAACCCGCCACATACACGCCATATATACTAATGTACGCATTTGTATTTGACGTCAAATTACGGGTAGGGTTAAATTAAACATGTGAAAAAGGATGTTTAGTGTCGTAAGCAAATAAATAACTTTTAATTTTGTGTGTCTTTAATGTGTGCCAATTAATTCAGATTTTTCGAATATTCAATTTTATTTTGACACACGTGTATTTTAAAAATTAGGAAAAGGCCTTATGTATACATGCAAATGTGAGTCTTTATGCATTTCGACAAAAACAATGATATTTTGGGTTGATTTTATTATTTAAAGTGGATTGCTGGTATGCCATGTCTTTGTATAAATTCTTAACCCTTAATTTAAGATGACAACTTTAAAAAAGCAAATTGTTGAAGGATAATAGATATCAAAGGACTACTGAATGTACTTGATTTACCTACACGTACTGTTAAGCCATTATGATGCGTTGTCTCAGTATTCACCTGCATTAAAAAGGGCTAAAATCAAGAGCTTCCTATAACTTTAGTAATTAAACTATCTAATCTTCTTTGATTGAAAACTGTAACTAAAGTATACTTTTCGGTAATCGGAATTTGGGGTAACATTAATATATCATCTTGACTAAATTTAAGTAAAAATTATGTTTTAAGTTACAAACAAAGATGCTGCGGATGTCGCCAATAATCAAAAAAACTAACAAAAACATGTATTGGCACTTGCTTAAACTTCCGGACTACGCAAAAGCATTCATTTATTCTGTGGAAATCGTAGAATCCACTTTCTAAACACCATTCGTACTCTGCTCCGCAAAAATAAACTTATCTACATTGAACTTATATCTTCCTTAACAATGTTTACAGTATTTAACCCATTCTTCCCTACTGGAAATTGAAATCAAATGATTTTCTACAAGAAAACCAATAAATAAAATATTTTAGTCATAAAATTGAGCTGGAGGTAGGTTATTCATACCTACGAGGATAGGTTGACAAGGTTCGGTCATGAAGATCGCGCTACTGGTAAAAATATCCTAGTAATACAACTGTGTAAGCGTTGAAAGATACCTTTGAAAATTTCAGCCGTGTTGTTTAATAGTCGTTTGTATGAGTTGATGTTAGTGTGGACAAAAATGGAAAAAGTCAAATATAAAGCCATCATGAAATCCTCGCAATACGCCTATGCTATTTAAAGTTAGGAAGGACGCTGCTTATAAAGATTTTGCAGCATCATTTGCCACAGTAACATTTTTGCTAGCTGAATTTTAACGTGGTTGTACCATTTCACTTGATTAACGTTCGTGACAGCCAATAAGCTGTAACTACTACCGTTAATATTGGAAATGTTCACCAAATGGTGTTAGTTACGCACTCGGTTCTCCGTTTATTCGCTCAGGACTAAAAACGCATCCGAATGAACACTCGCAAAGCCCCGCTGAAGCAGTTTAAGCGAAATAAGTGGGAGTTTTGGCGTCGATTAATAACTATAGATACCAAGGCACAGTAACAGTAGAAGTTGTGTCAATCGACTATTTGGATAAAGGAAAAACAATAATGGGGCATCATTACTTGACAAGCTAAAGGCGGAAATTGGGGGAAAACGGTCGTATTTGAAGAACAAGAAGAAATTCACGAATTGCGGTTTGCATTGATAGACTACCCAGCCAAATATAGTCCCCAGCGACTTTTTTCTGTTTCTTAGGCTCAAAGATTCACTCGGAAGACAGAGATTTTAATTGAATGAGAAGTTTGTCACATTCGTAAATGCCCATTTTGAACAACAAGATGCCAACTGCTATTTGAACGGATTAAAGAGATTTATATCATTTTCTGTAAGAAAACGGTGAAATTTAATATTATTAATATATCATTCAATATATTTAGCAAGCAATTGGCGCATTAACTAGATGCTAATGTGTAAAGTATCATTATTAAAAGTACAAACAATTATAAAATGCTAAGTTTAAGGCAGTGGAAAGTAACAAGACAGAAACTGGTAACTCGTTTCACAGCGCGTGACCGTAGAACTTAAGTGACAATATGAATAATGAATTTTAATTTTGTAAATTAAAATCTAGAAAAATTAGATTTAAGTCAACAGAAAAGGAAGCTGGTTACCATTCGTGTATGACCGAGTGAATGCGACATACAAGCATAAACCGTTATAATTGGATTTGTCCGAACAATCACATCCGCCATGAATTTTCCCCGATTCCACAATCTAATTTTCTTCATTCAGCCAATCACAGGATAGAACTCCGCTTCGCAATATGTTTTGTTTGAAATTTCCGAAGACGCCGTTTATGCTACTTCATCGAGAGCATACGCTGTGTTAGTTGTTCTCCGAATTTTAAAAATTTACCGAGGCATCTCAACTAAAGGCAGTTAATATTAATTGAAAGTCGCGTCTACTCAACTTTGGTTATTTAACCATGTATTATCTATTTTATAACCGATTTCCGGTTATTCCTGATTAAATTTACAGATCCAATTTTCCTTCGAGTAATACCCTTATCAAATCCTCCCACGCTGTTCAGACGAACGCAGTACTTCGCCTGTCAATTCATTGCTCTTCGAAAAAAAACCTTGTAATTTTAAAAATCATCTTTACTTATTACAATATATATTACGATTGATTGATAGTTGGAGTAAAATCACAAACAAGTAGGTATATACGATATCCTCCTACTGCTTCTGTTGGAGTACAAAGTTAAGCGAACTGAGAAGCAGCGTAAACTAGCAGCGCACTTAACACGCAAGTTTTTGTAATATACACATTTGTTCACCAAACAAGCGCTAATGCAACACACATAGTTGCCCCGTGCAACTAAAACAGCCCGCCCAATATCAGTCTATGATCCACATATATGAAATATAGTGCGAAAAATAAATTATTCATTACTGAAAGGTATAGTTAATCTTGAAGAGGGTCTGCGAATACAAAGTTTTAAATGCTAGGGTTCTATTCAAGCAATCCGAAGATTACCAACGTCTTAGCATAAAAAACGTCTAAGGTTCATTCGTATGTAATTACTATCCGCCCGAAGAGAAGTCAGAAGTGCTTTTACCACTTGATTTTTTTTTCATGTAGATTATTTAAGTGTTGAATGAAAATTACTCTGATTTCCTCAAGGTCGTATCGTCGTTAACCTCTGAACTTTATTTATGTATAGTTATAAGATGCATCCAAAGCAACCTATATAGCAATCGAGGCGTTGTTTGGAAATAAAATTACCTGTTTCAACTACAGTTTGTTTGTTTCAACTAAGTGAATTTTTCGTTGTGGTGAGTGAACTTCTCAAGAAATCTTTGCAAGAAGTTTTCAAAATTTCATAAAATGCCACCATATTACAGGAGACCCGAAACCCTTAAGATACTTTGCATATCACCCGTACTGCGTCGATAGAGCTGCATGTGGATCCATGTTGCATGTTTCGAAACAGCATTGTCCCAAGATTAATCCACCAAAATCTGCCGCGATTTCTGTAAATCGTGCATGCATGCAGTTGTGTCCAGCGCAGTTGCCATTACAGGGAAGAAGGAGGACATTTCTCTGCGGCGTGGTCAGGATATTGGGTTTGCGGATGGACAGTGATCTTCGGGTTCGAGTGTGGGGCATAATTAAAAAATCCTACATTACACTTGAATGGCGTATACTAACAGACACTATTTCAATACAATATTCAGAGCGGCGCTGCGTGAGGCCTTACTACTTTCGCGTACTGGTTACTTTGACATCGTACATGGGCCCTGTTTGGACTTGGTGCCCCGCCGTCGTTTATTAATTCAGAACGCTTGTTTAAAATTTGCCTACAATATTCGAACATATCAACATATATCTACAGCACTACGTTGGTTGGCTAAAAATGGATTCGCGATGAAGCAGTGGTATTTCACAAGATCATTTTGGAAAAAATAGATTTCGTACAGAGCCGATGTTTACAATAATAATATAAGATATATATACTGCACTTATGTAAAATAATTCAAATTTGAGCTTTATAGAAGGTGTTTTTCGTATAACGTAGCCAACATCTATATGCGATACCGCTAGAACTCCGGCAACTGTCTCCTCTTGATTTTCAAAAGAAAATTAAAAAAATTTTAGTTTATTTTGGTGAGAAATGAAAACCGGTCAACGCCATCATGCCGAAGACTGATGAAACGGAGCTATCATATATAATGTCGTCCACCTTTCAGTTTATTTTTAACAATTTTTGCCAATGCAAATTTCTTTCCAAATTTCTTACTAAAAAGTGCGTTTAAAGTATAATTTTTTTTCTGAGAAAAATCTCGTAGTGTGGAATGCACCAAAGAAAATGCGAAGCTTTCGCCGAAAACCTATCCGGCTATATTTTCCCAAACCATTTTCCTTCAAGAAATAATTGATATCGAGAACATATTATTTAGACGTTGTTCCTTGTATCAATCAGAGCGTTTTGTCTGAAAATTAGACCATATTTCGTTTCCAACGTTATTTAAGCAATCACCAACACACACAGTCTACTCTACTTTGCTTTAGAGGTTGGGGTAGCACATTTAAATAATTAACATCAAAGAGAAAAGTTTTAAAGACAATATTTAATAACAATTTCTTCTCGTCTGGAGAGCAAAATGTAAGTTTTCTCTTTATTAACACCTTCTCATGTAAATAATAAGTTTAAACGACCAAATTAACTTGTTTGGAAATGCTTTGCTGTTTGCAATAAACTAACCCACGTTAACTTAATAGCCATCGCATATTATTACTACGTTGTTAATGAATTCAAGACAAGTTATATTATTTCAAGGTTTCTCCGTATAGGTAAATAACTTTTGCAATCTCGGCATACAAAATATCTTTATGTTTTATTGAAATGATTCGTAAATTATTCCAATTCCTTAGCAAAATTGGAAGAAAGGTGACGAATTACTTAGAAAATAATTAGGCTAGCTTTGTTGGTAATTTCATTAAAAAATCTTCAATCAAAACATCGAGCTTTCTATTACTTCGTGGTGGCCAATAGAAGAATGAAGAAATTGTTACAAGGTGTTTCGAATAGCTAGCTATTCTATTACTATTACTGAATGTGTCAAATACGAATCAATTCAGGCAGTCGTAGAATTTCATCACGTGAACGTGATTTCATCTGCAAACGCGTTACATTTCAAAAAATAGCATACATTCACCATACATGTTTACCATTTGAAATAGCATGGAGCGCATGCAATCCTTTAATTAAAATTACTTTGTTTTTTCCCTTCGAAACAGATGTACACAATTTGGTTTTGTTATATAGACACGCATCCTTGCATGCGTGCCACATCCTGACGGGAAATGAAATTATTACTTTTCAAAGTTATACCATGGAAATTATATGGACCCGTGTAAAATATCTTAAAGCATGTAGCAACAGTGAACAAGATGCATTCCCTTCAAGGTGATGAAATATGCAAACGTAAAATGCAGCTACAAGCTTTTAACGCTTTTCAAACAGCACGAGTCCATACATTTGTTATTCAACGCTCCTTGCACAAAGTAATGAGTGACGGCGGACAACCCCGTAATCTATGCCGGTGAAGTATTCACGTCGTCGGCAATTCGGAAATATTCTAAAAATTACGGAGTCGTTACTGATATATTACGTTAAGCTTGATGTATACGGCGCTGTAAGACACAAAAGATCTGTCAAAAAGACAATCGCTGATTGCTTTTTTAACCTAAATTGCTGCTTTCGAAAATAAATTTTGGAATATCTAACTTGTCATTAGGCAAAGAATTTTCCAAGTTGGATGATTTATTTTAACAGGCTATAAAATTCGTAAAAGTAAATCACTTTATATATTTTTTTGTTTTTTAATTTATTCGATTAATATATAATAACCGTTGAAAGTTGTCACCGTTTGTTTGATTCGCATACAATCTCGTTCGATGTAGCCATAGGGCTGTGTTTGCGGCGAAAATTAAATCTCATTGTAAATAAACAATTTCACAATTTTTTACCATCTTCCATAAACTGCTGTAGGTTTTCCACCTTCGAAACTCGATTTCTCTCAAATTATAAATGTGTCTGAAAGATCAGAGGGGTACTTCAATTAGTAAGATAAGTAACACCACTATCTTTGATTTTTCCAGCTTTAACTATTTTGTCAAAGATTTGCATTAAAAATTTAAATGGAAATTAAAAAAGGAATTGTTTTTTCGTAAAGAATGATTCTTTCAAAATATTCCGATGCAACATTATTTGGACTATACAATATTTCAACGAATTAATCTTTATCAGCTCATATTATTAATGTTGATACAGTATTTCTTTATATACGGTGGGGCATTGACAAATACTTGGTCTTGGGAAGAAAAAAACATAATCTCCCTTAAGATCAATTTAGTTCAAGTTAGGTATAGAGTACCCATAAGCTTCACTAAGTTTCACTTCTCTCACCATTCGTTTTCTTTTTCGAAAACAATTATTTAATCACTGCTCTATATTCGATGTTTTCCATTGTTGTTAAATCAGAAAAGTTGTTCGCTTTAAATGGCTGCAATTCATAAATTAACTGACATGTCTTTTGGAAAAGTTGACAGGATCCGAAAAGTAGAGTTATTTCAATTTTAGTAGCGTAATTTCTTGCACAGACCAAGTAATTATCGAACTCCCTTTGGATTAATAATAGAACAAAAAAGTTGTGCGCATTTCAATACAGAGTTTACGAAACAATACCCGAAATGCCACTGAAAATTAATGAATTGACTCTGGGCTTGATAATTCTCTTAACTGCAGTTTCGTGAAAGCGAAACGAAGCTTTTTGTTATGAAGTAGAAAATATTCCGATTAAAAATTTCAATGGAGATGAAGAAATGGTAATGGCTTCAAGTAAAAAATGATTTCTTCCAAGTACTTATTCTGAAAGAACAATTAAAGGAATGCTATATGGACTTCGACATTTGAAAGAATCTATCTCAATGCGAGGTTTGTCACAATCACACTATGTACTTTGTAGAATTCTCATTTCTATGATATTGATGTACAAGCCACTGAATAACATTCTATTTTTGCGGCCATAAGGCTTGTGCCCTCTAAAAGTGTTACGGTTAATATTGTTATCGTATAGTTCTCCACATTTTACAATGGTTCGCTCCAACCTGAGCTGCTGTGGACTTGGTGTTCTTGGTTGCTGGATCATCTTCGAGAATTTCTAAAATATTGTCGTTGGTGATTGCCATTTCGTGTGGAGCAGATCTTCCATCATGACCTCTTTGTCGTTCCTTTAAATTTCATGCCTTATGACTTATTTTACGAGTTCTACAACTTGTTAATATAAGTGCCTCAACTTTGAGAATACCCTGTATATTGTAACGAATATAAGTGTATCAGTTTCTCAATAGATTTCAATTATACCATATCAGATTCTATTCATTAAAAAATTAAAATTTTGTAGAAAAAGAAATAATTTCTTTTCCTTTAAACCGTTTTAAAGTCATTTAATGTGAGGTTAAGTTACAAAGTAAATGCAAGAAGTAACGTAGCAGTTATTACTAGAAAGACACATGGATGCATACGTATCATTTTAATGAATTTTCTGGCTTTGGGAAGTTCGTTCGGATATTATGTCTCAGTTAATGGTCGTAAACTGTCGAGATTATGGGAAAAAGAACATCGTAAAACAACCGTCTCCTGACTTATGATCTTAATTGGGGTTACCTTCGTACTGTTTTCGTTTATCGTAAAATTCGCCTCATTTCCTGTAAGTAAGAAGCAAGTTTGTATTGTTTGCGCCAAGAAGTCAAGATATTATTAAAACCTTTGCTTTTTCCGCGACTTATTATGCTTTCGGTCCTTCAATATCTTTAATGATGGAGTGTATTAAATTTTATATCTAATTTGTGGAAGGATCGTTATGACGCTATTGACACTTTTTCAAAACAACGGTTTTAATTTCTTTTCAACGCTTAATCTTTGTTTCAATAACAAAATACCTTTTAGTATTTCATGTATTTTTCAATAATGACGTGTTAACTCTAAAGGAATATTAGTCAATTGAGTTGTATAACAATCACCTACTTAATGCTATTTAGTATCCGATCATCAACAATTGTTTCCAAATAAATTATGATGTAATCGTGAGTTTATTTATATATATTTTATTATATATATATATATATATATATATATATATATATATATATATATAT
>LR737386.1:16134648-16366285 GCA_902655005.2 Marronus borbonicus
TGTATACGTTATTATAGCATTCATGAAAGAAACTGCGGTAGACAGCTAGTGATATTTCACTGGTATAATGAAATGATTATAGATAGATAGATAGTTTATTTTCATTACTTGACACAGATGTGCGTATAACAAGTCAAGGAAAAAACAAAAATAAAGAAAACAAAAAAACATGTTATCAATATTTATAAATATATAACCAACTTATGTACGCAGATATTCATCAATGGAATAAAATAAGGACTCTAAGAGCAATCTTTTGTCAGGTTGCATTTAAAATAAAAGATTGTATACATACTGTTGTAAATAAATTAACAAAGTGAACATAATTACGATAAAAACTTGCTTGTTTTACGTATAATACCTGGTGTCCCTGAACATTTCTATGGATTCGTATTAGTGCCATTAACATCTCAATCTTCTATAAACCCATTTCTGATTTCAAATGAATTAATTGCATTTATTTAGATGTAATTACTCAAGTAGCTTCGGTATCAATGTAAAAAAAGACGTTCATTCAAAGACGTAGTTTTATGCAAACATCACCATGACAACATACACGTTCATAAATTGCTGTTAAAAATACTCAGGATATAAGAGTAATTTGGAGATATACAAAGGACAGTTAAAGCAAAGCAATGGGACTTATAGAATATGCAAGTTTTAACCATAAAAAATATAATGCTAAGATGGCTTAGCTTCCTCATGGTATTGATGGAATAATTCACGGCAAACGCAACAAAAGGAGAGACAAAAATTACACTAACACACGGACATGTTTCTGCCTATCCGGCGTCATCAGCGTGGTTTCGAGAGTAATTTTTTATCTCTACCTTCGATCGCTGTTGCCTCACAGTTAATGCCACAACTTTCAAAACGACAAACTCGACATTTCTTGGCGCCCTCTAGTGCCAAAGAAACGCACGCCTGCCGTTCAGGAAGCAGCGACATAAACCGGGTACTGTTCCCCAAACCATCCCTCGAGCAGTTCTCTGACTGCTAAACACGAGATGGCGACAGCGATAGAAGGTAGAGATAAAAAATTACTCTTGAAACCACGCTGATGACGCTAGGTAGGCAGAAACATGTCCGTGTGTTAGTCTAATTTTTTTCTCTCCTTTTGTTGCGTTTGCCGTGAATTATTCCATTAATACCATGAGGAACCTAAGCTATCTTAGCATTATATTTTTTGGTTATTGTTTCTAGGCATTTTCTGAAGTTTTAACTATGCTGATGGGCTCAACATTTCGTTCCTGTCAAAAGTTGTTTAGCTCTTTTTTTCTTTTCAAGTATTACCTCAGCACTAAACAATGGTGATTTCAGCATTACGATTTCATTTAATTATAAAAACTACAATGAATACAAGGTACATCTGAATTGCTTAGTCAAATTTTACCAACGTGATGCATGTCAAGTGAGTTCTTATAAACATGTATCCGAAAATGCTTCCTTAAGTAGTTACATGTGAATTTGAAAATTATAGCTATTTTTACTGAAACAGCGAGAACAGATTTCACAGGATTTGTTATTAACCCAATTTAAAAAATGCGAAACATTGTTTACGTTTTTCAGTTAATTGTTAAGAAATGAAAAGGTAATAAAACTGGCCTTCAGCACATTAGAAAAACTTGGATGAATATTAACCCATTACATGCAGCCATCCATTAAAAAAAAGAATCGTTAATATCTTAAAAACTGTTGAAAATAGGTACATCAAACCTAACTAATATGAATCTATGTGGAATATCCTTTCCAATCCAATAGTGTAGTTAGAGATACCACGATTTATTTGAAAAAATTGAGTTTTCTCAGTTTGAAGATATCGATATTTGGAAATATTTTATCACCATCCTGTACAAAATTTGGTAACCATAATGATAATATGCGATACGGATGACCTTTCATTTCGTTTCATAAAAGTAAATACCTTAGTCTTCATTACATTCTTAAATATTTTATTTCAATAAGAGCAGCAGAAATACTTAAATTTCATGATCGTGCATACCTCGAAAACAGTTGACTATCCCGGTGCCGTAATACTAATTATTTGCATGTGATGTGTACTATCGATTAAAGTGATAAAAAGTATATCATTGTGTTGAAATAAGAAATATTAGAACCATTTCCGGTTCAACCGGAAGTGTTTCGTAGGCGAAAATATTTAAAATTAATAGCTTCCATGCTATAATTACCTATTTCAGAAGAGTCAGAATTCCGTTCATAACATCATTAAATCTTCTAACCAACGAGCTTCGTGAAATAGCCTGTATATCATAGTATCTAAGATTTTTACATGAACATACTCTTTTATTCTAGATATATCATGTGAACATCAAATTATTGCTAAGCCAAAAACGACAACACAAACACACACCTGAGATGTACAACATCAAACGACATATTCGATTATGTTGGCTGGGAGACGCCACAAAAAGCAACAAATTTGTCTTTCAATCTTCGTGATGAAGGTAGAAAGTTAATATCAATTTATCATACAGTGAAACCGTTAATTTACGCATACAGATTAATCCCTTCAAGAATTCGGGATTATTACAATCTTGTCTAATGCTCCGTAGTGACCTGAAATTAACGATTTTTAATTTAAAAAAAATGGGAAGAAGTGTTGATAATTATAATATTTTACAAAATGCAAGAAACGTAAAAATTTTGTCTCATCCGTTTGTTTCCTCGATGTTGTGCAATAACTGTAGTTAAACGTTAGAGAGAAACAACATATGCGTGTTCTCTGCTGCTAATTAAACGCATACACCACCAAATTCGTGTAGTGTCCTATAGTGAGTATAATTCATTTCAATGGAATATCGAGGTATTTGCTACCGATTTCGATCAGGTAAATAAGTGCACTGGGTTTATTGCATCGCAATATCGTAAAATATTAATTATTAATTAATATTTTACTTTTTATTTAATATTAATATTAATTATTAAACCAACTATACGTACTACTGCACGAAATTTACGGTTGAATATTAAACTAATAATGAACAGCTTGCTTATATTTTACAGGACAGCGATATTAATATTGTAGTCATTAAATTTTACTACCCTGTAGAACAAAATAATTACGCTACCTGTTATTGTTTCGTTATTTGTATATTTTGTTTGTAATCCAAATCCAAAGTTTATTTTATCAATAAGATCAAATAACAGACTTTCTGATTCCATTATCCACGAAAAATGCTTTTCGATCCATGGGGATGTTGTACGTCGAAATTTTCAAGTACGGTAAATTGCAATGGTTATCACGCTTATCCCAGCATTTCGATGGCCGCCTGTGAGTAGTATTACATTTACTGATATCCAATGAAATTAGTAAATTTTAAAAAGAAAAAATATAATTGTACTTTCCGTTGGTGAATTTTGTTTCGCGCATTGAAAGTTGTTTGCTGGACTTTAAACATACGTACGTCCTACCTACTTGTGTAAGGCAATGAAAGAAAATTGGCCTGTAGGAAATTCCAAGGAAAACGCTACCAACACTGCTTTGCCTTGCAATAATATGCATATTCATAAATCCAATTTTCAAACATTACTAATTGAATAGATACTTTTTAAAATAAACAAAATATCGACAAACTACAATGTATACTACCATGCCAAAGAGGGCCATGAAATAATAAGAAAAAGGTCTTATATTCTAATGTCTGCAAGCCTTCTGTTTCCAATATATATTCAATATCCAAGATATTAATATTTGGAACATTTTTCTTTGAAAATTTAATTTTCTTCATCTAATAACAAGAAACATAGCTACTTGGTCGACAGGGGCTTTAAAAAATAACAACATAGCACCACAAAGAAAAACAATTCATATCCTTATTCTTGGATACACTTTTTCAATCTTCATGTTAATGATTGGTAGCATTTTTGATATATGGCTGGATTATTGCGGAATCTACCAGCAAACTCCATAACTCTGTTTCACGGTTGCCCTTCCTTATTTAGTTCTACGGCATACATTTCATTTTTCATAATCCGCCAAAATTACCGAATAAGGTCGGGACCACGAATCTGGCTGTGGTATAGGTCCCCTACAACCACTTATTTCCAAATCGGTTTTGCAAAAATTCCCTTAACTTCCGGGAAAAGTGAGCTGGTGCACCGTCATGCATGTAGTACATTCTTTGAATAATGTTCAGGGGTACATTTTTTAATAAAGGGTTCACTTGATTTTCCAAAAAAATTCGAAAGAGTCCGTCTGTCAATTGATTGGGCAATTGAAATGGACCTGAACTTTTGGAAATAAACTGAAATTTTGTTAATCGTATAGCATAGGATTGAATGAATAAATTTTTCGCAAATATTATACAGCATGTCTGAAACTCACGGCTAAACATTTAAATGAAAACGACGTAAAAATTTATTCATTTCTTTTTAAATACGACCACCTAAAATTGATACAAATGTTTATATCTGGTATTATTTTAATATTTTTCACTATAGTACATTTGAATTCCATGGTTTTGCTTGTACCTGTATAGTATATTCTTTGAAAATTGTTCTAGGAAGTTAGCACGCTTATAGTGCATATATTACGCTTATTCATAAAAAAACACTTTGATTCGAACTGCCATGTTTTTTTAATCGGGTCTATGCAGAAAATAAACATACATTATTATCGTTACTCTTCTTCCTATACAGTCGAACAGAACGAGCAGAACAGACTGGTATTCGTTGGCAAGTAAAGGATAAACTTAGCTATAGTAATGAGTGAATTAGATGAGGAAGTTAGTAGGAAGACACATTAATTTTATGTATTTTAACAACTCAGTAACACATCGAAATTCATCCTTCCACATTAACGAGAGCCAAACGTACCCGTCCGTAATTTCTACGTAGCGGTCATGCGGATAAGTGATGAGAGCAATTGTTTCAAGCGAGAGATATGAGCTTAACACAATGTTAGAGTGGCGAATATAAACTAAATATGCGAAATGCAGAAATTAGTGCTTGCTGATATAACTACGATTTCAGCAAAATCTCCTCTATTTTAAGGAGGTGTAGTGTAAATGGAGATTAGCGACTTGTCAGAGAGTTAACTGCTAAGGTTTGTTTATAATTTCCACGATATTTTTATGGGATTAGGTTTTTAATCCTTGTTATATCCGCTCAGCGTACTACATAATAATGTATCATAATAAATGGAGAGTTGCCAGGAAAATACAAACAGCGTTTTACGACTCCATTACTGTTCTTTCCAACAACAAGATTTGACTCCGTTGATGAAGAATCAAACTCATCGGATAGGTGTCATATGCAACAGTGATTTTGAAAGACTTGGAGCAATTTATTGCTATTGGATAGGCAATTCGTCCATACATTATCATGCGATAATTGTTGTCATATAGTAAAGTAACAAAGCAAAAATAACAACTATCATAGCAGTTAATTTAAGGACACATTTTATGTAATAAAGAACAGCAATGATCCTCAAAGAAGAACTCTTGAGAACGGGCTTCAATGAAAAACCTTTATAGATTTAAAAGATCATTCAAACCTTGGTAAAACCAAAATACTTACTGAAATATTTAAATTTTCTGCATAATTCACACTGATATATTTAAAGAAATTTATTGAATGTGGCATGAGGTTCTTTAATCTTATTTTTTTTTATTGTTTATTTTCAGAGGACTCCAGCTAATCGAAAAAGGAAACAAGCGGCTCAAAGAAATTGCAAAAAACAGTTTAAAAAGAAGAAAAATTGTAAGACTGCATAAATAAGTTGTCGGAAAATTAAAACCAACTCAGGGAGAAATAATTTTTAAATGCAGAAACAGTCTCTCAACAACCCTGGTAAAAACTTTTATTAATAGTTTGCTTAATTCTCATAATTTCGATTTTAAAAATAACATTTTAATACCAGAAAAATTAGATACAAGCAATTAATTTTACAATTAAATCAAATATAGGAGGGCTACACAGTTGTAATAATAATAATAGCAATAAATATATTATGTATTTACGCTGCGAATACATCCATATTCGTTATGTCGTGATAAAAGGAAATCACGTGGTACTAATTAGGGCTGTTAAAAACCGTCTCTTTCAGGAACCACCCAGCGCACTACTCGGTTTCGGGTTACCCGGGTACATAAACAGACCCGCAATAATGCAAAGAAAAACACATCGAGAACGTTGTATGGAAGTGAGAATTGGCTCAGTATGGTTCTCCGGACGTGATAATGAAAAGGTATGAACGTACAAATTGTTCCAGATTTTCCTTTAAAAGTGCAGATTTTGTATTCAACATAGTTTTTGATGTACATGTGCTAATGTGCCATCTAGGAGGAATTGAAATGTAGATAAAAATCGTTTTCTTTAATTTTAAAAGATAATGAGAGTTATATAGTCGGCTTCCAAAGAAGAGTGACAGACAAGGATGGTCGTTTGCCATTACTGCACTGTTCAAGTAATGCTCTGTTTACCTTTTAGTGTCTGTTATAAATTGCCAAATATAGTTTTGTAGATTTTGTGAATCTGGTTTATTATTAGCTACTTACATGCTTCTTACTTGCTACTAAGCAAGGCGCTTGGTGTGATTCGGCAAGCTACAGGGAATATTAAAACAATTGCAAAACCTTGTTTTCCATCTCGTAGCATAAAGAGACCATGTAGTAGCCGAAAACAAGGGATCTGCGAGGGATGGTAGAAGAAGTATGAAATGAAACGATTTTGTTGAATAGTACAAATAATGCTTGTTTACTTTGTTGAACGAAGGTGGCTTTAAATATTGAAAAAGAGACAACAGGGCAAGCATTAATCGAGAAACATGACGTTGCATTCTTGCAGACTGCTTTTTTTAAAAGGTATACGGCTAATCTCATGTTGAGTTCCGCAACAATAGCTCACAATAATCGCCAATCCCAAATGAATGATTTCATTTCTTATATTGGAGGATGTTTATTTATTAATTATGAACATCATGTAAAGGTTGTTCCATTTATACTTTATAGTATTATTTAATAATTAGGACGACGTATGTTCTATTAACAAAAATAGTTGTTAGTTTATTAATATACGTGCATTATATGAATAATGAAAATATTATTATTATTACGGATAAAAATTGATGACGTTGGTCAAACGCGAAAATAGACAAAAACTGTGGAGTTTTACGTAACGTATATTTGCTTAAAAAAATCACTTCTGATAGAGCTCTATTTGTAATCTCTCCAAGATATACATTTATGTACCAGTTCCCCACAGTTCGGATTTACTTAAAGATCTCTTTGTAGATGGATGGACATCCTTTTTAACTGTCATTCAGTGTACAAATACTTTCTAAACATTGCTAAATAGAATAGTAAGTTTATTTTACTTCTATTTTCGGTACTGATGATCTGTGTAAGCTTCTTAAAATATTGTTTCGAAGATATCTTTACAACCTCTCTTATAAATGTTAAGATCATTTAAAAATAGCATAGTAGAAGGCGAAAAGAAGTTAAAAAGAAACAGCTCACAGATTGATGGGTATATGTAAAGCGAGAATTCAGCTCCTATGTTTAAAGGATGCGACAGGGATCTATATTTGTAGTGTAGCAAGCTTTTGAAGTATAGCAATATTCACCGTAAATTTTGCCGTTTCACTATTTTTATTCTATTCAGAAAGTGGGTATGTATTAGATTTCTTGACAGAACCTTAAAATAAATCATCTGCTGCTAATCCGAATTTTGTTTTGTCTTCGACATACCACTGAGGTGACATGCCTAATATAAAATGTTATAAGTAGAAGCAAGTTCAGAAAGTAGAGCAATCATGCTGGTCAAAAGTTGATTGCCATTTTATTCTTTTGGCCGCTCCTTGTAAATATAAATATGGCATATACACCAAATTAATATGTAATGAAGAGGTCAAGGTGTATGGTGATAATTACGTTCACCGTTTATCAATAATAAAACGATTGCTTTGGCGAACATGTCATTTTTACAACCTTGGGGACTTTGGAATGGACTTGGGGCACATTATTTGTAATGCAACATGGTTAAGAATTAATCAAGTTATTGCTTGCTGAACTCTGAGCTACATGAAAATTTGATTAGTATTAATTACATTTACGTGTACTTTTGGTTTTTTTTTCTGTCTTTATCAAATATTTTAAAAACTAAATATGTAGCTAACTGGAAGCAACGGAAGTATCGATTTTCTTCCATTTACTTAGCAATAGCTCTTATGTTTCGTAATTTTAGTTATGAATATTAACGCAAGTTAACGAACCCGTTACAAGTCTTACAAACGCTTCACTTAGGACTAATTACTATGCAAAGGCGGGAAAACTTTCTTAATACATACTCATCTTACACATCGTAAAGTAGCAATTTGGTCTACCGAACTTACCTAATTTCCGAAAAGATAGGCACTGTACTAATCTATACATCGCGCATTAATATTCAAATATACTTTGGTTGTATTATTGAAATGTTTGCAAGATAAATATTCATCCCATTTAGTAAATGAGTTAATATAATAACTATAGCGCTTGTTGGCACAATAAATTTACACGTTTCGAACAATGTTGTATTGTATTGCGTAAAATTGCAAATTTAACAACCTTGCGATGAGTTCGATTAGTAAATGTAATTATGTAGATGTGCAAATTTATTGTTCATAATACCTTACAGTGTTGCGGACAGCAAGTTTATACAAAAATAAATCGGAAAGTACGCCACTAGCTAAATATCGTAGGAAATGTTATGATCAATTTGTACAGGTTGAAAACAACATCATGAGTATTTTTTTGTTGTCCAATAGGTTTGAAGATATTTGCAATTAAAAAATGTTTTGCAGGGGTTTACAAAGCTCTTTATATTTTATGATAGTGTTGGTTAAATGTTGAATAATAATTTGCTTATTTTAGATGCTGCTTTGATACCTGAAACTTTCATTAAATATGCACTACATTTGTTACTAATAATTTAATTATAAAATTCACACTATATAATAGAATACAAAATTTACAAGGAAAGCTCTTCAAGTGTCTAATGCAGAACCGAATGAAATTTTGCAGGAACATAAAGTACGTTCAGATATGTAAGAGGAATTCACTCCAGAAGGATGAAATATCCCTCGGAAAATTGATTAATTTTTATTTCTTTCGATATAATTCTCGAGCGGTAGGAGTTAGAAGTAACGTTTAAATGTAAGGATTACTGGATGTCTGTTGTTTCTTTATGTGAAATACAAGAATGTTGCATTTGAACGCAACACTTCTGTGATGTGCAGATTTGTAATAATACGGAAAAAAGTTTTAAATTAAAGCTTGTTATTTAAATCTATCTAAAATCGTATATACTTTCTAGCTATACAGAGTGTTTCAGAAGTATGTAACACCAAACAAGACACAAAGTGCCTTCAAAAAACACCTCTTTATTTAATCTTAACATCTTCTCATCTTAACACACATACTATCACAAATACAACCATAGTTAAAGAGTTACGCTTGAGTACAACATCCTATATATCTCGCAGTTGTTTGTTACAATTAGTACCATTACCACTAGTAAGGATTTCTTGATTTTTTGTGAAATTTTTACTAAAAGCCAGAAAATACTCTAGATAACATGAGTTTAGTGTATGCATTATAAGATCAATGCTTTAAGGTTAGAGTTAAGTCATATCAACAACAACTCCACTCACACAATTAAAGTTAGAACTTGCACTGTTTTAATAAATGGCCATTGAGGGAGAGTTGGCATCAAAAAACTAAGTTCTAACTTCTCATATGAGAGTTAGAATAATTGTATCACCTAACATACAGAAACGAAAGAAGATACATATGCACTCCCTCTACTCTAGGAAAGCCAATTGAAAACGCTGTTCACGTGCATTTGGAATAAAACGATATCCTTACAATTGAAAAGGTTTCTAAATAAGGGAATTGGGGAGTTAACCAGGTATTAGTTGATAATGCAAGATGCTCCATTTCACAATCAGATCCTGAGGAAACGGTTAGAAGGATTTTTACACTAGAAGGCTTTTATCTACTGTCGAAGCCGATAAAAAAAGGAAGGGACGGATGAACACTAGGGAAACTGTAATATTGACGGATACTTCCATTAAAAATAAAGTTCTCAGAGGATTCAAAGAAAGTGAAAATAGAAAGAGGAAGACGTGTTACATCTTCAAATAATAATGAAAATTACGAGTTTGTGTTAGTGCACCCTTCTTCACCTTTCTTTCATGATGAATAGAAGTCACCATCATATCAATAAAACTGTAAATTCCTTTGGCATTTAAAAAAGTAAAAATTCCATTTGACTCTGTTCGAAAAATAACAAAAACATGCTACGGATTTTACGCATTTAGTATTTCAATTATTGCTTTTCCCTGAGAAGCTTAATTTTTCAAATAATATTTTTAGAAAAGTTCAATAGCTTCTGTAGGATAATTATTACTTGATTGACACCATTGGCAGAGGAGATAGATTCCCAAATAACGGTTGTACGACAGTGGATATTGAAAATTTCAAGAAGTATACTTTAAAAGGAATTAACACTTAGAGGTTGCTTTAGATTTACATCCTTTCAGTTTAACGAGGATACCTAGTAATCTATGGCTGAAGTCCTATGCGCAATAATGTTATTGAAAATTAAGTTTCAAGAACTGTATGAAACAAAATGTACATATTTAGTTCTACTCAAGTTTAGAGATAAACCATTGGCACAGCTCCAGTTATGTCATGTTTGTAGCACCCTCAACTTCTTGTTCCTTGTTAGCACCACCGTACATTTGTTTCATTTGCATAGCACCTAGGTAACCAACGACGTCGTCGATAGGCAAAGAGAATAAAACAATGTTACAAGGTGAAAGAGAAGATCTGATCTTATGTTTTCACAAATTGTATTTTATCGTTTGGCGTCTTGATGATTCGTAAGAAACAGCAAACATTTTTGCATGTATTTACATGTATTTCTTTAATACGGTTTAAATAGAGACTCCTACAGTTTGTAATTTACTTTAGAGCTTTATTTAAATAGAAAACTGCAAAGAATTCTTTAAATTCTAGATAACAAGAGTATTTTATTTTGGGAGATATTCCACACTATTAGTATGTCCTATAATATAAAATGGCGGAATTTGGTGTAAATTGTAGTATGAGAAATACATTAAATAAATAATATGTGTATTTGTCTTCTTTATAATTGCATCCAGAAGCGTGGATAGCTGTGCTGCAACCATAATCATAATCCATGTTAACCTGTTCGTAGTGTGGCCATTTTTCTAGTACCAACAAGATAAGTTTACGAAATGTTCTCTTAAAACTGAAAAAAAATGAATACCTACATCAAGAAATAATTCTTCACCGGTTCATTTCTTTGTAAAACGTCACATATGTATAGATAGCATAGAATCAATATTATAATTACTATGCACAATGCAAATTAATTTATCGTAGTTTATATGTTTATACTTTTTTACTCGGCACATAATTGCCTAACAATAGTGGGAAAAAGTTACCTAGGTATATAATAACAAGCCTGGCAATATTCGCTTAGAAACGTGATTCTGTTTACTTTTCGTAAACATGCGTCGAAATACGTCTAAATCTGTGACGAAAATTGATTAAAAATTACCTGCTATAGCCCTCCCTTTGAGCCCCTTTTTAGTCGGGTCCGTCTGGTTTGGCGGCGTATCAAAAAACACCACCACAAACTAATACGATATACACATACACACGCCGCCACTCTTTTGACCACGTTATTCGAGTTCACTTGTTTTCGCGACGGTTCACGTCCTTTTCAAAAGCGCCAGAACTGGCGCTCACCGCGACAACTACTGACAGGATACCAACCTGGAATGCTGACCGGAAACGTACGACGCTGCCCGGGTAATCACGATCGAAATATGAAAAACTTTATTTTCCGTCTACCTTTACATCAACCACCAATTCATTTTATTTTCCTTTTGGAGCGGCTTCCATTATTATTGTTGCGTACGTTTTACTTGCAAGGCCGCGATTAGTTCGAAACTAACTCCTCTTACAAAAAAGATTCCAATATGTCAATCACCGATCAGATTGAAACTCGGCAGATTTGTAGGACCCATCAAGCAAACACCGTTTTCCAGGGATGAAATCAATCCTTGAAATTTCGAATTGTGAACAATTCTATGAGGCAAATAATTCAGTGTTTCTTTTGTAAAAATTACCTTCTTACACAATGGCGGTGCGTGAGCTATTGATAAGTAGGCACGCGATTGTAAAAAAAAGACTGATATATGATAAGATCTTATCTGTAGAATGATCTTTAAAAACAAGCGGAAATTGCTGGCAGATTATTACAAAATAGGCGTACTGCAGTGGGAGACATAGCAGTGAATATAACGTGGACCCACCTTTGATTTGTTTACATTGCCAAAAGTGCATATAAATTCTGCAATTAAAGATGTATCTAAATAAAATTTGTTATATTTGTTATTTTTTATATCTGTAGTTTCACCATAAATCGGATTTTTTAATTTGACATGAAACTTCTACTCGGCAAACAGTAAGCATAAAATATAAAATTTTATCTTATTGTAATTGTAAGTTGTAAGTTCTTTTAAAAACACTAGTATTATTTAAAAAAAATGTTTTACTTAAATGTTCTATAAGGTCCAGAAATTCTAATTTTTCCATCTATAAGAGTCAGTTCAAAGCAAAAGAAAATTTAATACATGTTAAACGTACTAATGTACCGGCCGATCAGAAACATCCGGAACTTTGTGGTTGAGTGTTCCACTGTTGAGTGTTAACTTTTGTCTGTTATTTATTTCAAATAACGGACGTTATTTTTGTGAAACCTTTTTTTGGGGTTTTCGAATGCGACTGAGCAATTACTAACTACAAAACAAATGTCTATACGAATAATGAATGTATTCGACCGAGTCTATCTCCACATGGTATGCTTGGCCTAACTTTTCGTTATAACCACAATATGTTGTCGATAAACAGAAATGAGCTCCATCAGAATATCTGTTTTACCAAGTAAAGGAAATGCCGTACAGGCGTTAATGTTATCACGAGGTTCCCCATGTTTCTTTATTTTAGTAGTTAAATAATGTAGACCTTTTGTACCAGCCTAACTAAAATCTAAAGATCCAAATGCAAATTATAGAACAACACACGCAGAAAACAATGTCATGAATTCGAAACTTCAATTCCATAAGGAAAAAGGTAACAGTTTAACTTGAAATATTAAAAAAAGAGATAATAGTAAATTCAGGAGAAAAGTAAACTACAATTAAAAAAAAAGTAACACTTTGAGTTTTGTCACCTCTTGAGTTGGTGCCAGTGATGCGGATCTACTTATCTGCCCGTCGAATCTGTAGAGAGGTCACTCGCGGTAGCTGGACGTTCTAGCGGGGTATAATCTCGGCCGCCACTACCACAAGGCTCTACCAAGTCGACGACAGATGCGCTCCGAAATAGGTACTCGGATGATATATGCCCTCCAAGAGAACTTTTATACTGGACTCGGATAAAATATGACTTCGAAAAAATCTTTAATACAGGACTCAGTTAAAATAGGCCCTCCAGTAGAACTCTAAGAACGGAGAAATTAACTGTAGGACGAAAAGATCGTAAGATCGGAGAAAGGATCGTAAGATAATCAAGATACAGAGTGGCTGCAAAAATTGTGCGTAACAAACAAATTAATTAATTAAATGGTATGATTTTTGGGAACACAACTACTTTAATATGCTCAACAGTGTTCCCTACATGCATGTTTCAAAGAAACCAAGTTTAGATTTCATAAATTGAGCATACTGCAACTGGAGGTTTCAAATACTCCACTACAGACATTGTTTCACCACATTGCGGTTCCATCAAGTGGATGAATATTAAAGGAGTAACGATTAACAAGCAACACAGTTGATAAACTAGAAGAGTTTATTTGTTCATTCAAAGGTTATCATAACTTACCATACGTGTTAATTTCCGTGCAGTCTACAAGATCTGCAAGCCTCTTACTTTGGTTTTTGATATGTATGACTGTATGACTAATGGGTCAAATCTATAAGTTTATAGATGCCTATGAATGCTTATTTACAGACTTGTGTTATAGGCAAATCTGTATAAATTTCTGCAACTATTGGGGTCTATGTTCACGTATAGTAGTTACGTCAACCCCGATCGCATACTGAGAAATAAAATAAATGTGGAATTAAATATCTACACGAATGATGTAAGAAAATGTAACTGTACAATAACAGTATTAGTATTGCTATAAATGCTAATGTATATGTTTAGAGCAGTTCCAAATGCAAGCACATGTAAAACATGATCAAAGATCGATTCCATTTATATTTACAATACATTATACACTTGGCTTTTCTTTTTTTTGATCTTGATTTAATTATCTAAATATGAACTGAGCTGAACGTCGTTAACAGACGAGAAAGAAAACCTTGTTCTTTGTCCTTTTCTTACATTTATTTCGTTGAATTTTTTTTCGAGCTAGCTTATTCTCTTTTTACTTTCACTTGTTTCTACTTTATGTAATATTCAATTTCTTGTTTTACTTGTCTACTACATGTCTAAGGATCAAGTCACCTAGGATATTTTTAAAACATTTTTATCAAATTAAACATAAAATGTACACAACAAACAAACACACCGAAAACCAGTTTCGGTATATCTGTCTACCCGTTTTATCTAAAAAACAAAGAAAACTATTTTTTCTTTCTATTAAGGACCTTGCTTCTTGATTATTATTTTGCTTGTAGCGAATTTGTACATGCTTATTTTCTTCATTCGTCAACACGCAAATCAATACCTTCAAAGCGGCGTCATTTATTTACTTCATCTGGACATTTTTACAGGTGTTACAGGCTACTTTACAGATCTTGCAGATGTGCTCAGAATTGACCCATAAATGTAGGAATTAAAGTCAAATTTAAGGTAATTTACGTTACATGAAAAGCGAAGTGCTTAGTTTATTAATCCTTCTTAAACAGCACATTTCTCTCCGATAGAATAGTGAATTAACCGAATTATCAATATAGGCGGATAGAATTAGAGGTGAAGAGTTTCAGATTTAAATACAGGAATCTTTGCCGAAGGCAACTAAGAACGGGAAGAAAAATCTAGAAGCGAAGCATGCGTATATATAAATTATGCTCCGAAAGTGGTTCGTCGATTTTTGTTTTTATCCCTTGTTGTACGAAAATCCGACGGCTGCTGTATATAATGATATCCGGTAAGAAATCGCCCTTTAATAATGCAAACCACGAGAATCTCTACTACTCAGGATTAATAATGAGAGAGAAACGTGTGCGTATACTATCCACGTGCACGCTGAAAGAATAAATTCAATAAATCTTGTTTGATTTGATGATGAATTAGGCATTAATTCTTTATATCAATGAATCCATTTATTGTACATAGTGTATATATGAAAGTATATGTTCATCAACAGTCTTTACGAAGAGGTGATACGATTATTTATCCTGTATAATCAATGTAACCAAATTCAGATCTACTTTTATCACAAATGCCAATTTAGAACTAATATAAACAAAGTACCAAAATTGGAATAACTTATGCAAAGTCCAGTGAAGCAAAATTAATACAATTTTCACAAATTTCTGGTGTATGACAAAACATCACGCTTTTCAAGATCTGAATATCAATGATTATGCGCAAGTAAATTAAGCAAATGAACTGCTAGTATTTCCTTGGAAATTAAAACAACCACTGTAAACCGCTTACTATTAATCCTTTGTGGTATTGCCATGAAACAAAACACATAAAATTGAGTAATTTATGTTTTTTGATAATAAAAAATAAGTAAATTATATTAGGCAGTATAGCAAAAGAATGTAAAAGCCAATGGGTGAATAGGCGTTTTGAGATGCAGTGTATCCCCAAACAAGAATTACCCAACACCATATCAAAATTCTCAGTATAGTATAGTAAAATCTTCTGAATACTAAAGCTCCATAATCTAACAAACACCGATTTATTGCATTGATATTTTATATTCTTAAGAGTGAATATTTTTTGGCAAAACAATAAATTCTGGCTGAACAATGGACACTAGCTACAATCAAACCAATATTCAAAAAAGGAGTCCCAAAGTAGAGAAGAAACTAAAAAGTATCACTGAGAGCACGGTAGAAGGAAGGAATTTCGACCAGGTACATTCGTTGATTCGGCCCCACATGCGAAAACTTGGAGCATATTAGAGACAAGAGACGTGGGGGCGAAGTCTTTTCGAACTGTCAAAGGTTATATTAATATACTAGGGATGTAACCAGCAACCACCTGTCTAAAGAATTTCTAACAAAAAATGATTCAGACAAGGAGCCCCTTCTGTCCGGTGAATGCAGACCAAAAACAGAAACATTAGCAGAGGCTTATGAAAAATTATATTTAGGCATCGCATTAAATAACCAACTGAAGCAAGTTGAAAATGTCAAATATTTAGGATCTATTCTGATAATTCTTACAACAAAGCCTTCATCAGGACGAAAAGAAGTCTTCAAGGTAACAAAACCGCGGATATTGAACATCGAATATGTACCAATGACAAGAATAGACCAAACGACAGTTACACCGGATGGGGCATGTGGCAGGAATGAACGATGATAGAATAGTTAAACTGATATAGAAAACAAGCAATGTTGGAAAGCGTATCCTGGGAAGACCTAGTAGAAATGTAATGGTGAGATTGGAAGACTATTGCAGAGGAAAAGATTCAAAAGAAGAGAGGCCGAAAAGATGGCCGAAGATAGACGACAAGGTAGAAGACGGCCGATTAAGTTAAACGATCTTTTTTGGTATTACATTTCTTTTACATCCACTTTTTCCGTTGCTAGTTCTCACGATGACACACCTCGATTCGATTATCGAACTGTCAACTACAATCCATGGCTAATATTTCGAACTATCTTCAATTTCCGTTGTGTCTTATGCTTTACCTTCTATACGTACGTGAAAAATAACGCTTTGACAGTTATATCAACATTGTAATTAACGAAAAACCATCTTATTCCTATAATTACAGAAAGCGCAGTGTGCATATCTTGAAACGCGCTAAGAAAATTTTAATAAAAGGGATTGCAAGCCTGCGAAGAGTTTTTTCCATATATTCGAACATTCTGAAGTTCCAATATTCTTTACGAGTATCCGAATATGAATACTATTACTTTGGAAATACACGATTGCCCTGCGTTTAACGCTTTTCCCAAAAAATTATGACAAAAATTTGAAGCGAAATTTAAGTGTTTTAACCTGCGAGATTTAAACGTGGAGGGAAGTAAAAGATACTTGTAACTTGCAAAGTTCTTAATGACGCTTAGTTTGGACAACTGGACAGGCATAAAGATAAAAAGCTGCCTATGTTTAATTTTCTAACTGATTCGGCGATTTTAACTTTATCGGATTAAAGAAAAGAACAATGACATTTCATGCATTATTTTATCTTAAAATTTCATTGTTCTTTTAATAAATGAAGACTTTATACAAAGTCGAAAATTTTACAAATCAAATAAAGGATTAGATTTATATACCTATCTAGCTGTGATTTTTGGCTCCAAACTAAGGGTCACCAAGAGGGTTGTGATATTTAATTATAATATGGACCTGAATAGACCGACTAAAACCCTGAAAAGAACCGTTTGGGAACATAGTATTATCAGTAATTTACCTCCCAAGTTATCAGGTTGATAGTATTGTCGTGGACATACTCGTGATAGTACCGCGACATTTGCGCTTTAAATTGAAATACTTCATTGCAAATTGGCTTCATGCTAGTGAATCCATCTACTTGCATAGAATAGCTTAACATATTTCATTCGAATATTGTACCTTAAACGATTTATCGATTTAAATTTAAGTTGTTCAGGAAATCGTTTTGTATGTAAGCGCATAAAAATTCACCATATGAATTCATATCAACATATTTCGAATTCCCTGGTGCGTCATTTGTGGTACTGCAAAATGCTATGTAACATACTTTACTACAATATTGAAAATCTAATGAAAAAACGTGGAACATAAATTCGAGAGAGAAATATTAAAAAACAGAAAAATAAGTCGTTAATGTCAAAACAATTTCTGCTTTATTATACCGTGAAAAAAGGCTCTTCAAAAGATTTCCAAGCGACAAGCTTCTGAGAGGCCTTCTACGTTGAATTCTACTCCTCGTTTTATATTTGCGTTTTATGAACTTTTGGTAACTATACAACAGAGGCGTAAGCAAAATACATTGGGTAGGGTAGTTCTCGAAATATTGTTTGTGAAAAACGAACAAAAATGAGAAAATATTGTCGTTGTTAGAGAGTTTTCTTTTCTCAAATTGTTCTCAAATCATTAAATTTACACTTGAACATTATGAAATGTAACATCGACCGTGATAAATAGACACAACAAAATATTATATTTAAACAAATTAGAACCAATCATGCTTGTTAACTTACTGAAGGGAAATTTCTCGATAAAGGACATTTTTCTTTAACAATGTTCGTAACAAGTAGTGCATGTTAAGCAGTGGCGTCTCGTGAATATCTAGAAGTGGTGGGCAAAAACGCAGTTATTTTTTTTCATAAGTACTATGTTATTAAAGCTGCAAGTTTGAATCATATTCAATCATTACATGATACATACTCTAATACTAAGAAAAAATTATATTAACTCAAAAACACTTTTAGATGAACATACAAAACATATTGTTCTGGTTCTGAAACTATAAAATCTAACTTTATAATTAAAGAACATTAAAGAATCTAAACAAAAACGAACAATTGAGCGCTAATCTTAAGCAAAGTTTGTTGTACGAATTTGTAATTGCTAGTAAAAGGGCAATTTTTTGAGACATTTAATAAAATCATCATCAAAATGTTTTTATAAAAAAGCTCTTCAAATATCTATCTAATAGAAGGTTTTAATGAAAACGGAATAATTCACTCGAAGAAAACAGATTCTACTTTGTAAGATGGCAAACAGTTGTGGCATTAATTATTAGAGCTCGAGGAAAGTTCTGACATTTAACAAAATAAACAGGTAATCGCAATAATAGAGCTTTAAGTTTAACTGTACTTGTTTGAATGTAAATACTAGTAGGAAAATTACTAACAAATTACAAAATATAACTAATAAGTTTAATATAAACAACTTAAAAGATCGTCTCAGAGTACATATTAAAAACAGAATTAATTAATCTCTCAAATTGAACCGACTAACCTAAAATATATCTTATACAGAAACATCTTAGGTAAAATTGAATATAATTTAAATAAGAACGAGAACCGTACAGGGTGTCTCATCAGGAACCGTATCGATCGATACATGAAAGACTATACATTAGAAAATTCTGAAAACTTGCCACTACAGTAAAGCCGACATGTGCTATAGAACTAAAATATTTTTTATAATCTCACAATTTCTAGCTGTGAGCTTTGTTATTTTAAATAGAACATCCTCTATATTATTACATTTTCAACTCCTAATTCAAGTTTAAGGTGTGTTCAATAAATAAGTTCAATAACACATTTCGTCTTTAATACACTGCTAAGTTTTCAGCATTTTCCAAATTATACTCTTTCATATATCGATCGATGCAGTTCCCAGGTGAGACAGCCTGTATAATTAGTACTACTAATGTATCAACGCTATAATTTTGCATTCCATTTTAATGTGCGTTTCGTCCTAGTAATAAGTGTATTTTTATAGTGCGTGGTCTTATTTTTAATTGTTTTATTGGCAAGAAAAGCTTCCATTAATCGCAAATCTACGAGCTTTTAATTTAACACTGATAATTATTTATAGCTTGATAAAGACAAACGTAATTGTCGAAACATCGCATGTTGAATTAAATAGATATTTAGACCAAAACCGCATAAGGATTAGCCGTTTTATTATTTTTGATCTATTAGAATTTTCGGAGAATAGAAAATATTTAAAAAACAGGCTACAGATCGAATTTCAAAGTATGGTCTCAAAGACTAATTGAAAAACTTCGCAATCACAAAAGCAAGCAAAGGACAAATTTATATTTTTGTGACTGGATGGGCATTGCTTACACTGATATCGACAAGCCGCTACTGATGTTAAGACCTCTACACACGCAAGTAGATGACTTCAAATGTTGCAAAGGATGTCTTAGAGATCTACTTCAACTGGGTAAGGGATAAGAGAAATCCACCAGTAGATAAATTCTTTCAAAGTGGTATGACCTACGTTATAAAACATTAAAAGAAAAGGTCTCCCTCTAACTAGTCTACACGATATTTTATTGCCATTATTTACGCTTTTCAATAAACTTGAATCCGCATGTTAACTTTCCATTAAAACATTTTCGGTAGCACAAACAATGAAGCTGTTAAAACATTAATGTATTTGCAGGTGCTTTCCCTACTTTCACTGGAAAATGCCTTCCAACTCAGTTTCCCCAACACTGACTCACATTCCCCATGGGCACACTCTGACGTTAATAATAAAAAAGTAGCTGGATAAATAGCGCCGTACTTCCGAAACTTTATCTTTTCTGAATAAACATGAATAAGAATTTCGCAGCTAGTCTAATTTGAATTCTTTTAAAACATGGTTCTGCGTAAAGTTTACATCTGCCAGTGTAAGATTTTAAACAAAAGTTAAAACTATATATTAGGTAAATTAAATAACGCTGTAAATAGGGTATTAATATAAGTAATAATGTAGTAGTACATTAAAAAAGGAATAAATATAAGCACGAAGTGCAGTTTTTTTAAATTGAATCACCTGGTTGGTAGCACAAAATAAGCTGTTTGGTATTTAAAACTGATTTACGCATTTTAATATAGGGTGTCCCAGCATGAACTTTTGAGATTTTAATTCTATATTATTTGCAAACGTTGTTATTTTGTACGTTTATGTCGGCGTCGTTTAGAAAGCTGTAAGTCTCGAAGAACGCATAAAAACCGTCCTAACCTGCATATCTTGTTACAAACGCTCTTTTTCGACTTTGTGTTGTTTTTGTTCGATATCATATGCTTAGCGATACAGCGATTAGGAGTCTAACAGCAAAATTTAAGCAGACTGGTTCTACTCTTGATACCAAGAGACGATTACGAGAACGGGATGTTCTTCCAGCTGAAAATATCGACGGGGTGAATGAAAGTGTAACCGAATGCTTCAAGACACCAATTCGTCATCGGTCAAGTGTAGTGACGGCCCAACGGGGTGTATAAGCTTCTTGAAGCTTGTCATAACCTCAGGAGTCTTTTATTGTGTAAGTTGTGTTCCATGGCCCTGTTACTGTCACTCCCTTGCCGTAAAGAGTGAGGTGCAGATAATCGTACCCCAACTGCGAATGGTAACTCAGGTGTGTACCGGACCCACTAAGAAAATTTGCTGATCCTAGCGAACACACAACGCTTAACTCTCTCCAGTCAAGTGGATGCCCTCTTACCACCGAGCCGTGTTACGTTAACAAACACAGCTGTTGCCTTTGGGGACGCAAAAATCTTTAGGAGATTGTGAAAAACCCACTGTATCCTTGGTGTGGATTATCGGCCCAAGGTGTGTTTGTACTTACTTTTGTGAAAATGAGAATGGGGAAACAGTGACTGTTAGTGGTGATGTTTTATGGCCTCTTATGGTCCTCAATAACATTTTCTTTTCTTCCACCACCATAATTTTAAGGTTTATAGGTATTAGTGTTAATAAATTGATGGGTTTCTAAAAACTAAGAATTTTATTCAGATTTTAATTCCCCAAGTTCTTGTTGGGATACCTGTTAGTTAATGTTGTAGGGCAATAAAAAGATATCTACTTATTTTAATGGAATAAATAAAAAAGAAAATAAATTGGATATATGATTGCCTACAGCCAATTGCTAGGTTAACGAACACACTTCTTTTTCAACAACGCCAGAAAGGTTTGCTTCCATAATTATTCGTGTATACACACATACACACTAGAGTGCGCCTTATTTTCCAAAGTAATTTGTTTTTCTTCTTTTAGTTTTCTGTTTAGTTTCATCACAAAACATTGATAAATTAAATTTTATAGTTTGAAGAATGATAAACCGTACGTGCATAGGTATTCACATATATATGCGTGAATTGGAGGTTAGTGTGGAATAGCGCGTTGATTTTATTCATTTCGGACAGAAAGATAAAAAAAGATACAAAGGTTTATGGAAGTATTGCCTCTGGAGCTACGCACTAACCCCGACGATACAATAACAAGAGCTACTTATTCGCCAAAGTTATTCCTACTACATTCTCAACGGAAACTGACTAACAAAGGCAAGAAAGCATGAAAGGATTTATTCTTGTTTATCGTTACAACCTTTGTTAAGCCGTGGCTTGAATCCAGTTTAATAGTTCAAGCGGGCCTCCAAGATATATGCTTTTAAGTCAACGAAGTTTTCCAAAGCTGTACAAGAGCATCTCTGAAACTGTGTTAAATATGTTATCACATAAGAAGATTGAAGAAAAATAAATATGTTAACAAATTTAACCAAAGAGGATATACTGAACTCTAGAAGGCTCTGATAATTTTGTTTCAATTTGTTCTACTGCCTAGAAATGAATAACAGTTTTCTATGGCAGTTTCTTTCTTCATGGAAGAATAATATCTCATTTCGTGTAGTTAAATTATTATTAACTGTAAATAATATTGAATAAACAGCCGTAAAGTTAACGCAAGGCTTATATGGTTTAATAACCGTAGGGAGTGAATTACATTCGGAACGCGAAAAATTAACTTAGGAAATCTATATTCGATTGTTCAATTTAGAAGTTAAATAGCAAGAACAATTGCGATAGATTGTTACCTTATTTTGAATTATTTGACGAAATGTGAAAACATTCCTTAATAATAATAAGTTTTCATTGTCCAACGGTTTCCAGTTACAGCACAGCAATACACAAAAAATACGTACAATAATAAAAATAAGAATAATAATTAAAGAGAAAATGGATAATAAAAATAAGCTTAAAAATCAATAATTTTACTAAAAAACGCATCATTGTAGAGTGTATCGGTTACGTGATACACAGAAGAGTAGACTTCAGTTCAATAGTGTCTATCGGCTTTAGTGTAGTGAGAGACCCAGTACATTTTTTCAAAGATTTTCCTTGATTTGTTTTATTCTAAGTAGATTACCTTCTATTTAGTACGCGAAATTATTTTCGTAAAAATACTCTCATCTTCAAATAAAGCCCACGCTAATTTATTATCTGTATTATTAATTTAGTTCCTCGAATAATATAATGTTTGCCTCCCTTGGGCTTTTCCATTTTAATAAAAACTCAGGGAATAATGTAATTAATATACAAAATTCGAATTTATAAATATTTCAGGATTTCCTAATTCGAGTGAACTGTACTAAAAGCATGTAATAACTTACACAGACTCATTATGGATTATTTAAAAGCATAGATTTCATGGCGGGGTTATTTAAATGATTCAACTCAATTTTTAAAGCCGAATACTTTTATCTCACAGATCCTGTAGCTAATTACATGCTAACTACCAAGGAGGAATATCTTTATTTAATTGCATACTGCAAAGGAAAAAAATAATCTATAATCCATTTCTTGATTGTATCATTTTTGGAATTACTCGATTAATATAACCAGACTATTTCTGGCATTAATATACGTATATATCCCACATTTCCTATATATCTGTATTTACTTTCATGAAATTAGTTACGTGGGTGTGACATAAATACGAACTATAACTATGTACGCGAGATAACTTCTTGAATTATATCTGGCAGACTCTCCGCACATAAAAATATGAAACTAAATGCTATCTTTAATTTCAACTTCGTTTAGTAGTTCTTTCGCACTGGTTACAAAGATAATTATAATTAGCCAAGCTTCATCTTGCCGAGACAATGTTGACTATATTTCACTCCACGAAGGGAAACGCAATACTGTATAAAATTGTTTCGACCGAATTCCCTCTTTTCTGCTGCCAAAAAGTTTTTAAATATTTTGTGGAACATTCGCGTGTTACCGAATTTTCCAACCAACTGTTCTGCTAGTGACATAAATTTTTAGCTTTCGCCGAACAAAAATGGTTTCGAGGGGTCTCTACCCTATGTTTTATTTCAGTTGCACACGTTCTGATTTATAGTATACTATACATGTACGAGGGTAGTCTGAAAAGTTTCAAGTTTCAACGGGAAGCTGGGAATGTCGTTCAAAAATATTCCGATAATATAATTGGGAATGCGTTGAAGGATATTTTTGAAAATCTCTGGATACTCAGTTATTGGTCAACAGTCAGTTGTGTCAGTCGATGTTCCTGCACAGTGCAATTTTGACCAGCAGAATTTAAATATGGTCGTATCATCTTGATTGACGATTAAAGTTCGGAACGGCCTTAAACTGCAACCACTATTGATACCATTAATCAGGTGGTTCACTCTCAAGTTAGCATCAAGGACATCTTCAAAGAACATATATTGACTCAAGATTTGGCCATGAAAAAGATAACTGAACTTGCTCACAGCCAAAAACGCATTCGGTTTAAGTGAAATGAGTTGGAGTTTTGACGTTGACTAATTACTGTAGATAAAGCTTGAATACAGCAGTACACAGTACACACAAGTCAAAGCATAGTCGAAACAGTGGGCTGGGAAGCGTGAATCGGTTCCGATAAAAGCCAAGACTGTTCAATCGGCCGGGAAAGTGATAGCGACTGATTTTTGGGATATTCATGTGGTTGCGTTGATCGGCTACTTTGAAGAAGAATGTGTGAAATAATTTTTCGCTAATTTGCTGTATCAACTGATCCAACTAATTTTTGAGATTCCTTTAATACGCACGCTCTATCTGTTGAAATAGCAGGTCAACTCAGTTAGTTTGACATTTTTGTAAAGTTAGGTGCAAGCACTTCGCTCATTCGCTCATCTACAAACTACTGGGACTAACAGAAATTCCTTTCTATAATTCTTCTGTAGATCTATCGATGTATTGTGCTGAATAATACTGACTAAATCTGCATATTAAGGGGATAGTTTATTTTTTTTATCTACAAACGTCAGTCGTTAGCGCACTGGGTAGGGCTATAGCCAAAGAAGTTGGCGTAATGAAATCAGCATCGTATGATAGTCGCTATATACTTAGGACTCCGTACACATACGGATAATTTTTTGAACAAATTCGTTTCAGTTGAACAGAGCGCCTATTGTACCTCCAGTATTTGCGTGAAAAATAGAGTAAAATGCAGCCGCCTCAAACGTTTATTTTTATGCGTTAAAGCATTCGTATAGCGTTTAAATTAAGTTTTAAAAATGTACAACTATCTGGTCACGAGCTATAATAAGGGCAGAAGCAATTAGCGCTCAGAATACTCAAATTGGTTAAAAAACAATTAAAAAGCAGTGAGTATTAAGTAAAATATAAAAAATTAAAAGTCAAAATGTTATTATTAATTATTATTATTATTACATATAAACTTTCTACAGTAAAATAATTTCAAAAAGAAGTCAATAAACTTTAGTCGTAATTAAATCTTTGTTTATCTTTATTCTGTAGACGTCCTTATAATGAAACTTGATGCAACGCGTACGGGACTATTCTAATTAAAAACATTCCTTACACTTCACTTCCCTCTTATCCGAATTCACATGGCTTATTTTTTAATTTTGGCTTTGCCGGCTACTTGAAATGAAAAAGCTGAAAAGTAATTCCGTTAACATGAAGACCATTAACTGCTTTTATGAAATGTGAAAAGGCAGAGAAAGGTAATTTGTGAATACATTAAAAATTAAAAAATAAAAAGTAAATCTTCGGTACATTTATTAATAATGTTGAATTTTTTTCTGTGTAATACGATTGACTTATATATATACATATTGATATATATACGTATTGAAAATAAAACCGCTTATAAGTTGGACTTCCGCGGTCGTTGTTTTCTTTTAAAGAATCTTGTTTTCCGGGTTGCATGTTGTAATCGCATGAGTTTGCCGACATTTCGCTGTCAGTTGCGTGTATCTTCTTCTGGGCTACTGCATGTTGTACCGCCGGTTCCAATCCGGTTATAAATTGTTGGAATGAGGTTCCATACTGCGGTAATATTAACTGCGTAATTTCAATGTTTTGCTTGTTGGTTAATTAGGATTAAATCTTAATTTCCGACATTTAAGATTTTAGATATTGTGAATAATTGTATACCATGGTGTAAGACCAGCAGTGTATTGCAAATAGAAGAAGGAAGGTCGCTATTATCGTTGGTCAAAGAAGCATCTTTTCGGGATAGGATTAACCAGAGATCTGTTATGCAGGTGCTGCCAAATCGAAGACGGGATAGAAGGATAGGTAATACGATTTAGTTTAGGAAATACAGAACAACCCTCCTAAGCAACATCCTGAGCTATGCTGACACAGTGGGTTGGGTAACAGCCTAGGAAGCTCTCCAACAGAGGAAGGGCCAATTGTGGCCTAAATGATGTGAAATTTGCCACCCTTCCATTGCCCATAGCTATCACCATAACGCAACTTCTCACTTGAGAATTGAGACAAGTCGTGTCAAAGAACCTACCAAAATTTAGACAAAGTGATTTCACTTTGCGTTGAAATGTACTCTCATCTGCTTGCATAACTAAAACGGTACTTAACATTACAACAGGCCAAGTTCGCTGTTGGTTTTGAAAATTTGCATTTTTAGGAAAATGAAAGTTCCATTGAACGTCAATAAATCTTTCGAACAGTTATATTGGAAAAGATATGCATATCTAATTATTTTATCATCCTCGCAAGCTGTATTCACTTATCATATCAGGGCATTATATATTTTCTAATGAATCATTTTAGCAACATATAAACAATGTTAGCTTTATCTCCCATTAGATTTTTGTGCGTCTAATAGTTGAATTTTATCTACGCTTTGCATACACAATCTCACGAAGTACCGTTGGGTTTGCATTACTAAAAGGATTCAATGTTATCACCTTTTGACGTTTAGTGCTTCTGTGCTGTTACACCCGATAAGGTATAATGGTTATAATTAAATGTTTGATTGAGGTTTTTCGAGATAGGTGCGACTTGTTTGCAATCAATAAAATGTCTCGAAAATTCAAAGCTTAGAGAGTAGGACCTTATTTTTATTTCTTATTTCAACAGCCTAGAATCGGGGTTGCGTATACATACGTATGTACGTATATACATAAACAATGCCAGTCCTAATTAAAATACGGACCGGTTTCTAAGCATAATAAAGCAGATTTGGTTTAACCTGGATAATAAAGCGTAATTCGTTTTGCTTATATCCTCCTGACGCACATTATGGAAATGGAGCTTTTAACATACTCTGTTAATAAAGCTTAATTAATGCGAAATGTTGAAATTGATTTTATTATGAAAGGAAGATTAAAAGTAAGGTCTTCGCAATGGCCTGCAGCAGCTCAATCTTTGTTAATAATTAAAATTAGTTTGCTTTATGTACCTTATAATTAGCAGTATTTTCTCAAAGGGCTAAAAAGGAAACGGAAAGATACGGAAGACAAGAATATGATATACTATAATCCTGTATATTTAAATGTGTTATGTGGTAACATTATTAGTTTGCCTTTAATATATTCTCTTAATGGTAACAATATTGATGATATACTTGATAACTTGCCTTAATTTCGCAGTGTGTGAAATTCAGTTAGAGCTTTTGACTGAAATAGCTTTTGTCGAATCGAAATTATTCACATAAGGGCGGGAGTGATACTCAAGTACAGAGTAATTAGTTGTTCATGTATCTTTTGTACTAATTTGTACTGCAAGCAGGAGCAGACGATTCATAGGACGAGGCTAAATGTAATTAGCGATATGAGCGTCGTGGTCAGTTTTACCAGAAGAAAGACTACTTGTACTTGGATTTGCTCTTCAATTAGCGTTTAACATGGAAAAAACCACATACAAACATATTTACAACAAATACTTTCGAGCTAGAAACAGAGTCAGAGTACTAATCGAAAGACACAGTTCCTTAAATCTCCTAATGAACTGCTATTGTATAAGCCACGTCTCACTCCAATTCTGATGTACAACACCCCAACTCGGTCGACAGCCGCGACAAGTCACCTACACAAAGGTCCTGCAAAATAAATCACCGAGACTTAAAGCTTTAGCATACTGCTACCTAAGAAACAATCAGATGTGTGAGAATCTCAAAACTCCCAGCTTACATCAACACCTCCACGAGTACCAAAGGATGTACTGAATGGCAATTAAATAGTGAACCAAGATTGTCAGAATAAAGACAGCAAAATAGGAACTGTCAGACAAGGAGAACTAACTACTAGAAATAAGAAGAGCTTAAAAGCGCCGACTGAGTCCTGGCTTGTGGTTTTGATCTACCACTAACCTGGAACTGCTGAAAGTATATAGAATTAAAAAAAAAGAAAAATGCAATATTTATTAGTAACTATAAGTCAAGCACGGGTTTGTTAGTTTCACTCTTTGATTCTATTTAAATATTATAATTTTCGTTTATTGCACAATATTTATATTATATTTACTTATTTAGAATCCCATGTTTATCTTTTCTACTTAATTTAGTGAATGTTTATTAGATATAATAATAAAATATTTAGAAACTAGCAATTTAAAAACAACAGATGCAATAAATGCTTTAAATAACACAAAAAGGAAACTAAAAAAACTTTCCGTGCGATTTCGATAATCCACTGTAAAGGTTCAAGCGGTTTTCAGCCGTAATTCAGATCTACAAAGATTAGAAAACGTATTTAACGAAAATTACGAACATAATGAAAAGGATTCGAATTTTATGAATTAGAACCGTACTTTCAAAAGACCCTTCTAATGAGCTGTGATGTTGAGAGTTTTCCAAGTTTCAAAGGAGTATTAACTAACAAGGGAGTAAATTTTACTGAAGAACATTTAGAAATGATACTTTTAATTAATGTGAACAAATCATGTATAACAATCTAGTTCCTAAAATACACAGTATAGGGTGAGAGGGAACTGACAATTTTAAAAGAGGTGGTGAGCTTCAGATAAAATGAGAAGACCGTGGTGCGTATACAGTGGTAATTGAGGAAAATTCAAATGCAATGAGGGTGATATGATAATGAGGGATGAAGTTCATTTTAGCTCCAATGATTAAGTTAATAAACAAAACTTTCATTACTGGGCCTCTCAAAATCCTCGCACTACCCACGAAAGGCCCCTTCACTCCTCGCGAGGGACCGTGTGGTGTGCAGTTGCCCTCTTTGATGTAAGTCGGGCCGTATTTTTTTGAGGAGAACGTCGTTACGGTGACAGTGAATTCAGAACGTTACATTCACATGATTTACCCGAATTGCGAAGACGACGATGAGACAATGAACAATCCTTATTTTCAGCAGGATGGTGGCACAGCGCAAACGCATCAATGGAATTTGAAACAGGCTTCCTGAGCGCCTCATTTTTCGTTTTTGTGACGTATCGTGTCCTACAAAATCACTGGACTTGTCTTGCTGTGACTTTTTCTTGTGATGGTACTTGAAAGAACTTGTTTATGTTTCCAAACCCTGTGGTGTAATTCTATTGAAAGATATTACTGTATGTGATTCATTAAGAGCTATTGCCCCAAGTTATGAATGATTTCTGGCAGAGACTTGAAACCTGTATACAATAGGAAGGATGTCACCCGAGTGATATAATTTTCCATAATTAACGATGTTAGATATTAGCAATTCGTTTTATAAAAATAAATTTCTTTTCTTGAAAATCAATCGAGTACTGTTCATGTGAAAAGCGCCAGTTTCGTGTAAGTCGTCGTGTATATAGAAATAAATATATCACCTTCTTTAATTATACTATCGATGCCAGTTTTCTCAAAACGCGCATCGCATCTGCAACCATAAGGAGAGAAGAAAGACCTTGTGTTGGGCATCTTTCATGTCTCTTGAGAAATATGCTAAAAGCTGGTGGTTTCCTGCTTTCTTCCTTTTCGAATAATAATGTACCACTTCTTAACTTTTTTTTTAATAGAAAAATAAGTCACGTCCAAACTTTGGCCATCTATCCTGGATTTAGCCCATAAGCCGGCATTAGAGGTCATTCTAGCATTCTTGAAAATTCCAATATCAACTACCTGATACACATTGTAAAGGACACCTAACTGCGATGCAACATATTTTTAATTAGCTTCACTAATGGTTCAAGTATAGAAAGAATTGGAACAGACATAGGCATTAGTTGACATAACTATCACCCAAGAGTGCCTATAAGGCTCCAAACTAATATATTTCAAGCAGAGGTTTTTGTTTTGAACTTGTGCGCCAAACAGAACCTTAAGATGCTAACTTTATCGGCTAATTCTGCGATCTTTATCTAAATTCTTATGTCCTGCTTTTAAGGGCTCTATTAAATCCTACTCATGTTTACTCCTAGCTTACTACGGATAAGTATGGTTTACATAAGTGGTGTAACTTAGTCTCTACATCCATAAATTTTGTGATGTCAATTATCAAAGCAGTTGCTGGGTTAGTAACTTAAGTAGTTAATGTAGGTATTATACGATTAATTATTTTTACCATTACTATGCTATGAACTTGGACACGGCCTTCATGAAAATTTTAGCGTCAAGAAAATTAATTTATAGCTACAACCATTAAAGAAACATTACGAAAAGTTTCGTTTGCCAGAGGGGAGTATACTTCGCACTTAATAGCGATGCCGTAGCATACGTCGTTCAAGTCTGTGTTGTGACAGGGACCTTTATAACTTCCTGGTAACTTTGAGAACTTGCTTCGAGTTATTGAAAAGAAAAAGAAGCAGTAATTATATGCTAAATTGTGAACGCCAATTTAATTGTTTTATTTAAAGAAATGCGGAATATGCTCTTGTGATATATCGAACTCGAATAAAGTGAACATATTTGTATTTAATACTGCAAGGGTGGGAGAAGAGCGGCATTAAACTCATTTTGTCATTTTGTGTAGTTCGCCGTTGGCATAATAAATAATGGGCATAGATTTTTTTCTTATATCTTTTAGTTTATGGTGAAGGATTCAGTTAATTAAAATTATTTTTGCAAGTTAAGAGTTTTCTATACGCCCACCGGAGAAAAAATATTAAATCTAATGACTTCTATTACCACATATACTATGATTGTACAAGGAGAACTTTTTGAATTTAAAAGGAACGAAATAACTACAAGATATTCTTTGGGCACGAGTTCTACAGATTACTTTTCTAGGCACATGGGAGTTCCATTGATTCCTGTTACCTTTAACGACGTTGTATGTAATTTCCTTTAGCGAAATGTCCTGAGGGAGACTTGAAGACTATCAAGGGTTCATTTCCAATTTCTATTAAATTTCCTAACGGACTAGAAAAAACGGCTCCCCGTAAGAAAAAAGCATGGGGATTTTTCTAGAGAATGCGCAACGTTTGGAAAATACACATTAAATCTTCCTTTAAGGGAAGCGTAATCATATCGATTTAATGTCAAAGTTGATCCTAAACCTATTTGTTTTTGTTTATCTTGAATTTTCAACATTTTAAGCTACACGGATAATCGTTTTTTGATATAGGGTGGTATCTTCGTAGATTTTAAAATATAAATACAGCGTTAAATCGTATTTGAGTTTCAATTTCGTGTTTTGTACAATTAGAATTTTAGTTCTTAGTTACGGAATAAGCTTTGGAAGTAACTGTTAATGTTACCAATTTTCAAACAGGAATACAGGTTTTATGTTTTTGTGTGAAGTCAAAGATTCGTAGATTTCAAATTGAACAAACAGGACTGCATCCCTCGATTATATCGTAGGAGTCAATAGGGGTGTGTGTCCTTCTTATGAAATTAAATATATCTCCATCATCATTACTTTACTAACATTCAGTTTTGTTATTCTATACTTCACTAGTATTGATACTACAGCGAGTTAATTTGGACTATTTACATCTACAGATTGACAATCTCAATCGATGTACATACATAATAGAAGCAGTCGTTAAGGAATTTAATTATGAACATTAGTCTTAAATAAATGCCAGTTAATTCCAACTTTAACCATTTTCAAAAACTGTTTGGTAATGTAATTATCACTACATAAAATGTTGACTCCTTTCTTATTTGTTTCGTAGCGTAGCAGATAAAATAGGGGCGGCGAGAAAGCAGTGAGGACAAGCACTTTAGTTGAATTAAAATATGGAAAATAACGATCTGTAAGCATAAATATAATAAACTACGATAAAACAATAATACACTATTCTCGTTTTTAGAAAACCTAAAGTTAAATCAAGAGAGAAAGTCAGAAAGAATTGTATGGCAGTATTGAAGCAAATGAGAGTCGCATTTATTATTGTAGTAGGTGCCGGAATTTATATCACAGGCATTGGAAATGCTTTTAAAATAAGGAGCCATAAGATGTATAGGAGCCTTTGGAATGTGTTAGTTCTTGAAGTGCGGCAATAAATTGTGAATGTAGATCGATTGTTAGGTCTAGAAAGAAAAAGTCTGCCTACACACATAAAAATTTCTTGAAGTAAAAGAGGGCTGTGCTAAAGTTCTCCCTAATAATGTAAATATACAGCGCAGTTTAGTTGAATCGTCACATATTTTAAGTTAAATTAACATCGTTGTGGTGAAAGGTAACTAACTAGCATATGGTTGCTTTTTTTAATATTCTGAACGGTGAAAACTTTCATTTTAGCTTATCCTTAAGGAATTAAAATGATACATCGCACAAGGATTAATTTCAATGCCGAATACTTTATACCTCGTGTAGTTAGTAATCTGTAAAGTTCGCCACTTTCCGTGCGCTTCACAGGGGTCGGTTTGGGAGTGGTCGTTCGGGTGTATGGTTCGTAATATATGTGCAAATATACGAAATGTACGAAATCAGTGATTTTGTACATTACCGATCCTTGCGTTGCGTGTGTGAGTTGCAGTGCACGGCAGAGAAATAAACACTTTCCTTTGCACTTCTCACGTGGCCTTGACAATGTGTTTTTGACCAACACATTAGAGATATATCGTAAACTAAACATTTTACTTTTGCGCCATCGTGTATTAAATCCGGGAAATCTTTAATAAACTCATTCACTTTATCTGATAATCGTCGTTTCCTTGATCCAGTTATCAACGACATTTTATTACGTATAACGTATATGCAGCACTTCGCTACGTTCGCGTGTACTCTCACCGGTCGGCAAACACATACTGGATGCGTTACTATTGCAACAAGATCGCTTAAGCACATATTGCGAATCACACACCTGAACGGCCACTCCCATACCGGCGACTGCGAAGCGCACGGAAAGTGGCGAACTTTGGTAATTTGCAATTTCTTTGTTAAAAATTCACCTAAACAGAGTTAAAATAAGACCATTCTGTTGTTAATTGTATATCGTTATACTTGGCGGCTCTTTTTCTGAGCACAGCTGCGAAATAAGAATTTAACAATGAAGTAGGGTGGCAGTTTCTATTCGGCACCGATCGGCACTGTGCATCTAATGAGGTGAAATTGCTGAGCAAGAGTTATTTATCAGAATAAAACATCAAAATAAAAGGAAATAGATTGAAATAGCTGATGAAGAAATCAATTTCAACGTAATTAATACATCAGGTGAATGGCAAAATTATTCTCACTATATCCAACGGATTTTCTTATTTACACGTCTTATTGTTTGGATTCTTGCCGAATTTAGTACATTTATTTATTATAAGAACGTTCTACATATTGAACTTACTCTTCATGCACTTTTTTTTTTCCAGTTTTCCAGTTATTCGTTTTTGCACTGTGATATCGGATGATAGCGTATATTATGAGAAACTCCCTACTTTATAGGTAAGAACCAAGAAGATGTAGCAGTAATAGTAGTAATGGATTGCTTCTTGTCGCATTTTTTGTTTCTTTTATACCACAGTTTAAATGCTTGATGTCAAAAGATATGTTATCCAATTTGCTAACCAAATGTTTTTTTATTAGTGTTTGTCATTAATTATAGTACTTTATTTTAAAACCTTAAATGTAACAAATTCTAGGGAGTTCCAGGAGAAGCTAAATTGCTTATTCCATCATGTAAAACAGACGAGACACACCAACATCCATAATTAACCGATAAGGTTAGTTAGTACCAAAAAAGTACTTAATGTTATAACATGCTTTCCCAACCAAGCAAGAGCTCTAAAATATGTCTTTCCTAGTATGAAGATCCTTTGCGACTTCACAAGATTACCCCAAAACATAACAACGTACTGAAGTCTTGAGTGCACACGTGTGGTGGCAATCGTAAAGGGGGAAACGTAGTTAATTACATTCACCAACATGTGAATACGGAATTGTACCGAACTCACCTGATGCACTTGAGCCTACTAAACATCTAACTACGCCACAGTTAGTAATGGACTCTTTTCTCTCTGGGCTAGTAATATTAATAGTAGCAATATTAAATTTACTTAACTTAAAAACTTAAATTTAAAATTCCATTCCAGTAATTTGTATGAAAAGTTTTATTACACTTGGTACATGGTGAATTACACTAACAGGAGAGGTGAATTACATTAACAGGAGAGCAAGACTAACACAACTGTTTTTCTTTTTATAAAGAAACAATAAAGTTGACGATGAAATTCACGTTATTAAGGCATATTTACGCTGTCTGTGATAATTCCCCGGCTAATACATGTTTCCCTCCGGTCCTGTTAGTACCTATTGAAGAACATCAAATACTGCAACCACGAGCGTAATTTGTCGCAGTATTTGATTAGGTATCCCTTGCGATTCCTAGCAATACGAACCGATGTTTGCTTTCACGGTACAACGGCTTCGTTATTGTCCTGGTGTATTTGAGTATTTTCGACGAATTAAAAACCGCGGGGCTACGAATGCCCAAATGTATTTTTACTCTTAATCATGGATCTCGCTCAATTTATTTTGAGAATAAAGATCAACGTATTCGTGCTGCTTTGTGTTGTTGTATCATTTTAACGTTCCTAATTGAACATTTGTTGTTGGAATTTGTTTTTCCTCTTTCAAGATTTCAAACACCATGAAGCGGAGAATCCAATTACACGAGAAAGAAATAAAATGGCAAAAATTAAATATGTTAATGGAACAGCGGATTGGAAACGTGAATGTTTTTAATAAAATAAATTTTCAATTTCAACCTTGATTGATTTGGGCATGTAGGAGTACTTACAGAGCGATCCAAAATAATTATCTGTCCCGCTACCATGTGTCTATACAGAGAGTAGAAGGGATAGATAATGTATTTTAAATACAAAATTTGCATGTAAAAAGAATTCAGATATTTCGAAGTAATTTATTTTAGAAACGTAAAAAAATATTAAAACATCAAATTATCTTCTTCTCTTTCAAAGACCACCGTTATTGCCAATATTCTAAATTTGAAATGTGATTTCCTGTGTTGCTACCGTTGTTGCTTCTTTTAATTCATCCTAGATTTTGGAATATCTTATTTTTTATATGACAAAAGAAAAGGAAATTTAGAGGTACAGTTAGGCGATTTTGGGGTCCATCTTCGAGGCATAGCAATTAAATAATGAGACAGTGCACATTATATCACCCAGCCGGAGAAGCCGGAGAAAGTTCACGAGCGGCTACCGTTCGTTTTGTTGTCTGGTTTAGTTTGGTTTTGGGCTTTGGTTGAAGCAGATGGTGTTCCGTAGTAGTGTCGCGATCATGGCGAACTCAAAAATGGGGCAGCGCATTAATCTCGAATTCCTTGTGAAATTAAAGAAATTGCCAACGGAATGTTGTCAACTGTTAAAAGAAGTGTTGGGTGACAATGCCATGTCACGCGCGCGAATTTTTGAATGGCACCGAACGTACCGGTCGATCTGTGAGAAAATTCATGAAATTGTGCGGAAAGACCGACGCCTGAGCATTGACGATGGTAGACTTGGCGAACGTTAACAAAGGGACAGTAAGACAAGTTTTGCATGATGAATTAAATATGTGAAAAGTTTCAAGAAAAGTGGTCCCGAAAAACCTACCTCAAGAACGGAAATGCATTTGCTTTAACATCATGGAACGCCTCACCAAAGAACTAGATTTGCTCACATGTGTCATTACATGTGATGAAACATGCATCTTCCAGCATGACTCGGAACTAAAGTGTCAATCGAACTGTCCCTCTCATCGCTCGAAATGAAAAAAGCCCGGAAAGTCGAAACTGAAGGCAATGCTGATCGTTTTTGTTAATATCGAGGATATTATCACGACTGAGTGGATGCTTGGGAGTAAAACCGTTAATTGCGAATGTTACAAATAAGCTGAGGAAAGGAGTGAGGAAGAAAAGATCGGATTTGTAGAAGAAAAATTCATGGATTCTGCATCAGAACAATGCGTTTCGCCTCAGTGCCCATGGGTGAAGCTTTCAGCGAACGAACGCATTCGTGTTTGATCATCGTCTGTAGAAGTAGTAAAAACACGGTAAAAAAAAAAACGGTAGAGTTGTTGAACAGGTTGACAACTGATTACCCACAGCATTGCTTCGAATAATGGAAAGCCCGAATTCAGCGGTGCATAGATGGGGGTGTAGAGTACGTTGAAGAGGATAAAAGTTGGTTTTAGCTTTGTTCGCAATAAATCATTTCTCATAAGGCTATTGCCGATATTCATTAGCTTGTCTTGCTGTATGGGTACCTGCACTATTGAGCTAAAAATAACATGTTGCTAGTTCATCATCTTGTAATTGCTAAGTAAACATCTCCAGAATTTAAACAACTTTCTGCATTAGTAGGAGTATTGAAATCATGCCAAAAATGAACCACAAAAACCTGCGAATCGATGCCAATTTTGTGAGTTGTGTGATGAAGATAAAAAGTGGATTCACCACTTTGAATCCGAATCTAAACACGAGTTGATAAAATGGCGTAAGAAGGGCATACTAGTTTCTCAGAAGTTTCAGGCGTTAGATCGAGCGGAAGATTGGCTACTACAGCTTTTTGAGATCCTTGAGGAAATTTCTTGATTCATAATTGGAGAGTATTACACAAGGCTATTTAACGATTAGAAGAAGGTATCAAAGAAAGGAGGCGAGGAAAATTAACAAAGGTTGTGCATTATTACTATTACAAAGTAATGTAACGGTTAACAAAACCACAAATTGCGATGGCTGCCCCACGCTATTTATTTTAAACCACAAAAACCTATACGCGGAATGGATAATAAGAATTTAGGTGAACTAAATACCTATCGAATGGCTTTATTCAATAGCAAGTGAATTTGACGATTATATTGGGAGTGGCCAAAACAATTTTGTGACAATCAATCATTAAAGAATTCCATAGGCAGCGTTCATTTTCGTAACACCAAGACCATCTTACTTAAATATTAAATTACAATGCAACATACACTCCGTCCCTTTTAAAAGGTAATACCTGGATTGACATTTTGCATTTGATGTTCCTCCTTTCCGCAACTGTCCTTCCAAAAACTTCATATGGCATTATAAAGTATGCGATACGTCACTTGAAAGCACTTTTATCAAGAGCTCATTGAGATCTTTTGGAATCGAACTCAATATCAACGAATAAGTTGTAGTTTTATATTTCACAAGTATAAAAAATTGCTCCAAATACATAGCAATATACCAGACTAATCGAAATAACACAGTTATTTCCACATTACGTCAGTGATGCGGTAATTATAAACCTTCTTAAGAATCAAAAATTGAGATTAGTGGCAGAAGTCCGTATATGTATTAATTCCGTTTACCTGTAATATTTATCTTTTCCTTAATTATTTACACCTAATCGGAGCTCATATCGACAACCTCGCTTCCTCGGCGATCGATACACCTCCAATTTCAACAGGAACACAGCTTGAATCAACTTTGACGTATTACTGCTACATTTTTCATTTGAAATAGAAGAAACGTGACCTGTAAGATTACGAGAGTGGCGAAAGTAATATGTTACGGTAGCAGGTCGTCAGTATTACGAAGAAAATCGCAGACATTTTTTAAAAATCTAATGTTTCTTCTTGACGGGACAATTCCAATTATCTTAAAATCGATGCTTTTTCTACTTCGTTTTTATAACGGCTAATATATTTCGGTTATGCAGGGTGTTCCAGGGCAAACAATAAATATTTTGGGTTGTGTTTAGTATGGACTCCTCTGGATAAAATAGTTCATACAAACATATGTCCAAATCTTACCAAGTCAAAAGCCTACCGAAGTTAATGTTTATAGTAGTATTCGTATAGGGTAATACGAAATTAGTACAATGCCAAGTTATAGACACGTCAAACTTCAGCATTTTTTTGAATTCGTTATGATTATTGCAGGAACCGCTAGTAAACACATCATGTAATATTTCCGTGCAATTCCGTGATACAATTCTCCCCTCTTGCGAGTTTTTATCTCAAGAGATTCGAGATTATTGAGGAAGGCATCCTCGTTAGCGATATGCAAGATTTTGAAGCCCGTATTGGGGTTAAATGCGTGATTATAATCGGACGAGGGTTGTGCAAGATGGGAGAAACCGGAGGTATCTGGCTGTAAGCACCGCATATGTTCTTTTATGCGCGTGTCAAAATTACGAGGGATTTTACTAACGTAATTTCAACTACAATTTTCACAAGTAAGGATATACACGTCTTTACCTTGTAATTTCTTTAGTTGGTCTTTAGTATTAGATAGTGATTACGTAAGGAGCGTGAAGTTCTAAATGACATCTCAAAAGGAAAGAAAGAAGAAAAAATCTTTTTGTTATTTTAATATTTTGAAGGAGAAATGTAGAGGAAAATGTTAACATAAACGTACAAATTATAAAATGAGTTTTCTTAATTTTACAATTAAATCACAACTTTGTAACTACCTCGTACGTATGCATTTTAAGCTGACCTAAGGATGTGTTTTATATAACACAAAACTGCGTAAATTATTTCAAAAGAATTTTTGTGAGAAAAGACTTTTTCATTGATTAATCCTATTCCATTTAAGTGTTTGGATATAATATTAGTAAAAATATTATATTTAAAGCTTTTGTGAAAATTGTCAAACATCGTGTGTGACATGGTCAGGTCAAACAGTTCATGTGTATACTTACACCTGTATTTTCAGACAGATATTCTGTATATTGGCTGACGTAGCAGACTTCGTTGTATATGTGTATGTACCTGATTTCTGAACAGTACTTATCTACAGTGAAGAACTGGCGATAATATTTAATGGAAAAGTAAACACGAAGCAATCGAGAAGATTAAACTTTAAAATTATTAGAGGTACCAAAATCGCATTCGAATGAACATTTCTAAAGACCTTTAAGACAGTTTAAGCGAAACAAGTTGGAGTTTTGGCGTCGGCCATTAACTGTAGATGAAATTTGGATATACCAGTGCACTCCTAAAGCCAAGACATGATGAATTGCAAATGGTAAATCATCTCCGAAAAAAGCGAAAATTGTAGCATCGTCTGGGAAAACGATAGTTTTTTGGGGAAGCCATGGAGTTATGTTAGTCGACTATATTGAAAAATGAAAAACAATAACGGGAGCATACTACGCAGAATTACTTGACAAGCTGCAAACAGAAATTGGGGGAAAAGAGGCAAACGTGATGATCACTCCGCCGAAGCAACGCACCCTCTTAGACTTCGGCGGTCGCCGCAGCAAAAATTCACGGATTGGCGTTCGAATTGATACCTTATCGATCCATCCTATTCAGCAGATACGGCTCACGATTTTCTCCTGTTTGTAGGTTCAACGTTTCGTTCGGAGGACAGAGATTATGGTCAAACGAGACCATCAGATTCGTAAAGTTTTACTTTGCAGAACAAGATGCCCACTACTATTTGTACGGATTGAAAAAGAGAAACATGGCTGGGAAAAATGCAAAGGCGTATAAGCAGAACAGTTGCAGAACTCCATATCGAAGCTCAACCAAAACTTAATTTTAAATGGTGTCCCCTTTGCTTTCGGTTCAAATCCGAATGTTTTTTTTAACAAAAGTAATTATTACTGCCATTTGCAAGAGATTTTTGAAGAACCTGGTATATTCCAGTGTAGTGGAATCTAAATGCGGCTCAAAATTTTCCTTGTTAGCTTATTGCACGGATATGAAGCCAAAAATGCTGATAGAGAAACTGGTTACCTTTCCCTTGAACAACAACAAGAGAAACTCGGTACATCTTATATTGATTTAATATTACACAGCCCTAAATCTGTATGTAAATTTATGAAAACAGTTCATGGTTACCTGAACTGTAAGGGAAACTTAAATGTTAGCTTGCACAAATTAAACGAACTGGAGTAGAACCAATTCACCCATTACTGCAATAGATAGTTACAATGCTATTGACTAATTTATAGAAAAGTCTTAGCTTTAAACAGAAAGTATCTCCCAAATTTTACGAATTTTGCAAATTATTCTGGATTATTTCAATAATTGTAAAGTTAATAAACGTCTTCCGATATTCAAAAGCTTTAACTAGGAATGCTGCAAATTATAAACGATATCTGTATATTTATTGATTGCGACTCGTGGCGTCCTCTAGTAACAAAAGTCTACACTTCACGACTTCCACTGCTCGAAGTTCTCCTACTAGAAGACCAGTAACCTGTATGCTACCCGTAGTTACCAGAGGGCAGCACTACGTATAGAAGAATAGTATTTTGCCTATTACCTATTTGCTTGATTGGAAATTATGATAAAAATAAAATGTAAATAAGAAAACTAATTTTTATATATGATGTGCCCAAAAATATTACTCACCGAATTTAAACAGGAAAATATTGATCTGATGGACTTACCTGTAAAAAAAAATACAATATATATTAATAGTCATGATAAGGCATAAAATATTGTAATTAAATTTTTATTTACCTGCTGGCATAAGTAAATCTTATAAGACTAAGTCTAAAACCTCCAATAGTTATGCTTTAAGAAACTTGAGTTCGTGCTCTAAATATATCCACATTTTATTTTAAAGCGTCTAAAAATAAAATTGAACGCTCAAAAAACATACGTTATTTTCACTTTTATATCTTGCAAATTTGCCACATCGTTGGTACAGATGTCCAAAAAGCTTAAGGTAACACAATTTTGTATTTTGGGAATAAACATATTTAGTCAAAATTCCATTTCTGAAGTTCAATTACAATATAATAGGGTCTTCTCTGTTTTCTATTTATTTTATAACATTGTTGTAATTAAGGAAGGACCACAAAGTGTAAAGAAAAATGTACATATAAATGTCACTACACATTAATAAAACCAGTATAGTCATTATAGTGAGAACACCTCTCATAAATTGCAGCCCCCTTCGTCCCACAATTGTTGGTGTACATTAAACGGTCGTTAATTGGGTGGAAATTGCCAAAGCGATTAGATTTTAGTTCTAATTCGGGACAGATAGTGCAATGTAAACAGATGTAGCTAACAATAACGGTCAACATTGGGACTAAATATATATCAACTTTATGTAGTTTGATTCGGACAAAAGATTGTTTTAATACACTGTTATGATTGATTAGATGATTCAAATCAAACAGTCCAATCCAGCATTGGGATTGTTACCGGAATCATGTTAACAGGATTTTTTCAGGCTAAAGTCAAAGCAATATGAATATAATTCTAGTAACATGCTACACTGTAAAAGATCAGGAATTTTATTTCTGTAAGCTGTAGTTGTAACCCAGAATGATGAAATTAAAAGTCATTTACTACTGGAAAACCAACATCGTCTTTTTAATGAACAAGCTTTATGATACTTAAGAGAACCTAGTTCGGATTATCTACAAATGAATGTAAGTCACGTAAAGAATAGAACAAATCAATGACAAATATTTATAAAAACATTGTATTTTAAAAACAATGTTTACACGAACCTACCACGCTCCTTCAATTGTTTGATAGAATGTAAAGCTGGAAAAATACAAATATTATCCGATTGTTAACTATGGTATACATATGAACCTGGCTATAAGTGATAATTTAGAATCAACGTTCGATGAACAATAGAAAATACTAAGTATGTATTTTTTACATTTTACATATGTTAATTATTAATTATGAGCAACAATTATAAGCATTAAAAATGGCAATTCTAAGTCCAAATTCTTATGGTGTTGAGTTATAAAAACAGGCGAAGAATTTTGTAAGACGTTTGCGATTCATTTAGTAACGTTTATCACAATAGTGATCCGATTTTACGGTTTGTTGTTTGGAAAATCTTAACAAACGGGTGTGGTAAAAAATATCCCGCGTAAGCGTAGCAGACCACCATCAGCAATAAATAATTACATATTGCGTCGAAGGCATTAGGTTAAGAAGTTACATGTTAGTTATAAGTAGATATTCAATTATTAAACGGCGCTGATCGATTTATACCAACTATCTACAAATAAAGAGATGTCCTCTTTATTTGTTTATCTTTTTTTCTCATGCGGGGCGACGGTTGCTAGAAGTCGGGACAACTTATAAGTGAGCCAGTAACTAGGGGAATAACAGAAAAGTGGTACCCAAGTTCCAAGTTCCAAGTTGTTCCAAGGAACAAAAAGAATAGTTTTGTCGTTCACGGAAATAGGTGTCATTATTATATTAATATATTTAAATAAGTAACAGCAAGACTCCGGCCGATTCTACCTTTTCTTTTACTTCGATCCCCTTTGGTGCAGGCGTAGTCTCTACGACTATTTTAAGAAATTGAAACATAGAAAGCACTTCTACCATCATCAACACAACCGCTACCATTTGCACCCCCGGAGTTACTTTTTGCACGGAGATACCATTTGATAATGATGGCACAGCGCTCATATATGAAGAACCTAGAAACAGTAATACATTGGTATATTCTAACCATCCTCGTGTCCAAAAGCTCTCAGATAGACGACAGGTAAATTTAAATTTGAATGAAACCAATATCTCAGTCTCACAGCCAAAATTTAATAATTTCAACAATGGGTACTGAACAAACCCAATACGTCCAAAATTTGCAGCTCCTTCTCCCATTGATCCAAGTGCTGACGCCACAATGGGATTTTTAAGGACATTTTCAACAGCAATGGAGTACAATGCTTGGGATGGTAGTTTACCAAATTTCCTCGTTGGTCCCGTTCATTTGCAAAAGGGAATCCAAACGCAAATTGGGCGGGTACGATTCACGGTTTTAACGTTAGAATTAGAAATTTGGCAATAACAAACCGTTAAAAATCAGATGAATCAAGTACGGACTATTTCTCTTGTTCCTTTGCGATGATCTAGACGAAAGCAAGGACAAAGCCCCCGTGATGCGACGTCTGACGAATGGTTCACTACCTATCGGAAGATCCACATTCACCAACAAGACAATTAGTACTAGATCAAAATATTTATAATAAAAGCTTTTAAAAAGGAAAAAAAAAGGAATTGAAGCTTTACAAGTCTTACTTTATTTACGAGTTGGTTGAAAATGATTTTGATAGGAGGCTCCAGTGTGGTGAGGAAAAATTTGCAATAGCAATGGATATTTTGTAAATAATATTGCTTTCTCAGAAGATGTTTTGCCTCAATGGGCATATAAACCGCTATAACTGTGCTAGGCATCGGAACAGGTTGTAGAACATTATTCTTAGTTTTCGCAGACGATTAATGTTTAGATTGAATTATACCTGCCTCTGTTGCCCTTTTTCCCAATGAAACGGATGCGAATCTACCTGACAATAATCTAATTCTAATAGGGCGGTGCTTCACCACACTATGGTGCAAACGTGGGTGAATACCGAAGCCGTATATTTCCAAACAGGATGCGGACACATGGAGTGACCAGCTCGATCTCCAGATTTAAACCCGTTATGTTTGCTTAATAACTTTTTATAAGATGTATAATGACAATAAAAAATGTATTTTCACACTTTTAACTCACCCCGTATAATATGTAATAAACTAGTCAATAGTACGTGTTCCGGGTTTGAACCGTGTCATGTCGTTGGTTAATAGAACTCGACGTTTCGCCCACAATCGTATGGGGCTTCTTCAGGAGAGTGGTGGCAACAGTTAGCACGGTAACTCAACGTGTGAACCACGCCAGAGGCGAAACTGACTCTGGCCGTGGAAGCCTACGTTTTTATTTTAGTCAATAGTATTTATTTTATTTGACAGAGATGCAGATCACAAGTTGATTAATTCTAATCAAAGCGTTAACTTGCTTTGCTTCGTTGGAATATGGAAGTTGAACACCCACGATATATGAGTACGCGTGTATTAATACAACAACGCCTTTGATCTAGCGTGTTAACGGATACCCATATACATACATAATAGTCTTGCTAAGAACACTGCATCGGTACTGAAAGAATCCCAAAATGGCGGAGTTGTAAGTTCTTGTGAAATTATCGTAATGTACAAAAATTTTGTATATGTACATAAGGTTATCAATTTTCGATATGATTACCACACAATATAACCCCGAAGGCGTAAAATCCCCTGCAAGAATACATTGAGAATCCTGCGGTAAGGATTACTTTGCGGCGCAAAATTTACAGGAAAAAATAACTTACAATGTGGTATCAAATATTACTTCGGTAATATTCAATTTGGAAAGAAGTATCAAATATCTACAAAGAATGAAAACTAACTGATTTTATGAAAATGTTGTTATTTTAACTATAACTTTTTACTTTTCATATTACGCCCTTCAAAAACACATCTCATCAACATCCAATGATCCGAGTAAAATTCCGAATATTTTCATTTGATGACATATTCAAACCCGGCCCCATTATTAATTCAATGGCCGTTCTCGGAAAAACGCACGCCGTATTTTTAAACAACATCCATTATGATGTTGGAGGGTATACTTGGGAAATTTGAAGTTACGTGTATTCAATAAAAATGTAAATGTATTTAATTCCTCCTGCCAAATACAACCTCTTTTCAGCTAAAACCGCTAAATTGCTGCTCAACTCAAACAAAGGGAGCACGTTTTCACGGCAGAATCCTTCATCGTGTTATTTTTACGGGAAAAACCTTATTTTCACCATGGGAATAGCACGCGAATGCGGAGAAATGAAACATTTTCTTTTGTGTTGTATATTTTGTGAAATACAAGAATGGCTCTATACGGAATTATTTATTTATATTAAAGCTTTTACCTCATTAATGCTTGCGGTAATTTATTTGACAGCAAGATTTCCAAAGTAAGCGTTTTATCTAATGCATGCAGAAATGTTCTGCGCCTTATTCTAGAAGCAATAATAGTAAACCTTTAAATTGTCAATGTTAAATTTCACCGATAAACACATTCGTTTTTAGAAAGATTTGTTTACCAGAATCATTTAGATTTTCTCCTCAAACGACTGTGATATTACAGCGAATTTAAATTTGGAAATACGGTAAAATAGTAATTTTCCAGTTTTTTATTTGATTTTGGTTTTTTGATTTTTGGTAAAGAAAACAAAAGTTTTTCTTGGATTTATTTATTTTGCTACATTTCGTTGTACCAGTTCCATCAACATTCTCAACCATATCAATAGTAACTTTACTTAACAGCAGTTTAGATTTTTAATTTTTTTTTTTATTTTACTCTTATTAAATAATAAAGAAATAAAATAAAGAAGTAACATTTAAAAGAACTAAACTAAAAAAAAAGGAAAAAAAAATAAATCGAAGGATAAGAAGCTTTTTGTTTTCTTTGCCAAAGATCTAAAAATCCAAAGCAAATAAACAAAAAAAAAAAACAAGAGCTCAAAAATAAAAAAAAAACACATGTGTCAACCTAGTGCATGGGTAGATCATGAGTAATTTAGAAAGAATGTTTTCTAACAATATTTAATCGAAGCCAACTTTTATACGACAAAAAATGATATTCAAATACACGGGCTATTCAGTTTACGCCATGTTTCATGCACTAAAATAAACTTTTATTTGTTTAAGGATCTTCACTTCAGATTTTAGGTTTTTGCTTATTACAGCATCCACCCTCTTTTAGCCTGCCTAAACATCATCTACCGGAAAATGTATAGGATCTCATTTCACGTTAGAGAATCTCTTCTTGTGCATTCATTATATGTGATTCTTACGTTTATCTGTATTTCCTTTACTCTCTTATTGATACAAAAATGCGTAGCGTTTCTTCTTAGCTCTCTTTTTCTTACTCTGTCAAGTTTTGTGTAACCTTTCCCTCTCCTTAGGAATTAAATTCCTTGTGTATACAATTCTACTCTATTTTGTTTTTGTTGATGTTCGCCTCTAGCTTCCGCATAGAAAGGTTGTAGTGGATATGCTGTATAGTCATTTAGAATTGTTCCGTTTATTCAGCATCTTGCAATACCAGCGAATGGCCTACCTACCCCTAATTATTCCAATAAGAAGAAATAATTTAAAGTTATGTTTACAGGACAGGTCAGCTCTTTGCTAACTCTAATAATTCTGCTTCGATTGTTACTTGCATCGTTCCCTGTTATACTTAGTTGCTGAGTTATTTTTGGTAATCGACGATAATTTTATAAACTCCTCTGACCAACAAATGTACGAACGGTCGATAACGATCGATTTTGCTTGATTAGAATACAGATAAATATAAATAATATGCTTAGGAAAAGGCCCCGTGGTAACAGACCGCGGTCTAAATATTACGAAAATTTTCAAAAATAGAGTGTCCAGAATGCATAGAAAAAAACCATAAATAATGTAGATCAGAATAACAACGACTATGTATTGTACAGCAGTCAAAATATTTCTTCATCTTGTTTAGCTTAAAACAATTGAACAGATAATCATTTCCCAGGTTATTTTTTGTTGTAATTTTTGTTTTGCCACCCGTTTGCTTTTAAATTTAAATTTGAATTTCAAATTTCTGGATGTAGCTTTTGTTTTCTAACGAAAATTTCAAACTTAACAGCATTAATATTACAAATATTTCACCATATCTTCATTATCTAATGGCTGTATTTTCCTTGTGTAATGTTATTGATCGTGGATTCTGACTGACGATGGTGTTCAGCAAAACCAGTTCAGATGTACATTCTTGAAACCCTACTATAAGGAATTTTGAGGAAATAAATGTGTTTATTGACGATCATCTATTTGATTGCAGCTTTGCAACTTTCTCTATGAAATTCGTAGTCGACAAAGGAATAGAGGAGCTACAGTATTAAAAGAGGTGTCTAGCTCATGAAGTTGGAAAAAGCGCTTTGGTCAAGTTAAATGTAGTAAAATACCAAAGATTTAGAAACGCATACACTCCTAAAAGCGCTATATGCTGATTAAGGTAATTGATGGGCTCTGAGTAATGTTGAAAATATTCAATAAACAGTTTAGTGGCCCAGCAAGGGGGCAAAATTCTGGTTGTGGCAGGTTCTCCTGGTGGGTTTAATCTCAGGTAACCATTCGCATATTAAGGAATATTTTACTGTGTTTCGCTTTTTAAGGCGAGGAAACGATAGTAAAAAAACACTTTAAAATGCTCCTAAGGTTATGGGAAGCCACACAGCTTATACACACTGTTGGGGCGTCACCACACGTTAAAAAATATGCAAATAATCAGCAATTATATTACAAGTACAAGGGTCGGAGATAGCACGCAGCCTTGACACGATGTCGAACTTAACTCATAAAATTAACTAATTAAATTGTTCGAACACAAATGATTTGTTTAAATACAAAATATCTGGATTCATTTCTAGCAATTGCACCAACTAATTTCAACACAATATGCTACAAAGCGTGCCAAACAGTTATCGAACTCTAGTTAGTCATAAAATTGCGTTTGGCTCAAATTTATATGTTATAGGAAGATATAGGCCTAAAAGCTTAATGACACTCTCACAAATGAGTGAAAATCAGCTGGGAATGATTTACTTAAGACTAGATAGATATATACCGAACTTCAGGACCCACTACAACAGTCCAGCCTCTTCTTCTACGTAATACCCTCTGTTCATAAGCGGCATCTGTTGGAAATCTTCTCCTATACAGATTGAAAGACATCATCGCGCTACTACTGTGAGAAATTTAATCCAAGGTCAATGAAAATACACTACGAAACCACTAAACACATTGTTCTACTTTTAATCACCTTTGGCACCTCTCCTAGTTTCCGTCAACAAATACACGTAATAAATTAGTTTCTTTTCTTCAGACACTACCGATTTGTACTCATTCAAGAACCAGCACCGGAGCAGACGCGAGTTCCATTTAATAATACATGCGTATTGAAAAACCGATTGTCACCACAAGAAATAGGTTGAAACGAAAAATTACAAATGAGATGACAATCGTGTTTAGCGATCCGGCGACACTGACGTTTGCTACGGCGAACAAATTCAAAATAGAAAAAAAATATTTCTTGGCAAACGAACCTGTTGTATCTTGCGAATTGAGCTAGGTAGATATTCCAATGATGAAGCAGTTTCTGCATCTAAATAAGAATAGTTGTCAAATTGCCATGAAGAGAAATTAAAGTAGATGTCTTCGTAATGAGTGTAATTTTAAGAATACCATAAAAGAAAACATTGCAAACTATAAATTCTGATCCATTTCTTGTAGAGTTAACTTTAAAAGTGCCCGTTATACAAAATTTTAATAAGAATCTGCTGTATTTCCAGATATTTTATACCAAAATAGACTACTCGTCTCGCTAAATATTCTCTCTTCATTTATTTAGGACAGGGAATATTGGATCTTGCTTTACATAGTTCGTTTACAGAGACGAAGCATGGAAAGTTACTAGAACTTTGGAAATTCTTTTTTTAAAGTGTACATAGCAGAAGGATAATTTAAACTTACAATGCAGGGAAGGCAGCAATCAGCTTCCGTTGAAGCTGGCAAAAACAAATAAGCTGTGGAGCTTGCCGAAGAAAATGTGAATAGTATTACCAACGAGTGGATCTATACAGATTTTGCCACAAAATTTGCAGCGTACTTGTTTATTGTCGTAAAAAAAAAATGTACGGCTACAACATTTGGATCCGGTCCCACATTTAATGTTAAACTATGTGAAGTTATAACCAATAATGGTTAGGTTTTGATAGGAACCTGTTATTGGTAAACACTACGCTAATCAAATAACCTGTTAAGTAGTAAGAATTAAGTCAAATTTGTGAACTGAGATACCTAAGCAAGGTGAATGAAAGTGACTCCTTGAAATGAGTCCACACACTTTGACTTAAAGAAGGTAAGTATACAATCAACCTCAGGACAAGAGAGACCAAAGAAAATTGAAACCACAATAAGAAAAACAATATTCGACAGGAATAAATTTGATTTCTTGTGAAATACGTATGTTAACAAATATATTTTCTGTAACATATTTTATACACATTGCTTTATTATAGCCAATATTCAATATTGACTGTTAGGGTTCGCATAAGTTCTATATTAACAACAATTTCACAAGATTATCCCAAGAACACGCTATTCTTAGAATTTGGGCCGATTTTAATAGAAGTATAGCGTATTCTTAAATTTAATTATTTTAAAAGAAACAGGATCAAAAGATGAGTGCGATTCTTTCTGGAATTAGTGAGCCGTTTCTGGGGAATTTATTACTAAAAGCACAATTCTATTGGTCAGTTTTGGAAGTCATTATCGCTTGGATTTCTTAAGATTGTAATCGAGGAATACTTGCTTTCTGTTTATTCTACTTACAAATCGAAGCAATCACTGCCGCTAACCCAATGATTGAATAAATTATACCATTTGAAATTAGTAGAAAAGATGCCAAATACAACTAAAGATGAGGTGAAATAATAATTTGAGGACTACGTTAAAATTATTACTTTTATGCATGACAAGAAATAGAAAAGTGGGCGAAGAAAGTGCGCATAAAGTTATGAGACTACAAGTTCACCATTGTAAATTAAATACGAGAAAAGTATTGGCATCACAACAATATAAAGTAATTCGTTTTCGATTCCCAGACAGAATTTGTAGCAGTTACAGGAAGAACGCTTCACGCTTGGAGCGAAAGTAATAATGGAATGACGGAAAATTAAGAGATATTTCGAGAGAACAAAAAAAGGCTTCCTGAGTAACGATAAGCAGTAAAAGCTCACATACCCCGTTAGGGTGGCGCCAAATGTGGAAAAACAAATAAACCAAAATGAACAGTTATTTTAGTTGCGTCTTTCGCATCTTACAATTAGCTGTGTGCTCTTGCTTACTTTGATACCTATCCTCCTTTTTCTTCTTCGTCCCAACTCAACGAAAACCAATCACATCGTCCCAAAGTAAAGCTAAATGTAATTATACAATTTAATTTCGATTTAACCAAGTTCCAATCCCTTATCTTTTCTACAAAGTTAAGCTATAAGCACGATGTGAATTCAAGTCTGTCAGAACGACTTAAAATCCAGCAGAGCGATGCTTCTTATAAAGTTTTGTTGCGTATATCCATAATCTACCGGCTTAATCTCAGAAAAAGGCACAGTAAACTACGCACCGAGAGCGTTAACGGAATTAATAATTTAACGGTTTTCTGGAGATATCTCTTGGAAATATCTAGCTGATATATTCATAATTAAAGTTAGATTTTCAGCTCACGTATCGGATTATGTTTATTCTACGAAACGTTAAATTTCCAGGCACGTATCTTCAGTCCCGTTTCTGAACTGAATTCGCAGAACGAGGATTTTTTTCAGTATACACTTTAAAGAGTATTCTCGCTCGATGCATCTACAGGACACATTTTGCACGACAGAGAGACAGCTCAAATTGCGTGATAAAAATGACGGCTGCATTTTACGTGGATAAAAGCGCGCTGAATATCAATAAATGTGTAACTTTGAGATGCATTTAAATGTGTCGCGAAGTTAAAACTTGATTTCACGTAGGGGTAAGATAATAATATACATAGATGGCGTTTTCATCAACATGAATATAAAGGTGACAAGATAATCCAATTCAAAGGAGTTCGTAACATTGCATGAATAGAGGAAATTGCAGCACACCATGTGATTTTTTAGAAGTTGAAATGAATGCATGTGAATTGGTGTAATATTCGAATACTTTCTGCGTCTTGTTTGGAACATTTGACTTTATATTTTCAATGGCTTTGTAGTCATGGGGGCCATTTAGGAAAGAAAGGGCTAGAACTACATTTTGTACTGAAGATTCTGCAAAGGTAAGAAATAGAACATCGAAAACTTTCGCCAATAAAATATGTCTGAGGCAGGAGGTAGTCAAATGCTGTAAATAGGTCTTGACTGCACTGGAAAATGAAGATGATAACGATGCTACGCAGCGGGTTGATAATTTATAGCAGGGACCAGAAACAAGTTACAGAATAATGTAAAGATCAATATGATAGCAAGGATAGTGGGGTAGTATGACAAACAACTGAAGAATATCGACACCCTCCGCACTACGCAAGTTTGGTTAATCAGTCCGGAACAGCTGTTTCGAGGATGCATGGATTCCTATTAATCGCCGTATGTCCAAATGATGTGTGATTCATCACACTTGTGTTCAATTTCAGGTTTCCTAATTTAATATTATGCTCGGTTTTGTTTATGTGTTGTATTCCACTTGGCGATTCTATTCCTCCGTATCTGTAGCTCCTGATGTGTTCGTTGAATTCGGTCCCTACCACTCTTTTTGTTTGACCAATATAGATATTATCACAATCACTGCATGTTATTTTCTTTTTTTCGGATTGCCAAGAGGGTCTTTAGGTGTTTTTTCCGAACTGGAAAACCTGCTACTTACTAATATCTCGATATGCTGCGGAAAGCGGTTTCCCAAGGTTCCTATTGCGGGTTTCAGTTGGGGTTAAGGTCGTGGAATTTGTTACATAATGCCTATATCGGAGTTTCTTAATAATGTGAAGTAAATATATCTAATGAAGAACAATGAGAGAAATATAAATTGATAACAAAAGACCAACACCATGATAATAAAAGACCTGAAACAAGCAGAAAGTAGTAGTTATCAATAACACAAAAGGAAGATGAAACAAATGAGAAAGTGGTGAAAACGGACAAACTATGCAATAGTATCGAAATTAATTTACACACTAAAAAGGCGGTACCCACTACTATAAGTCACACATTTTTTTATATGGACCCTTGAGGAGTGTAGCGCCATTTTTACGTTGAGGCTGAAACTTTTCAGACTACCCTCGTAATGATTCCATCTTGATCTTGTACATTACTTTTCGAATACGGTTGAAGTAGTATATTAATCATATTGAAGTAGAATATACACCAATACATAAAGATGTAAATTGCGTTTTAAATTACACTAAAATCGTCCATTAAATGAATGCTTTCTTATTTATTCATAACGTATGTTTCCTGAAAGATAGGGGATAGGCTCTTTTCCAATTTTCATAACGATTTAATTTGTAAATAAAATTGAGTCAGTTCTTCGACTCTTTCCTCTATTATCTGAAGAGGAAATAACTAATTGGAGACTGTGAAATACATTTTTAATTGAAACTTTGAAAGAAGTTCTACTTTCATGGAACATATGCTTTTGCTAAAATTTTTAAAATGACGCGGTTATTAAAGCAACTTACTAGAAGCTTATTTTCAAGTTAATATCACACATAGTATAGAACTCTTATGGCTGTGTATAATCCCTTTGCGAGTTAATTTCGTTAATTCATTCCCACGAGCTTCCCCTTTTCTGGGATAAAAAACAATTTCACATTTGGAATTATTCAGAGGTATGTCATGAAGTCAAATGGGATGTTACAATGTCGGCGAAATAATGCTAGATATTCCCTCTGGCACTTACCACTGGCCCTGCCCGCCTGTGGAGGAATTAGGAGCGCCGTAAGCCACTCTGGTCGCTGCAGCTGCAACCTGATATGAAATCGATACTCCCTCGTTACCGCCGCCCTTTCGTAGCTGTATGTTTAGGACTGGGATTGTTCAACTGTTGCTCCCATCGCAAGAAGGATGTAGACGGAAGAATAATATTCATAGGGTAAGGTTTTGTATGCACAAGCAAGACCTTATCATACCAGTAGCGTATGCGGACAATGCAAATATATAATATGTAATAAATGGAGTACTGTCGTAGATACAGCGGAAACCTGTACCCATAGAAAAACGTATTCGAGAGAGCCATGTTTTGTTTTTGAATTATTTCTTGTGTTGGTTACGACAATATCTAATAGTTACATCTTGCTTAAATCATATAAAGATTGAGATTTCAAAATGTTGCAAATAAGTTTCTGTTTAAAGCGTAAATTGCTAATGTAGTAATGCAAGCAAATGATAGTAATAAAGCTAGGGGAATAAAAATATACATGTGAAAGGTTTAGTGTTTGTAGTTTATAACGAGCTGTGCCATTGTCTTGTTGGATGTGTCCACCCCTTAGTTGGTTCAGAAAAGGCTGCAATAAGGTATTAGTAATAAATTACTACGATATCTTTATGCGGTTACCGTTTGATGAAAAAATAATGGATGAATAATTCTTCTCCATGCAGCTGTTATCCAAACGCTAACCATTTCACAATGCAATGCATACCATAAGGGTTGTTACCGATCCATATACGCATGATTTGTTTGTTAATAAAACTGTTAGCGTGCAACCAAGCTCAGTCTGTATAGAAGGATTTGTCAAGGATATCATTATTTACGCGGTTTAAAACCAATTGTACAAAGGATGTTTCCAAAGTTCTGGGAATTTGGTTATTTTTATCAATTTACATCAATATTACAGTGTAGTTTCTCTACATATTTTCCATTTAACTGATTATCCCAACGATAAACTATTTTTTTAAGCCGTCCTCAAAGAATTTTTTAGGTGTCTCCGCAATCCACCTACTCATGACACGTTTTACGTCAGTTAAACGTTCAAATCGAACGCCCCGTAAAGACTTTTTAAAAATTGGGAACAGATGAAAATCACTGGGTGACTAAGGTGGATGCGATAGCAATTCCTATCGTAAATCGTTTAAAACATCCTTTGTCTCTCTTGCGGTGTGGGGTTTTGCATTATCCTGTTGGAATAACGGACGTTTATTTATTATTTTGTTACTTTTGTGCACTACGAAAATAGCTGTCAATGTAAAATGTTGTTAGGTATCTAGTAAATATGCTTTATAATTTAAAAGACACGTCAATATTCCCCAATTTTTGTAATTATTTACATATGTAGTGGTTACAAAAATAGTGAAGGATATTCCACTATTTAATCTAACTGAATATTTGATAAATATTGTTTACGTCATTCATTGTATAATATGTACATAAATATCTGAAATAAATCATTGATCTTAGATTATTTTGTCATCGGGATGTATGCGGGAGTCCGCACTAAAGAAAATTGTGACAGTAATGATGAGAAATCAGGTAATTACGAATTTCGCTCGCACAAACAAACAATTTCATTCGGAGAGCACCAAAGCAAAACTTTCCTTTGTCATTTTGCCAGAGAACGGAGTCCGCTGTTAGGTACCTATCCAATTGAATTGAGGGCAATCTGTAACATTTCCAAACAAATATACAAGAATCAGGAAAACTATTTGTTACTGCTTGCCGCAATTGTTCTCTGAGTAATGATGGTACCTCTGATGTTCATTTATCTTTGCGATTTTTCAATCCTCAAAACTTGAGAACGTAATAGAATTCCGTTCGTGACGTCAAAATGTGATGTAGGTGAACGGCATTCACTTTAATTTATCTCTCGTTAGTAAAATGTTGATGTACGCGATTTTACTCAGTGTCACATGATAAAATGTGGGCTGTTATAAAATTATTTCTCATGCCAATTTTCGAAATCACCAAGGAATTTTCGGTTTACGTGCAAAAGCAAAATGTCGCGGACGCTGTAAAAATAAGCGAACCATCAGTAGCATAAACTGCTCATGTACAGTTTAAATTTATTGCACGTGGTAGCAGTCACATAATTTTCGAGAGAGAAAATAGTTCATTTCCCATCCTACATGTCTTTCGCTTAGTTTTATGGCTATTATAATTTAAATGCACTTCCACTTTCTAAAAATATTATATTCACTGGTACAGAATACGCGTTACTGAGGTTATCAACTTTGGAGGTTTGTTTATTGGCTAAAGAATAGGTAAGACGGTATGGAAGGCCAGTTTATTTTATACAACCTGGATGTTATGCAGGTTAACAGGAATTCAACCTACATAATGACAGAAAGCAAATAACTCATACCGGCGAATCAGTGTATTGGTACAGGAATCACTGATGTACAAGCCTCATTATATAATCAACCTCTTATTTTGTACTCGGGACAATTTTGACTGGTTATGAAGTAACATAAGATCAAAGCCTCCACAGTTATAACCTTACAGAAGAATCTTTTAGGTGCTGCTGAGATCAATGTTACTAAGAAAAAAATATTCATATTGTGTACCTCATTCAAGAAACAAACAAAGAATAATTAATAATACTATCATTTTTATAATCTACTCAGGTTCTGGATATTATATATAGTATCTTTACAACAAAATTGCTTTTAATGTCTTCATGATCCTTAACACTAACATTGGTATCATATGTGATAGACATTCATATAACTGATTAAGACGTAACTGCGCAAAGAAATCCATTCCAATTTTAGTTGTGTTAAAATGTCCTTACGAAATGGATGCTCTACTAAAGGGAACTATGGATTGGAGTAAGTAGATAGGCTTGAAGTTATTGACCAAATACCGAGGAATAGTGACAATCAAGTGCTGTAGGTGATAGCTTAAGCGTAAGCCAACGCAATTTTGATATTAGTCTGAGAGTGCTCGCTTGCACTACGTTTGGAGAACACCTTCCTGAAAATCTTTTCGGTTGGTAGAATGCCCGTTTACGGACAGTGAACTTGAGGAAATAGCATCCAATTTGAATCCAGAAGGGAATCCAGGCGAATCAGATAAGGATGAACGGAGGATTTTTTAGCTTTGCCAATAGTATTGAGTTGAATACAACTGGATGCAGATCTTGCGTTCCACAATGCGTTAATTTAAATAAGATGCAGGAATTGAGTACGTAAATATATATAGTTATAACAGCAATTTTTATCTACCAGAAGCGCTTATAGAGAACTAAGTATATCTACTTTACCCTACGTTAGAGGGTGTAAAACCGTCACTGAAGAGAAAGGTCTTTGTTCTACTTTGGATGTGGTTGATTTATTTGTATTTGAATATATATTAATCGACAAGGGAACACTGACAACCTGCAAATTTAGATTCCGATGAAACTGTAGGGAGAAGAGTATCGTGGTATAAGAACAACACACTTTTTATTAGCCGGGGTATAGTACTCCCATAAATTTGCAGGATTTTCAGAATTTCATAAATATCTCGGAAACTATAACAGATATTTTCTTTTATTTGGAAAATAATTTGCAGCAGGTTACACAGTCAAAGATGACGCGAATAATTTTCGGAAAAAAATAATGGGGGGCCGGGTACCCTACACCCCATAGTGTATAATTCTTAGTGACATTATACCTTGAATACTTTCTACAGTTCTTTCCTGCAAACGCAAATCATACTGGTGAAGTCAATTTAATGAGGTTATTTGAATTGGTGAATTCTTGATTAAAAGAACAGCGGTTATCAATTTCCACATAAAAGTTTTCTGAAGTAGCGTTAATTATACAAGGTTGAGAGCACCGGTACAATAGAACGACGTAATTACAACTGTGTACAAGTGTCCACGTTATCACGCATCACATATTTATAACCATGTGCACATAGTTCTGTTATACCTATTCAAACTCCCAGAGGACATGTGAACACAATAACTGTTAAAGCAATAAACTGTTATTATTCCAAGCAATTATGCATAATCATGCAATCATGTTAATGGTAGTTGTAAAAGGCAAACGTTATTACTATTGAAACAAAGCAGTCTTGCACACACATATATCAATATGCTTAAATTTAGGAATTAATTAATGAAAAGCGTGTTTGCGCTGGAAAACGATATTTCCACACGGCTATTACGTATTATAACTTGTTAAAGTTTATGAACCAGTTTGACATTGTACTCATAATTTATGCTATCGTCTCGGTTCGGATACAAAAGAGAAATAAAGCATTAAAATTCAGACGATAAATACAGAAATCTATACATATTTAATGTACCGTAGCGTAACAGAATTTAAACAGACCGGAAGTTTCGGTAATCTTTCGTTGCTTCCTAAAAGTTCTTTCCACAGAAATAAAGAAGGATCCTGAAAATTATGCAGATTACGTAAAAAGTTATCCCATTTTCTCGGGAAGTGTATTTTCTTACATAAATAGCATTTTTTCTGCCAGAGCTCAAAAAGGAAGCCGCGGATAAAAACGACTAGGATGGAAAATTTTTACTCGGTATTTCTTCTAGAAAGTTTTCTTTATACCAGAGAGTAGGATTTGTTAGTAGAAAATATCATTACGCCATTGAAATGTTTGTCGATTACATTACACTGTAAAACAAGGAATAGTCGCAAGGTATGGTTTAAATCGAAATATACATAAGATCGAGTGCATATTTATACTTCTCTGGGCCTCAGCATATTTCATATTAGCTTTACTTTCTAGTAATAGGAGATCTGGAAAATACGTTCATACAACGAAGCTACTCGCATTTGTCAATTCGTCAAAAATATCGTTTTATTTGTGAAACTCATTTTCGGTTGAGATGGTCTTTTAGATATCTTTCAACAACTGCAGAAGATTTGCAGCCTCTACGCTTCTTCAAACATAAAATATCCGCGTCAGCATTTACCGTATCCCAGTATAACTGGAAGGTCCAAGCAGTTTAATAAAAATAAAATACAGCTTTTTTAACAAAATATTGAAATTTTGGTTCAATCATAAAGTAGACATGTGGGAATAATGGAGCAACACACCCTCCTTGGCTTTGCTGGTACTTTTATGCTCTTTTGACGAAATTTTCAACTATGGTTTGGCATAACTGTGGTTGGATTGCAGTGACACAACCTCATCCCCCCCTTTTTTTTTTAAGGTTTGGGTGGTCGTGGGCTTGTTGATATAAGCGTTTGACTTTGAGTCAAATCGCAGGAATTTCTGTATTTTATATATACAGTTCGTACTACTGTAACAGGCCGCGCACACTATTAGATTGTAGTAAAAAGTGATGAAAAGTGCATGCTCTAAACTACGATCTAGAAATTGTTAAATTTTTGGACAGGCGTAAATACTAGACAAGTATAAATATTAAAAATATGAAAGGAAAATTAATCAGTTTTAAGTTTTGCAAATTGGACGATTTCTTGCTGAAGCGCAGTATTTTATTATTATTCAGACCGATCGACTATCGGATAAACCTAAAGCTCGCTTGGGCAAGTAGGACATTCAATATTTTGTCTGTAGTCAGTAATAATTATAAAAATAATTATAATAATCAAATACACTTTTTTCTAGGACGTTTCCTCTTTCAAGAATGAAAAATATATAGTTTTTGATAAAATAATAGTGATAATTAAAAACAAAGCCCTAAATAGACACTTGTTCAATATATCATTATGAACATGGTGATTAATCATTAATATCAAAAACTTTCACTTCATATTGTCTAGACATTAAGTAATAGGAAGCAACAAAAAAAAATAACAAGAAGAACATGCAGGAAATTGCGCCCTATAAAGTGTGAATAAGGAATTCTTTTGTAAAAATAACACTGTCGTGCTTCAACGATTTTCAGAGAAATTCCTTAAAAAAATGTGCATTACTTTGCCGACTAATGTACTTATATGTAGCCCTACACATACTCAGGGCGGAATCCAATGGTTTTATTCGGCGAATAGTAGCCGCTAAAAAAAACTATCTTTAGCGAATGATTTCTTTATCGACTATTTTTACCGAATTATTTTTACCGACTACTATTTTTAATGAATGATTCTTGTATCCACAACTATTTTATTATCGAGTGATTTTTAGCTACTTTTTTTTACTATTGTTAGTGATTGACGAAGAATCAATTAATCGACTTGACTATAAAATTCATCGATTAAATCGATTCTTAAAATCATTCCGGACATCATTATAGAATATATGCATAAGCTGAATACTGAAAGGTCTGTATAGATCCGCTATTAACCACTTTACAAAGTTTTCGAACTTTCAGCGGGAACTCTGCTAATAAAACTTACTTAATTTGTAAATGCGAAAAATTTATTCGCAATAAAAAAGCAGGATATACATGATTCCTTGATGCATTGTGCGGACCCGGCGGAGAACAATCCCCGAAGGGCGAACTTTCAGTTCGGAGCCGTCGTCAATATCTTCCAGAAAATAGTAGCTTAATGTGTAGCCATTATCTCGTTCTTTATTTTTCTACTCTTTCATGTCTCTACCCGGAGATCTTCTGACAGTTCTTTCTATTTTCTACACACATAATGCCGCCGCGAAAATAAATGACAGCCAGAGGTGCTGCGTGAGTTACAGTCGCTTTTATTACTAGTGAGTGGGATTATACTAATGTTCGCCATGGAATTGCAAAATAATAGACGATTCGTATGGTAGATACATAGGTACAGATGCAATAGTTTATACTTGGTGCAGAAGCTAGTTCCTTGTATTGGAAATTCAATTATTAATACCTCTTCACGAAAACTACTTTTTCTTATTCTTTTGTGTTAATAAATTGGAATCTCAAATTATACTGGAATTGAATTTTTGTTGACTTTAAAAGAAACTGCAACGGCAAATAATGTCGTAGCGCACAGCTTTGTCAGGTCGTGTGGTCCTCAAGTAATTAAGTAGTAATGCACCAAAAAGTAATAATGTTTTATTACAGAGGCAAGAGAAATGTGAATGACATTACAGTTAATAGCACAAATATAAAATACACAAAAATATGATTTACTACCGAGTATGGGACCCCCGAAAATAAGATGAAATGAATATCAGTGTTATTAAATTACTAAAATTTATGACTAAGGGAATTTGTGTAATCCAAACGACTCAGACTAACGAGTTTAAAACATGTATAACAAATAATCAAAAGAAACGTGTGCGACTTGCTGTGATTGCGGTCCGTTCGCGGAAGCTTGCTGGCGGGAAATTGACAGCGTCTTCTCGCCTTTCTAGTGGTAGTGGTGGCGCTGACTGCTGCTTTCCTGACGATGGCGACCCGCTTCACTTTATACACTTATCGCTCACTTAAACCACTATGTCGGCTGTGGTTAACCTCCTTACTTCGTGGTGTACGTAGTGCACCTTTGTACATTATATCTATGGCTATGGTGCAATGCCACGTAATTTTCTATTCCCTTTGTTTCTTCAATGTCCTCTTCGTTCTTCGTAACCTTTTTTGCTTTGTTTAAATAAATATTTTTTGTTTGGTTTAAGGTTTTTACCTAAGTTCTAAAACATATTGGAACCAATTTCTCGTGACACGCAGTAGCTACATAAAAAGTAATGCTGAAGTTTGGAGTTTGAAGACAAGCAAAACTTATTACTAAGAGGGATTTTTCTTGATTTCTCTTTGTAACTAATACGGGGGATGTACTATATATATAAGTATAACTGCGGGAAAAACTCTCATAATGGTAACGTCCAATACTTTATCTGAAGGACGCGTAGTGAAAGTTAAAAGTAAACAAAACAAGTAGGTAAGTTTTTATTTTTATTCATATAATTTTCATCGCCCAATTGTTGAGTCTACTATAAAACACAACCAGCACGAATGTGTGGGTTTCACCATTAAAACCGTTAACTGCGATAACATTTCCGCAGAAATCCCACGTATCTAGAGAGCGATGGAGAAATATAATAGCCGCAGAAAATAAGGAAGATTGCATTCAAAATTTATGTTCGTAAGGTATAAACGGGCCTTTATTACATTTTTATCTTATCAAAACTCTCTAAAAGTGCTCAAATTTATGATTTCCTCTAGAAGGATACTGTGGTACATTAAGTTACACAATAAAACCCTAATATTGCCCTTTATTTCGTAGGAGTGCTTTCAAATGCTATTTCTGCTACGCTTAATTCCCAAGCATAATAGCAGCATGAGGTAGGAATACTTTTGTGAATTATCTGGCGAAAATATAGCCTTCGAAGTTTGCAAGGGTCTTATTTCATATACAAGTTTAAGGTAATGTTTAAAATGTTGCAAAGCTGTTAACTGTAGCTCAGACCAGTGAGTTATATTCATTGTTCTCATAGATTATATGCGATAAACGAGCTATGGTAAGTTAGAATTCGAGATGTTATGCATTACTACTTACGTATAATAACCTAACCACTTTAATTGAACGGCAATTGTAGAACTAATACGTGTAGTCGTAAGGAACGTTACATGAACTTTTTCGACTAATATTTGAAACACTATGTATATAAATTAGTACATCCTTCTCACAACTAATTATAAAAATAGGTTTGAAATCAGCAAAGATTTAAATCGATAGAATACTATTAGTAAACATTGAAGAAGAGCTATAGATGTATAACATTTTCTTTATTAACTGATTTCCAGATCTACTTGAAAGTCTATTTGCTAACGGTTTAAGTTTTGTAATTGTAAAGTTAGGTAGTGCGTCTTTACTTCTCAACTAAATTGCTTAACCGTTCAAGTGCTCAGAAAGCTAAAGCAAAGCAGATTATCTCTGTCAGGAAGACTATCGAAGTAGGCGTTGCGTTAATTAAATTAGACTCATTCGTGGTACGCATACCACTTTAGATTGTTAGGGAGGTTCGCCACTTTAATTAGAAGCAAAAACATGAATGGCTAGTATATTTTTGTAAGAATTTCGTACAATAGCAAATGAAAATCGCAACTGAAATAAAAACCGAATATTTCACATTGTTCGGTAATTTTTTACCGATTTTTACCATTTACCACACAACAACAAAATTCAGTACAATAAATGAAAACTGTAGATGTTGAAATACCGAGTAAAATTAACTTTGTTATTTGATCTTGCGTAGGCATATGCATGCACATTTAAATTACTACCGCAAATTATGTAAATTACGTTTGCCTTCCAAAATGTGTAAATACCCTCCTTTGATATAAGGTATAAAGGCAAGTAAACAGCTGCTAGCCATTTAGGGAGGGATGTATTATCTGGCGTATTTGAAGATGGAGTAATATCAACACAATTTTGAATAGCACGAAAAGGTACTTTTCGACTATCGTAATCCGAGCGTAAAATTCACTAGTAACATTTCGAGCATTTGCATTTTATCATTAATTTGGTAAAAATTTACATTTAAACGAATATACATAAAACAATGTGTTGTTTGTTATTCTTTCTCAATTTATTTTTGATCTCCTACACAATTCCCATTCGTTTAAAAATTAAGATTATAAACTCACGCACTCTGCGGCACTGGAACACCGAAACACTTCACTAAATAACCAAACTATTACCATCAGCAGTTCAGTTCTGTTAGTGTAATTTACGCGACATTATTTGTTGTTGACTGGGCCATTGACCAGTAAAGCATTTTTACAATATTATGTAAATATTGTAATGTTATAACCAATATCAGACATTTTGAATCGAAAATGATCCTCGAGTTCACTAGTAACACGAACCTTTTCTTATCAGACGAATAGACAAGAGTCTGCCTAGTCTGCAAAAAAGCAATAATTTCACCTGTCTTGGTCATCTCTACTGATGAACCATTCAATTCAGATATGAAATATTAAAAAAATGAGTTAAGTGATTTGCATTATTGCGCTGGATTTCTTCATAACTTTATCTTATTGATCTCGCAGCAACGACACCTGGTCGGAATAATTATGCAATGCAGAATACAAAAAAAAAATGAAGGTTTCGAGTGAAGGATCACAACAATATTTTTGCTTTTAAACTGAAAATAAATAAATCTGACAAGACACGTATGTATAAATTGATAGCATTAGCATCACTACAAATTAGAGTTAATTGGGCTATACGCGCAGAAAAGGTCGCTTGTTAAATTAACTAGTATTGTTGTTCATCCAAGCAAAAAATCACAATAAGAACTAGTTGGAAGAATAGCTGGTATTACTACACGTTTCTATTGATATTTTTTTGTTGTTGTTTTATCGTTAGAGAAATCAACAAAAAATGCCTCAGCCATTGCATTTTGTTAAAAGAATACAAACATTTGTTTCGCCGGATATAAACGAGACCACTATTTAATGTTACAAAAATGTCGTCGAATCAACAGCCGGCCTTCTTTCAGTGTATGAATAAAACTGTTAACATATTCGAAAGCTCATACTCAAGATATCATATAGGACAGACACAATATGACAATAAGTTTAGCAACATATTAATGCACAAATCATAAATAACCCGTAGCGACACTGCATTACAATTTATTTTTTTGGATCTTGTCTTTTTTAATGGTCTTACTTTCATGTTTAAGACGAGGACGACATTAATCCACCTACCCCTTAAAAGGCCGTGTTGCGGAAGTTACAATAAATGAAAATACTGGATTTCAATAACTTCAATTTCAAATTTTAGTATAACAAATAAATAATGTTGTCACCGGTGTCTTGACGGTCATTTAGAAATCACAATGTTCCTGTTTTTTTTTTTTTTTTTGTAATACAATTGCGTTAAAAAAGATTTAATTCCATTGCACTGTATTAAAGTGGGTTTAATACGATGCAACTTGGTCCTGTATTAGATTCTATCTAACTTAATGGTATACGATACACCTATGATAAAATAGTTTGAAACATAGGTCAGAGAAAATGTTGAAGAAATCGATGTGTGTAGGACCTCGAGGTCAATCTCACACCATTGTTGATCAAAGAAGTATTGTTAGGATGATGGTATTAAAGCCTTCTATGCTTTGGAATGTGCTGTATAAAAATATGTTTTGTGGAATGTTTGAAAATTTCATTTAATATCAAATATTCTTAGTTAGTAGGAGTAAATTGTTACTGTTGATATTTTTACAAAAAACAACTTATAGAATAAGAAATGAATATAAGCGAATTTAGTCTTCATTGTGCGACGGCTTTCCTATAAAAGTCTAAAGCGTGGAATTCGTATAACTCAAAACCATTCATAAAAATGCGCTTCCCGTTCTTTTCCAAGCCTTACCATTAGGAAATCCCGCGATCGTTACAGTAGGAAAGCTCAGAGATTCTCTTATCTCACATATTGCAACGGGGATGAAAAGCTTACTTACCAGATCCAACTATGTCTCCTTCGTTGCGGCTGTGCTGGGGAAGGGGGTACCAACAATTGGGAACCGCCCTCGGGGGGCCCCAACCGCAGTTCCGGTACCTTCAGTTCCCCTCCACCACTCATCTTGCTATATATACGTCGCTGGTAGAGTGCCTTGCATGTTTTTGCCGGAGGCGCTGTACCTTTGCCTTCCAACTTAGCGCCTCTGTGATCACCCGGCCGACGAGGGATTCACTTTGCCGGACAAGTCCTCGGCTGCGATTAAACCAGAACAAGGGAATTAGAGTTATTGCCATATCGTGCGATGCGGGGCTTCGTATTCATCGTTCCTCAATGTGTTTGTTGTAGATCGGATGGTGGTGCGCCAAAGTGTCTGCTTTTTTTGGATATCTCATTAACTAGGAAAAACATAAAACGAATCTACGTGTCCTTCGAATAGGTTGACCGATTTTATTGTTCTGTTGAGACATATCTCCTCGCTTTTCGATTCATTCCGCTTATAATTAATGCGAAATAACCTTCCGTATTATTTCAAATAATAAAGTAAGAATGGAAAATTTTATACATTATAAATTGAATTTAGAATAAAATGTACTTCCTAATTCAGGTTTCTGTAGCAGTAAATTTATAGGTTTTATCATTTTTACACAGAAAAATTTCTTCCCTCGGTAAATTAGTCCATTAGTTCGAATTTGAATCAACAAATTTAATCGAAATTTTAACAACTAAACAAAGAAAATTATATGATAACAAAAAAACAACAATCACATCTTTATACTAAGTGCCAAGAGATAGGTATAGGTGAATGGAGTACACGAATTTAAATGGGGCATAAAAACTGCGTCGACAGTGATGCTAAATGGGTCTGCATTAATATCGCAAACGTCGATTTTATTGAGGTTGGCGCACGTTAACGCAGTTGGAGATCTCACCAATACATTCGGCGTAATGAGATCACAATGGATAGTAAAAAGTAATCTAGAACTAGTTCGAGGAACATTTGTGAACATCGAGGAATTTTCTGCAGTTGCGGTAAATGAATTCACAGATTTTAACACATGTTGCATTATATACCTGGCGAAAGACAACGATAGGTCAAAAAGAACTTCCAAATCTTTAATAGCAGTACAGTTCTTTCGATGTTGTACTGATTACTAAATAGTTGTTGGCAACATTGGCAACATCATTAATAACGAGAAAGAATACTACAAGATTGGAAACTTGTGCTACTCGGGAGATTGCAACGGGCATAGTTGAAAATTTCTATCATAAACCTAGGGCAGAGAAGGGTCGAATACTTGATGAATCTTGGAACCACCGTGAGAAGAATGTTGCTGGCTCAAGGACTTTTTCTGAATTAAACAGGTTTGAGGTGAACTGCACAAGCGCCAAAGGGTTCTAAAGGTTGAAACTAAGGTGCTTCTAAACTTCAAATGAATGGTTTGGAAGAGTTTGGCACCGGAAGATTCATGCAGTAGAAGTAGTTCAAATAACGCGTGTATGTAATGTACGTACTGTATTCTTTTACTATGTATTGTTGGTTTTCAAGTAGCTGATAGGAAACTGTAATATTTTCGAAATAAGGTAGTATTAGTTAGTTGTGAAACATTCGTGGTTATACCTTTATTCTGACATTAATTAGATCAATATGTTGAGGCGTATTTTTCAAAGGGAAGACACTGCTACGGAAAATTCCACTGGCAAGAGATTTTGTTTCGTCTAGAACATCGGTTGATATGCCGGATGCCAAACAGACGCCAAAATGAGGATCTTCTGACGTATAGATCGATGCTGAGGCATATATGTGTAAATAAGAAAAATGAAGTTTAGGGTGTCCTTGAGCAGCTACCCCTAAAAAATTAAAATATGCGTAGACATATTCATGTCGACTGGTTGGAAATATAGTTAAAGAAACTGAATTAAGATGTACATTTTTATTCTAAATTTAACTAATTTGGACTTACTTATGGACACGGCACCAACATGTCAACTTCTGTATTTTGTAAGTTATCTCTTGGTGTTATCAGCAGTTCAGTTCAATTGAATTTCCCGGTTCAGCGGAATTGGAATATTTATATGTTAAGTAATACACCATTCTAGATATTTCTACGTTTTTGGAAAAGTAATCGAAAGACCAGTCCAACAGTACCACGCTGTTAGCTAATAAAGCAACGAAATTCACATGCATTTACATATTTACACATGAGGAATAAAATCTCTACGAATCTATAGTGGAGAATTTTAATATTCCAGAAGTGCCATAGCCTACACTTGCTCGCATTGAACTTCATTTACATATTTATTGCATTTGGAACGGATTAAACTCATCCGGGTTTACGGTTTGCCACCTTGCCAAGTTTACCTCCTTAATATTGAAGAAACGTTCTCATTAGGAAATCTTACGTTATACAATATGCAGCATGCCCAACTATTATGTGGGTGGAAGATAATTTGAGCAGCTTGGAGAAAACGTTATCACATAAAATTATTCAAAAATGAGTGGAAAAAGGTTGCAGTATGTGATGCTTTAAATCAATCTATTTGTTGTATGCTGAACTTTGTGTACGTATTTTCGCTATTTATTATTTACCTGAAGTTACTAACCTGATGGACGATGTACGCTGGGAAATGATTATTTCGAGTAGATTTGGGAATTGTACGTACGGAATAACTTTTATACATTATTTTTCATGATTACCTTTAAGAAGGTAAAAGTTTGTAATATTTCGTGGTAGCATCTATGTACTTAAACGAAAAATTTATTCATATAGTTTCATATTTAATTTATCAAAAATTCACAGATAAGCTTCTCTATCAGATTGTGGAAAAATATACAGTCTATCTACTATCTACAGTCATATCTATTCAAGAAAATTGAAATAACATTAGCCGAACTTCGCTGTTTTGCGGAACCTAATTAATACAAAATATTTTACGACGTGCTTCTGAAAACTCCAAGAAACACTCAATAGAATAAAATTTGCATTACTTTTCCAATATGTATATCTCAAAGACAAGTCCAGGAAATGTTGCAGCAAGTTCATATGAATTGAATAGGGGCACTCAAGAATACATTAATAAACAGGGTATTTCATTTAAAAGACCAAACTTGTATATAATTTTGTAATAATTTTAATTTGAGAACTTCTTTAAATTGCTCAAGATAAAAATTATCTTCTAGCTATACACTAGTTGGACACACCATATACCTAAGTCTTGAAATTATCAAATAATAAGAACGCTTTTTCTTTTAATCAAGCTGGTAAGAAAAATATCCAAAATGTAAAAATAGCTTGTATACCTACAACCAAATGACGTAGGAAAGAGGAACAAAATTGAAAATCCCCAAATACGGTGTGAAAGCGAGTAACTCTACCAATCTGCATACTGCTCCCGAATTCGTGTTTATGATATCTAGTATGTAAGCGGCCACTTGATATGCAGATACGCTTTTGCATAATTCATGAGTTTTGTATGTAAGAGTTAGTTACACCAAAATCTTATCTCAGTGAGATGTTTGCGTAACAAACAATAATTTGCTAAATTTACAAAGCGTATCGGATGGATTCATTTGCAGAACTCTACGTGATGTTTTCTGTGACGAGGTGTTATTTAATAGTTACCCAAACATTCATTTACATACACAAGGTTATCATAAGGTAAAGCATATATATATATTAAACTTACTGTATTGTAATGAAGCAAAGCAACAATGGAAAAGTTGTTAGGTCAGAATTTGTTTTAAACCCCACAAACAAGGAGTATTTGTAAATGGACACCAAAGAATATAATACGGCAATAGTTCTTCCTCGAACAAAATGTAAGCGAAACTTTTTTCTTTTGATTTTTTTAGGAATGTTCTACATGTGTGGACGTACATATGTTGATACCGAATAGTTAGATGACATTCCTGTATTAACGGTATAACAAATCTACTGATTGCTAATTTTTTGCTGAAGAAATGTATCATTGCAATGTAGAGGGTTTGTGCAGAATTTTTTTTTGAAAAGTCATTACTTTTAATGGAGTCAACAACAAAAATTAATGAAAATTGAATTTCTGCAATAACACTGTTTATCGAACTATTTGGTGGTTTAAAAGCACCCGCCTTTCCACCAAGATTTATACAAGATTTTTATTTCTTTTAGCGTTTTCGGTCGTATTCTAAACATCAAACTTTTTCAAAACCCCAAAGCCAAAAATCGCATGGATTCAGATCAGGCAATCTTGATCGCCATGAATTTAAAAGTTTTCCAAGTGCTTATAAAACGATCTTGAATAAAAGCAAGTCTGTAACTGGTCGCTAAATGTGCGGGGGTGCTCCATCCTGCATAAAAATTGTTTTCGATTGCTTCCTCATTTTGAAACTGCGAAATTTAGTACCAGGTGTGTCGGTAATTCCTTTCCGGTTTTTCCGGCAGATGTCACTGGCCATAAGTATGAAATGTTATGATTTGATACATATGTAATTTTATTCTACTGACATTAACCTTAAAACTACACAAGTTACGTTCCGCCAAAATAACAGCGTTATAGATTTATAATTTTTTGAAAATGTCGAGTTTTGTGCCTGAAAACGTGCATTTGCGGCACGCATTACTTTTCTTGTTTCATCAAAAGAAAAAAGCCGCTGAAAGTCATCGTTTGCTAGTAGAGACTTACGGTGAGCATGCTCCAACCATAAGAACATGTGAAACGTGGTTTCGACAATTCAAATGTGGTGATTTCAACGTTCAAGATAAAGAACGTCCTGGTAGGCCGAAAACGTTTGAAGACGCGGAATTGCAGGAGCTATTGGATGAAGACTCAACACAAACTCAAAAACAATTAGCAGAAAAGTTGAATGTGGGCCGAGTAGCAATTTGTGAACGATTACAAGCTATGGGAAAGATCCAAAAGATGGGGAGATGGGTGCCACATGAATTGAATGACAGACAAATGGAAAATCGAAAAATCGTTAGTGAAATTCTGCTTCAAAGGTATGAAAGGAAGTCATTTCTGCATCGAATAGTAACGGGTGATGAAAAATGGATTTATTTCGAAAATCCCAAGCGAAAAAAATCATGGTTATCACCTGGCGAAGCTGGCCCATCGACTGCAAGGCCAAATCGCTTTGGTCGCAAGACCATGCTCTGTGTCTGGTGGGACCAGATTGGTGTCGTATATTATGAACTGTTGAAACCGGGAGAAACAGTTAATAGTGATCGCTACCGACAACAAATGATCAATTTGAACTGTGCATTGATCGAAAAACGTCCACAATACGCTGAAAGACATGATAAAGTGATTTTGCAACATGACAACGCGCCGTCTCATACAGCAAAACCAGTCAAAGAAATGTTGAAATCACTTGGATGGGAAGTTTTATCGCACCCGCCGTACTCTCCAGACCTGGCTCCATCCGACTACCACCTTTTCGCATCGATGGGGCACGCGCTTGCAGAGCAGCACTTCGCCGATTTCGAAGAAGTTAAAAAATGGCTCGATGAATGGTTTAGCTCAAAGGAGGAACTGTTCTTTTGGAATGGCATTCATAAATTGCCTGAGAGATGGACAAAATGTATAGAATCAAATGGCCAATACTTTGAATAAATAAATTTTAACTATCCATTCTAAGTAACGTGTTTTCTTTAGCGAAAAAACCGGAAAAGAATTACCGACACACCTGGTAAATGAATTTACGCTAAGATCAGTTTTATTTCGAGAATAAATTCTTAAATTGCAATCGCTTTGTTTTGATACTTATGACAGTGGTTGTTCAATTCCTACTTGCAATTATTTTAATTTCCTAAATCTGTACAAGAACTAAAACTACAGGTTGTTTCATTTTCGACCCTCATCATAGGGATCTCTCTTATCTTATTATCTTATTATTATTCCTCTCTATTAATAGTTGTGTATATATTGTATCAACTACGAGAATAAATCAGTTATTATTATTAAAAGTTCGTTCGTTCCAAAATCGAACGAAAATAGGTCTATTCGATGCTTGAAGGAACGTCGATCGCGTGCATATTTTGCTAGTTAAATCCGCCAATTCGCCTATAGTTTCCCTACTTCGTCGATCTTTTCCATCTCTCTCGCTCCTGCAGGCGACCGCCTTGCTAATCGAGAATGCAGCTAGTCGACAGGCTCTAGGAGGATTAGCTAATGATCGCACTAATCGACGTCTAGAAGGGCAAGGTGTTCCGTTGTAACCTAACGTTTCAACCAAATGACTTTGGTGTCTACTTTTTCAATAAACTTTTCAACTACATATTGTATGTTAATCTCTCATCTTCAAGGTCTTTCGTAGTTTACCTTGCTCCTCCGAATTTGCCGAATGCTTGAAGGGAAAACTGTATACAATTTAATTTCAAATAAAAATCATTAAGGATTTGATCAATTTATTTTCGTTTTTTCCAAGTAGTATTACGTGAATACCAAAATTACGTTCCTAATCAGTTATTGCAGACACCTCAGTAATTATCAAGAAGCTAAATACAAAGTAATAGCTACGTGAAATTACAATCCACGCTTCTACCACTTCGCTCTTTCCTATTCCGCCAACTCGCCTATCGAATCCACTCGTAAGAGCATTGGGTGGATTAATTCATTTAAAGTGCTTTAGTTACCATAATGCAGCTACTATATGCCGCAATATCGGACCAGCTGCACGCTATTCCTCTTTACACTTCATTTACCGAAGAACAGAAACTCTCTAGAGGGAAATTTACTGCTGCTCAATAATGAAAGCCTTAACACATTATGCAATCACACACCTCCTAAATGGCAATACACTCAATTGGATAGCTGATATTGAAAATTCGAGTAAGAAATTAAAATATTCGTTTGATAAATGTAATTATTGTGTGTTTGAAAATGCGTTTTTTCTTTGTTGTAACACGCATTACGCTTATTTGCCGTATAGATGCATAGACACGTATTTAATAAGCTTTTGTTGGGCAATAAAGCTGAATCGTGAGCGTGAACCTGTTATTTGAACATTCATCACTAGAGAATTTTCCATTCGCACACGTTTGGAAAATATATGAGTTAATATCCGCAACAAAAGAGACGCCTATGAGCTGGTAAATATATATATTCTCCCATAATCCCGCTGTAACGTATGAGCTTGTACATGTTCCGCACTAGGAAAATATATTGGATCTAATGTGGCGTAAATTAATTTTAGAGATGATATGTTGAGGAATTTAGATAATATAAGAAGAATATAGAAATACAGCTTGAAAATTTTGCAAAAATCTCAAATGATCTCATTTATTTCTGTGCTTAGATTTAGTTTATTTTATTATTTGCGAGAGATTATCGAAATTCTTATTTAATAAAAAACGTTTTTCACAAGTTACATAATACCTGGTCCATATCGAAAGAGAAAAACTTCAGGAAGTGCCACTGTGCTTTCTTGTTAGAATCTCCATAGCACTGGTAGTATGGGTACCGCACAAGGAACACTGTAGTGTTGTAAATTGGAATTTTGTGGAATGGATATCTTTCTCCAATAGATTCGAAAGTATCAACTATATATTCTTTCGGGAATTTAAATTGAAAGATTTTATTTTTTTCAGAAAACCTAAGTTTAAAATGCATGTTTTTTTTGCGATGACCGAACTTGAATTAAACTTGAATTTTAATTAAATTTAACATTGAAAATTATTTTCAAATGCAACACGGCTTCTCTCTCATGTGCACTCATTACAATGAAATGAAATTTTACTAAATTACTTTTCTTTAAATGATTTCATATAAAAAACTGTGTGCGATCTAACCCCGTTTGTGGGTATCTACAACCGTTCCCTAATTAATGTACATATCCATTAATTAGCGAACTTAACATTTTTAAAACCAAATAAGTTTAACGGATGAGAGTATATGATTAAAGATAATTATCTTAAAAAAAATAATGAAAAATTAAGAATGCGTAAAAATATATTTTACTAATTGTACACACCGCTTAGAAATATTACAATTACTTTCGATAGTTTCCATGTTACGTGATAAAAGCTTCCTCATGCTAAAAGCTAGCCCTTAAGTTTTGTCTTTTAGCTGCGAGATGCTTTTAGTGTTTACCGAGGGTTTTACTACTTCAAAGTTACATCATATTTTATAGCCATCCTCGCCATATTTTCATATTTCCTTTTTTACAGTTCCAGATATTTTCCCCGTTTGCTAAGTAGTACAATTTCCATAGTGCGATATTTTCGAAAAGACGTCTACGATACACATATTTCTATACTACGTATTCCATTCCGCCGAATATTTAAAGTATCTCTTAACATATGAATACGCAAAATGAATATTTTAATAATAAATTTTAATAATGTCACTTCAACGAATATGTAATAGTATTTCGACCTGGTTATCAAGTGAATTTGTATTAAAGGGCAGCTGGAAATTAAACCCAAATTGAAATCACTTTGGCCGATACCATACAATACCACGCGCAAACGTTTCCATATAATTTATGTGTGATTACTCCTGCTACCAGTGACGGGACATATAACCCTAAACCTGCCTGGAATTTTCATTGAAATGTCTCGTGCAATCGCACATTGTTTTCATTGCCATAGTAAATAACTTTGTATAGTACTTATAGTAGTTACTGCATATTATTTCATTTAAATTAAATGAATTATAAATGACTTTAAATGATTTTTTCCAGTTTCAAGCCTGACATATATCATCAATTAAATTGAAAACAATGATATTTCTGGAAATAATATAACGCATTCGAATAATTATTTTTACAAATGAATTCTGTGGATAACTGGTGTTCGTAACGATTTTAATGAAGTTTACTCCTGGTTTTGGTTATAAACCGATACGCGATGTGGTAGTAATTGAAAAAGTCCTAGTGGAATTTTTGGAAATTTCCAATTTTTCCCGTTTTCCAACGTGAAAACTAGCAAATACAAATCCTAGCTGTCAGATTCATAATGCTCTATATCTCCGTGTATGTAGGGAAAATATACGCGGAGTTGCCCAAAGGATGCAGAAGAATAATTTCATTTAAAGCAACATACAGCGTATGATTTAGTTAATGCAAAATGTGTTTTATTCTCCTTGTATTTGTAATTATTGCTAACAGATTTGGGTTTGTAGCTCGTTGTTCTTGACATTTGAGTTACAAAAAAAATTAAACTTTGAACACATTCCTACAGTGTTTCTTACATACAATGAACAGCAGCAATAACAGAATGGAGCAAAAGTTTTTCGTTTTTTGGTAGATTTTGGATTCATAAAACTAAAATAAATAAATAATAAAAAAAGTTATCATTATTAATGCTACATTAAACATAACTCTTGTTAGTAATTGTAAGTTATCTTGAGATTTTTTTGATACCTTGTGCACTTTTTGCGCCATTACTACAAATTACACAGAAGCGCTATTGACTGAAGTTAAAGGTCAAAAGGAAGTTATCCCGGATCGGACTGGGGAAAACTGTTAAAAAAAAATCGGAAATGGTCAAACAGGTTTTCGAGAACAGTGACGACATCCCGGAAGATCCTGTATCGCTAACCGAGCGGTTTTTCGCCAAAGAATTGCGGCCACACTGGCTTTCAATATCCGATAATTCACATAGACTTCGCAGCAGATAGTAGGTCGGCATCTTCATAAACTCTGGAAGGTGAACAGACAGGTGCAGTAAAGTGCCTGATGAATTGACTGCAAAACAGGCACAGCAACATGTTCAAATCTGTAACCAATTCCTGTGGATCTACAGGAACTTCATTTTTATGATGAACTGTAACTTGAACAAATCAAAGTGGTTAACTCGTGGCCAATCTGTAAAACCTGTCGTCAAGCGCAAAAACTTTGGAAGAACGGTGATGCTGGGTGATTGGTGCAATTGTGAACTCATTATTCACTTTGAATTGGTATCAGAAAGTAGAGCGTTAAATTGTGAACTATACTGTAAGCAGTTGGATTGAAGGTATGCAGTTTTAAGAGAACGAACCCTCGAGAAACTGGAAGAATTTGATGGGGTGGGGTCGCTACCACATGCGGTTTACAATCCAGATTTAACCTTTTCAAGTTAATGGCAATCTCTCCCGCTAAGCGTGTCTTGCCAATGTTGTGGAAGTAGAAGAAGAAAGCTGTGAGTTCTTCGCCTCTAATCCAGAGCGATGGATTACAATAATTTATATTTTGAATATTAATTAATTGTTCTTTTACCGTTAAAATATTTTTTTACATAGATTGCTCTCCTAGAAATTAACTAGATCGTTGTTTTTTACTAAACACTGTATATTTTTTCATATTTTAATTAGGAATGTTTTGCACTTCTCAAAGATATTGCATAATCGACCATACTGGAACTAGTAAATACTAATACTATGTGCTATCTCCAATAATACTATTGGATAGTGGCCTTGAAAAACCTTAAACAAACTGAAATAATTTTATTTGTCAACATTTTGCAATAGTTGCAATTTAATATTGCGAAGAACTTCTTTCTTCTTTTCTTTAACTCGTGAAGTTTTCTTTAATTTAACTTTTCTTTTAGGATTCCCGGTTTTTTATTTTTTCTTGGTTTAAATAAAGTTGCTATATTACGCTTCGGAATATTGGTTTATTCTTTTTTCAAAACATACCGTTTTCTTTCCTATAAACAATTTTATAAAATTAATGATACTAATTAACATCCATATAAATTTGTAATTTAAAATTTACCTTTGGCTTTACGAAAGAACGATTTTTTATCCTTTTATTCCTTTTTTCTCTCTTCTTCTTTAATTGTGTATTTTGAAACATTTTAATTTTATTTTCATTACAAAATGAAGATAAAAGAAATGTTAAATTGGTTTCAACTGAACTTCCAACAATAGTAGGCGAATCAAATAACTCCATTATCAGCAAGATGAAGCTCCTCGCCATTATGCTTGGAACATTTCGATGTAAAGGGGATGCATTTTTCTGACGTGTTATAAAAGCAGTAGCAGATATTAAAGAAAGCCGTGAATCAAGAAGACCAAAGAGAGGCGGTGTATTTGAATACTCATTAAGAAAAACGCAATGATTAGAGTAATATGTGAATGGAAATTTTGTTGTGATTTCACAAGTTCAAAATAAATAAAATCAATCATAACTTTTACGCGTAAAATATAATTTTGGGGCTTCGGAAGTTCCTTTTGTTTCTCTCCACAAAATAGCTAAATCCTATCAATATCTGCTGCATGCATAATTTTATAAATTTAAAATTTCAGGAGTAATATTGAGATAACCACTTCCCGTTTAAGTCCTTGAAAACTAATCCTTATAACTACGCCAATGAATACCACGCGAAATACTCTTTAATAATAATTTTTACCTTTTCTATCAGTTACAGCATAACTGATGTATGAAGAGCGTTCAAAAATTTTTGAATTCACACTGTTCCCTCAAAAATTCAAGAAGCAGTCGAAATTCTGTTGATACACCACATTCATCCAATCCACAAAGTACAATTTGCGGTTACCGATGTAGCAGTAAACGAAACTACGAAGTTCTGAATAAATTGAAGTTAACTTTTTCATACATTCGTGATCTTTCTCCCAAACAAAAATTTGTCTATTCATATTATACGAAAACATTAACTGGTAACTCCAATATGTAGTAAAGTTCACATGACCAAAGACATTCACCTATTTGCTCCAATTAAATCTAATTACCAACAATAAACATCGGAAACTATTTCAATGAGATCGTATTTTCCCACCTTGGATGCTTGGGACGTTTAACAGAGAGCATTAACGTTCGGGAAGTTCGCGTAAATGTAAAGGCGGAATTTACGAAATGTGGTAATGTCCGTGCACACGTAGACACACTCTGAGTTATTTTTAGCACCTTAGAAGTGTAATTAAAATATACTCGACAAACGTGTACGTATTTACATTTGAGGACTTGCAATTATTGTAATTCAGTTGTTCAAACAAAATCTGACAACTTTTTAACTTAGAAAATCCTTTCTATGAGAGTTGTCTTTCTGGCTTTGCATGTAGTCATGCATAACAAAACTAATTTCAGTATTCATTGAACGTAAGTCTAAAGTTTCATCAAGATACGATAAGCAATTTAGTTACCACAGCAAATTTTCAAAGTCGACAGGTTACTCGGAGTTGAGTCAAGAAAACAGGACAGACCACCAAAAAGCAGTACATTGCTAATGTGCGCCAATTGAACAAGAAAGATCGACATTATACATATCGCGAGATTGGACATCTTTAGGCATTTCAAACAGCTCAACCAAAAAATTTTGCATAACGCAATGGCTGCGAGAAATTTAGTTTCCTGTTAGATCTTACTTCTTTTAATTGAAGAACAAAAGACGCGCTAAATGATGTCCAAGAACTTTATGCCGCTTCAACAGCTGAAGCTCAAAAAATTTTTATAGTATGGTGAGTGGTGAGGAGTCATTGATTTATTCGTATGAACCTGAAACCAAGGTGAGGAGAAGCCAACAAAAGCTATTTGTTTCCGAAGTGTGTCAAAGAAAATGGTCGCAACTATTGGTTCAATTTTGAGTCGCGTTATCAAAATTCCTTTAGACAACTGATGATTAGCATAACTGCTTTAACAGTTGGTTAGGAAGAATGAAATAGTGTATCGATATTTGTGGAGAATACGTTGAAGGACAATAAAGTCGATCTACTGTTTGATGTACAAAACTAAAAAGACAGCAAGAGCATAAGCTCCCACGGCCGGAGCGAGTTAGAACTAAGCGTGTTCCGGGTTTGGACCGTGTCATGGTAGTTAATCGAAAACTCGAAGTTTCGCCCACAATCATATAAGGAGGAGGTGGTAGGCTACAGTTGGTAAGATAGCTCAACGTGTAAACCACGCCAGAGGCGACACAAACCGAGCAGGAATCAATTGATCACGGTAGCTCAGCCGGAGGCGAAAGTGAACTGCGGGTTTCTTCAGAAGAAAGAAAGTTGGCAAGCCACAGTTAACACGTTTAGTTTTAATTAAAAAGACGAGAGAAATGGTCACACATAGCTCTGTTTAATAGATTCTCCCAAAGGCCAATTATTAGTAATAGCAATGGTAATACTATTCTATTTATGTCTTTTAATCTAGCATCTAAACTGTTTCGCAATTTTACCGTTTCCTTTGTTGGCGGTAATTTAGATAAGAATCAACTTGCTACAGGATGCAAAGTCCTGACATTACTGTTGCAATATAAAGGTCACGGGCACCGCATTAATAAGCAACGTTACCTTGTCCTCCACCGGTTACGTATCGAACATTGCCTAGACTTATGTATAGGTTAAAATGCTTTGCGAAGCAATTTAGAAATCCTGACATTTTGCTTAATGTTATGAGTCGCATCGTATGATTAATACAAACTAAAATCCCTGAATTTCTGTCGTAGAACCGAGCGTGTATAGTTTAAGTCTTATACGTGTATAGATCAAAGCTTCTTCCGCTTAGCTAGCTTTTTGAACAATAAGACAATAAAGACATTTTAAAACAATAAAGAGTTGAATATCAAGTTATGAAACTATCTACTAGCGGAAAGTTAATAAAACCGCTAAATAGCTAACTACACAGTAGCTGGAGAGGTGAAATTAAATTGAAGTATGCTGGATGTAATTCAGTTAGAGCTCTTGTGCCAAAAAGCTTTTACTGTAGAAATTTCAATACAAGGGGTGCACCGCATAGGAATTATCTATGTTTGGAGACGGATGATGCTTTAAGTCAAAATCTGCCTTACCAATTGTGAGTACTACTCTTTGGTCGACGTCTGTCAAAATTTCGGGGAGATTCATCGAGTAGTGTTGTTTTAAGAGCTGTTTAAAGTGCGCAAGTTTGTGGAACCATGCTAAAAGAACAATTGGTTTGATTTCTTTTTTGGATGGGAAAATGTGTGCAGAAAATAAAAAAATATATTTTATGAAAAGGTTTGTCGAATGAAGAGAGAAAGAAGAATTACTTTCAGTATTTAAAAATTCAATTCAACGATTGTAGAATTCCCTTTTAATTAATACCTATTTAATAGTTTGATTAATTTTCATTGAAATCTAGCAGATTCGGTAAAGTTTTAACACAAAAACTAACATAAAAACAACCATTAACGACGTCTTTCTTTTGCAAGCCAAACGCAAGCTATTAGTTACATATCGTATCTAGAAATTTATCGGCTGCCGGTGATATAATCAATCAATGCCAGTCTTATGGAATAATGACTTGTTTGTGTGACGTCCAGTCGTAATCCTAGAAATTGGCGGATTTATCTTGTATGAAAGCGGCTTTTGTAATAGGATTACGCCTTCAACAAACCAGTATGCAGGACTAAAATAGGCTATCCCATGGACAATGGAATTACTTCAGTCATTTTACAACGTTGTATGATAACATTCTTGATCAGCTTATAATACGTATAAACTTTATACCTACCTATACCTCTGTCACTGGTATCAAAATCTGAGGTTAGATCAAACAGGACTTTAGAATTTAGAAATTTATGATTGTTATAAAATTAATTATTATTGATAAATTGAGGGTTCACGGGAATTTTGTGTCTTTAAAACACTCTCTTGGTAAATGGATTTTAATTGAAAGATATGAATTTAAAACGAGTATTAGAAATCCAAAATCGAATTAATCGGATTCAAAGATATTCCACAACGAAAACACTATGTTTATGTGTTCCTTTCTGGAAATCGGCCATTTCTAAACACTAAACGTAACTCAAACTTCGAAACGCGAATAGAATTCGTGTTATTAACACATTGAAATTTGAATTACAATAATGTTGAATGAGAATGATCTCTCAAAAAGAATATTGTGGTGTCATATAATGACGAAATCGGATGTTGCATTATGAACGTCACTCCTAAATCTCAATCTGAGATAAAGATATGTAGGAGTCTTTATGGTGAGAGTATTGTAACAAAGGCTCAATTGGTGCAAATGTCGGTGACCGTCGATGATTATCCAATTCAGTATGAGAAACATGTGGGCAATATACGAAGCGAATACAACAATTTTGAAGTTTCTGAATACGTTGAGAAATCCTGTTCTCAAGACAAGGTGCATACACGATATCGCAGAAATTAAAATGCGATTGCATAAGAGCATCAGACAGACGCTTTTTAGATGCAACAGAAAGGGAGTAAAGATGCTTTGCGCTGGTGTAAGCTTTACGGATACATGAACTAACGTGAACGTAAAGTCTGAATACACGAGAAGGCCAAGGTATTCAACCGAATTGGTTGTTGTCAATAGCGAATCATTAATCTTAATTGTTATGAAATTTACGACACGATACAGCTATGTGACATATTAATTTACTTTACGGAGTTTTTAACCCTTTCGAATGGCGGAAGGTAAATCTCAAATAGAGCGTGCACCAAAATGCACTTCGCTTTCAGGAAAGAAGCGATTATACTAATTCTGTTACACAATTTATCCATTTACTATGTCGGAAAATACATTACACGTACATAAAATGCACGTAATCAATTGCCTAAATTTGCAGCGATTTTGATTTCCTGAAGTGCTTTTACTTACATTGTACATAACTAGCGCCATTGCCAAAAATACTGAATCAATTCGAATTTATAGAAATCAAGCTAATACGAATGTGAAACATTATAATATATTCTGGTTTAAAAATAGCCATTATCCATTTATTGCAATTAAGAACACGATTTTTAATTCTTCTCATAAATATTTTTAATATCGTCAGGATTCACGCACAATTAATCAACCTAGATCGGATTTACCTGCCTCAATAGGAAGCAGATAAATATGTTTGGCGTAGCCAGATATATACAGCAATTTATGTTGCCATAAATATCGAATTTGTGGGCGAATTTTAAATAAATTTCGCTGTGCGCTAGAGTTCCAAACAGAAATTCATTTCCAACATTTATTTTCCATGTAAACACGGGTACAAATTTACTGCAGCTTCACTGGTATTTAGTTTTATTACGTATTTTTGTATAAATTATATCGAATGCAGGCGAGGTAAATAAAGCAAAGGCGTAAATCAGGATGAACTTATACTGCAGCTGCTTCACGAAACATGGTTACGTAAAGTTAAACTTTCTAGTAAAATTATTACAAATACTGAAAATTTGAAACTTTAGTTAAACACGTTTTCCATAAAATAATATTTAAACAAAGAAGTACGCATATTGTTTGTGTTGCAAATTTAATCAGACCAGCTTAAATCGATTTTACGGCAATTTTGTGTATACCACAGGGATCGGTCCTAGGTCCTTTTTTATTTCTAATTTTTGTTAACGATCTTCACTCATTTCTGCAGAAACATGTCCGTGGGCAAGTTTATTTTATTCACCTCAAATTGTTTTATTAGCTGTTGTTTCTTTAAATACATCATTGTAAGCCTGTGGAAAACATTTACACGTACAGATTCTCAAAGCGTTTCTCAGTGTGCCATCTCGTGTTAAGCAGTCCAAGAACAAGGGAGCAGTATTCGGTTTTGGCCTCTGTTTTCTACACGAAAGGTATGTATTTCTTGGCGCCAAGCAATGTCTGGCTCGTCGTATCGAACTGAAGTGATATACATGTTTGTGGACTAGTGTGCTTTTTTCTCTCCTCACATTGCGTTTGCCGTGAGTAATTCCATTTTCTAAAATATTAATTGTATCGACACACCAATGATACTTCCCTTACTTTGTAAGCGCGATCTGTCGAAAGCTGCTGAAGTGGCAATCGAAAATATGGTTACATGGCGGAATGGTATTGCTTTCAATTTAACTACCAATAAAACAACTCTTCTTGTGTACAGTGAAACAAAAAAAATGTCTATAATTGTAACGGCAAATCGCTTCCGCAAACCACGAACTGGAAGTTCTTGGAGATTGTAATGCATGAGGGCTTGAATTGGAAAGGTCATGCGGTCTGGTTAAATCAATTCTTAAATAGTTCTTTTTGTACTATTCCAAGGAAAAAGGAAGATATAGAATAATAAGTACTGGAATTTCTTATTACGTTCTTCAATAGGTTGAATGGATATCTTTCTTTGATCTTCTTTTTGAAAACCTTCCTTAAAGTTCGCTCGTAAAATAATCCTTTCGTGTATCAAATGAATGCCAAATTTCATTCCAGAGCCGTATTACTTTAATGAGTTATGCACGAAGGTAGGCTGAAAAAAATTTCAAGCTTGAATGTGAAGACAGACCTATAATTAAGAATGCGTTTGAAGATACTTTAGAACATTTCAACCATGTTAAACCCTCAATTGTTGCTCAACAGTCATTTGCATCAGTCAATGACCTTCACAAAATTTTGCCTTTTGAATTTGCGGAGTCAATTGACGGCGATACTTTTTAATAGTTTTTAATCGACTACAAAACTTCGACTTATTCCGTTTAAACTGCTACAATAGGGCTTTAGATTCGAATGTGTTTTCAGTCCTGTATGAGCAGCGGGGTTAACTTCTAAATTTTTAGTCCATATATGATAAACACGTTCTTTTGAGGTGCCCACAGCTACCATATCATCGTTTAATGAAACGATCCATAAAGAGCGGAGGCTGTTCTATTGTCCGAAGAAGTGATGGCTACCGTTTTTTAGGCTAGTCGTAGAGTTGTGCTAATTGATTATCTTGATAAAAGAAAAACAATAACGGCGGCGTAGTTCGCATCATTACTTGACAGCTTGAAGGCAGAAAATGCGGGCCACGCACCCAATTCACCAGGTCTAGCTTCCAACGACTTATTAACTAACTTATTAACTTAACGACTTAATCGTAAATCTCTATTTCACAGAACAAGATGCCAACTACTGTTTATACGAACTAAAGAGATGAAAGCATTGCTGACTTGACAAGAGAACTATGTTGAGAAATAAAACTACGTTTGTCAAAAAAATTGCTTGTTTCTGCATTAGGCTGTAAAGTTTTCAGACTACCCTTCTACATTTTTCGAGCTTTTAAATTACGCAACGTTCGATAAAATAAAATTTCGCAAACAATTGCTTAAAACACGCTTATTTAAGAACAGAATTAGAATAGTTTTTATGATAATTACATAGATTGGCGCGTTCTAAATAACAGGCAATCATGGAATAACGTTTCCACAGTTTGATCAAGGTGTTGCGCAGGTTTCGGCCGATATAAGAACATATTTTTTTAATAAAACGGATGTCTTACTTGTTCTAGCAAATGTGTCTTTATGATCAACTAACATTTTAGGAAATAGACTTTCGTCATACCTTTTCGCTAAGATAACTCAGTGCACGGGAGCTCATCTATATCGAGTTGTTCATATGCAATTATCTCAATAACAAATATCAAACGTAAATAGCGCTAGAAAATTATAAAACCCAGAAACTGCTTTTAGTAGCGCGCTTATTCAAAATCTGCGATATCCATTTGGTATTAGCTAGAACAAAGTGTATATACCATCCTGAGCTGAACTAACGAATTGACGCAATACATGACCTCGGTTGATAAAAATCAAAACGTGTTATTGATGTAAACCTAATGGTGTACAACTATTTAGACTCATATTAAACGGGGATATTTGACCCTCGTTATATACATCTTTATGATGCTTAACGAGTTGAAATATGTTCTGTCTTTTATAACAAGATTTGCGGATACATTAGGGCTAATTACTGTAATTAGCGTACCCTACCAACATTAATATTTTTGTCGTAACGGCCTATTTACCTTCATTAAACTTAAACTGAAATTCATTGTATTACATACACACCTACAGCTGAGCACTTGTGTATGAAAGCATGTTAAGAGCATTAGAACAATTTAGGTTGTTGAAACTAACGTCCTGGCGGTTCTTGTTTTTCTCTAATTATAACCGTTTTCTGGATAAAGGACGTCGGAATAGGGAGAATTCCTACTTGCATTAATGATAGGATAAGTGAATCAGGTTGAGCCCTACCAAATTTGATCTTTAATAAACCAACAAACTTCAATGTTTGCGATTGGCACCTTTGAAGCAGCTTGTGCTATGAAGAACAGCATTTGTGTAATCTTAAATAATGTGTTTCATAACTATGTTAGTTAAATAACTTTGGAAAGTTTTTAGAGGTGCATACGAAAATATTCTGCTAGATTTAGCACCTATATCTGACAGTCCTTTGTCGTCCATTTACACAAGTTTTGTAGAATTGATAAAGTAGTCAACAGTAGTATTGGAGCTTGAGTTCAATAAGATAACTTGTGTGGTGATGAGTAATAATGGGATATTTCAATGTTCTAACATCATAGCATTTTGGTATTTGCTTAGGAGGGGTAGGTTTTCAATTCCTGCAAAAGCAATCAAAGAAAGAAGTTCACAGCATACCGAAAGGTATTAGTAAACTTTTCATGAGAGCGATAGGCACCGCTTTTGTGTGGAACTTTTCAATTGTTTATTGGTTGTTTATAATAATAGTTGCAGTTATTGTTTTTATTGCGCATACTGAAGATGTAGGTCGCTTTAAATTCGATTTATTTATTTTAGAATCCAGTTTTTATTTAAAATATTCAATGCCCTATTTCAGTAAAATTTAAGTAGGCTCGTTTACTTTCTTGCTCTTTGTTTTTAATTGAAATATTTATGTTTTGCTGGAATAAAGCTTCTCGATACACCCAGTACCATTAATTACTTGCGACTGATTTTTATTCCAATTGCAGTAGAATTGGGAAATATGAAGACGTAAGGAAGGCAGTAGCACGATCCGACAACTGTGCACGTTAATACGTTGCATTAGGCACGGAAAAATTTAGTTTTCGTCCGTATAAGCTTGATGTTTATTAACAACAATTCGCGTTCTAGTTCATAAATCTCGACATTAAGTAAGTAAATGTTTCGTCATATGTGTTACGTCAGGCTCATGCTCATTTTCGTCAATTATGTCCTTACAATTGATTAAGAGGAAACAATTCTTCAAAATTAATATAACCCACCCCAGCAGAAGTTTCATCATAACAATTATATCAAGTACAGTGTTGCCATCTTCAGTTGTAAAGAATTCGGAAAAAGATGCTCCGTAAAAAATTGGTAGAATTCGACAATTTTTGGTAGATTATTAAAATTAGTATATTATTTTCTACAACCTGCAACTGACGCTTTATTTGAGATACCGTGCAAAATACAAGGATTTATTCTTTAAATAACATATAATTGAATAATTTAATTCACAAAGCAACCTTTATTTAAACGTAGGAGAATTGGTAAATCCGTACATTCATTGAAACACATCGTTTTTCAAATGTCAATGTCTTTTCTTAATTTCCATAAAAATTGTTACTTTTCCGATTTCATTTTTCTTCTTCTTGCATACATTGTTTTATACGTAACATACCAAAGACTGTTGTTTCTTCCAGACAATTTCTTTTTTGTTTTAAATAAATTGTAAGTTAAAAAAGCTCTGGTAATTTGCCGATGAACGTGGTAGACATCGGAGATTTTCCACAAAATTAGATAATGTTGGAAATACCGGAGTTTCATCTCCTAACGTTATTTGTTTAATTGATTGCTAAAATGACTACATTGTTGTTGAAGATCTGCGTTTTCTTAAGATTTTTCAAAAATTTTCATTCAAGGTAACATTCCTTTAACTTCTTAATAGATGGCAGAATTTAGCTACGTAAATTTTTCAATTTAATTTATTATTTTTTGACTTGACTGAATTTCCTGAAAATAATGAAGAAAGACAAAATTTAGTTTAAACAAATTCGGTATAATTTAGCATTATTTCGGTAGAGGTGGCAACACTGACCAAGTAATTTTACTCGATTCGTTGGGATTATTATGGCTCTCTTTCCAGGTCTAATTTACTGTTTCTTACTTGTAATTTTTTTTGCAAATTAACCAAAGCTTGAAATAGAGAACTAGGCTTACACGGCCAGAGTAAGTGAAAACTAAACGTGTTTCGGGTTTGGACTGTGTCGTTATTTTTTGTTAAACGAATACAGGATATTTCGTCCACAATCATACGGGGCTTCGTCAGGAGAGGGAAAAGTGGTAGACCACAGTTAGCACGGCACAGCTTCTTGAGAAATAATAATTTACTATTTTATATATTTAACCTTTCGGTAAAAAGTTTAAGGAACTTAAAACTTAAACTTAAAACACGTTGCTAATATTTTAGACAGTGGCAGTGACTCTTTTACATTTTTATTTTGTATTGTAGTTATTGAGGAACATGTTAACAAAAAAAGGTGTCTATTTCAGACTGTAAATTCCAAATACTGCGGTATATTATTCATATATACCTTGATATATTTATTCGATATATTACAGGTACAGAAAGAGCAATTTCGACCCCCGTTTCGAAGAAAGCTTTACACTTACTTTGGCAAGCTACTTGTTCCGATCCAACCTACTCTATGAAATATTTAAGCGTGCCCTCACTATGATCCTCATATAAATCTGGGACGTTGTTTGAGGACGGAACAATATATGGGAATACGTGGTAGTGATACCACATTTGCATTTAGATTGGTTTTCTGTTAAGTATTTACTTCTACATTTCTGAACTCTGCGTGCATGAGTGCACTTTGAATTATGCACATAATTTTTAACTCGCCGCAGAATTTATGAAATAAGTTCAATTTTCTAACGACAAAGAGTTTTCATATGCAAACTATTAGACGTGACATTATAGTTTGCAAAGAGATGTGAACGCATGGCATATCGGTTTTGGATATAACCGAGATTGCTAAAACAGGACCAATACACGTGTGTAACATGGTGATCACGTTACATATAAATCATACATTAATTTCCTACTTTGAAGATTTTCTCCTATGTTCTCCGAGAAAAAACACATAATTTTGAAACGAGAATTAATTAATATTTTCACTTGTCTTCTTAAGATGATTAATAACATAAAGTGGTACTTCTGACACGTTATATAAATTATACGGGATCGCGAAGCTATAAATCTCATATGCTCTGGCCCGAAGAAAAATGACTCCTTGACAACAATAGATAAATATTTTTACTGACGGAGAAGGCTGTGATAAATTGTCAGGGGCAAATGTTTCTCCCTTGAGTCGCATATTGAATAGCGGATGGTACACATAATAGGGAACAACAACATCGATTCCTTGCGATGCATTTGAAGCATTACATCGGTTAATATTGATTAGTGGACCGCCAACTGCGCAATCGATGAAGTGAATTAGTCGTATCGGAAACGAAATGGATTTCTCTGGTTATTAAAGATTATTTTAGAGAAGTACGTACTTCTTCACAAGCTTCGCGAACGTACCTGTTATTGACAACGAGAGGGTGAGAAGTTTCAGAGCATTCAAGTCATAATAGTTTTTTTTTATTATACTCAAAGTCTTATACGTCGTCAACCAACTCCACGGAAAATGTGTGTTGTCAAGACGGATAACAAATATACTGCCAAGGATGCTGGAATATTATAAAGGAGGGAATATACTAGGGAATACCTTAATCCAAAATTATAGAAATGAGCAATTGCATGGTACCAAACGAAGACACACAGCATAGTCGCTTGTGATATAGTGGTATAGGAAAAATTAAAGCCACTGATCATTGGCAAGAGCCATTACCCGTGATACCTTAGCATTTTAGAAGTTCTACAGGGCTCTAAATTTGGGTCAATCTATTTACAATATTCTTGATTACTCGCCCCCTTTTAACTTGAGTAGTTACGACACGACTATTTTTGCAAATGATAAAACGCATTTCAGTAATAATTATACAACTTAAAATTTAAACGAAGATGAACAAATTAAACTGAACCGAAGAATTAGTTTGTATTCAATAAGTTAAAATTAAATACCAAGAAAACACAAATAATCAGTTTTGGGGTGAGACTGGGTAGTGACCATTGCATCAAAGTCTTAGGTGTTAGTGTAAAATTCTCAATCAAATTGGAAAGAGCACATAAACAACTTGTACCAAAATCTTCGTGCTTGTAGCTACTAAATGAGGAAAATAATTCATCTTGCGGATACGGAAACAGTACTACTCCAATTTGTTGTTGTTTCGGATTACAGTTGTTGTGTCCAAAAGTCATTCATTTTAATAAAGTTTTATTAAAATGGACCAAAAATCTTTTGAGAGGAATTTTTGGAGACGCAGGAAGATATTCCAGAAGAAATGTTCAAGTGTTTAAGTTTAAGAATTTTTTTCTTTGAAACTAATAAACAGACTTTTTAAAGATATATTAAATTATGTTATTTTCATTAGCTTAAGTTGCAGTAAGTTGTAATAAGGAACATTTCAAACTATCAGTGTTTTCCTCTACAACTCAAAGTCTCTACGTCTTCGAACCTACTCCTTGACAATTGCTTGTTCGTCCCATCAAAGTTCATCTATATTTTATACATTCTTGACAGAGTCGATTGTTAAGGCGACATCCGGCATATTCTTTATTTCTTTGATCATGGTGTCGTCATTGTTGAAAGATTTGTTTTCCAATCAGTGATTTACAAACAAACGAACGACAATACTTATTTCCGTTGTTTTTTAAAGATAATATGGCAGATTTGAAGAGCTTCGTTCGTTGTTCCTTTAACAAATACAGCAGACGAAAAAAGTTGCAGTTCTGTAGCCACTCAGACCACTTTATACTTGAATATAGAGAATGTTAAAATTCTGTTTTGAATGTGATCTTACAATAACTTGAAAATAATAAAATAAACAAACAACAGAAGTATATATATCCAACATAGGATGCAACAACAAAAATGATGCTAAGGAAACCATAACCTAAATAAGGGCAATATAAAATTTTGATTTTTGTTCTATCTCAGAAAGATATGACTTTTAGAATGATTCGGAAGTTTAGATGCGATTTGCCTCAAATTGATTACTAGAACTGATGACTTGGTGACAATAAAAGTGTTGCATAGAAACTGTGTCAATCAGGGAGGCAAAATAACCACATAATTAATTGATATTCATGTTCCTGTGTATAACTCTACATACGTTTATACAAGTTTCCGTAGAACTTCTGATCCTCATAAATAAATCATCTCTGTATCACGTAAACGTTTCGAAACTTCTAACGAAAGGCAAAGTGTAATGAAATTTGATATGCCTCATTAAAAGAGTCAAAGACCTTGAAAATGAAACGTATTCGTTCTCTAATGCGTCTCTCTGCCGCATTAATGCTTTATGCCCTCAGAAGAGGAAATAGATAGAGATCTTTGCCAAGTAATAAATTAAATGATGCAACTAGTGTTATCCCGATTCAACTGGTACCTATTTACTTCACCAACAGAATTTTATATAAGGGGTCACTATGTATCTTTGAAAGTACTTAAAATATCTTTGAAATATTTTCAACTTCATGGTACTCTTAATTAAACAGGAAGCGGATTTCAACTCTCTTATTTCAAATAGAGCGCTTTATAGATTCCTCTTAAATAAATAAAATAAGTTAAATAATATCGCATATTATTAGTTTAGGATGTAACAGTTTTGCGAGCTAATTTTTTTTTAATTTCGACAGAACAGAGATTTCAGGTACTTAAGAACCATTAAATGAAATCCTGTTTCCAATAAGTATATTATTTGTAATTTGTAGTACTACAAGTGTATGGACCGTTACTCAGGGAAATAAATGATTAAAATGCCAGAATTCAAAGGACAAATTGAAAATGTAGGTTGTAACTGTTTGGCAAAATTATGGAGTAAATTCATTAATTTTATTAAAAAAAAAACACATGTTTGCATCAGTTTTAAATTTCCGTCATTTTTTGTTTTCAAGTAATGACATCACTGATAGTCTTTTTAACGACAACTACCTTCTTTTTTTCATAGATCATTTAATTGTCCAAATGTAATATTAAGGTTTTAATAACCCACATCGCAATTTTTATTATATTAATAATAACAAATAGCAAAGATAAACGCTGTTATTCAAGAAGTGGAATGCTTGTTTAAATCAAATTTTTGCTATCCATTGGCCTCTTGACAGGAAGCAAAGATACGGACACATTACGAATTTACGAATTTCATACCTAATTCTATTTTTCAAATCTTTTAGATTTTTGATTTTAAGTACCCCCATAAGAACAAACAGAGGGGCGTAAGGTCTGGGGACTTGAGTGGTCACTTTATTGGTCCTCTTAGGACAGCAGTTGTTGTAAAAAACTCGCGAACAGGACGTGCAAAGTGCGAAGATGTATTATCTTACTGAAACCAAACATCGTCAATTCTCGTTAGGATCATCTTCATTTGGAGACATTTCTGCAGGAGCAGATACAGGTAGATCATTCAAAAAATTGAGATACCGCTGCATCAAAGAAGAGCGGACCAATGATTCTATTGTCTATACATTAACTTTACGAGGATGTTGAGTATGTGCTTCAATAATGCAGTGAGGATTCTCACTATTGCAGGACATGCAATTTTGTCTATTTACTGTTGCATGTAGATTTCATCCGAAAAGAAAGTTTGGCGAATGAAGCAAGGGCTACCGTTGCTTAAATTTTACAAGACGGCATTCGGCGATCAAGGTCGTCGTCTGCTGCAATTTATTGAGATAGGTACGCGTATCACGTTTCATATCTTCAGTCATTTTCTTAGGATCCTCTACATTTGAAAAGTGTTTGACGTGAACAGCTTTTCTAAATTTTCTATCAGGATATTTCGCATTAAACAAATTGCGAACTTCTTGCCAAGTTCTGGTTTTATCGGCGCCTCCACCAATAAATGAAATCCCTTTGCGCTGAGCTTCACTTAAATAACCCACATTTTGTTAACCTTCAAAAAGTGTTTATATTATTCTGCATTATTGATTGGTACCTACCTGATTTCTAAATAAAATTTATGTTTTCCATTCTTTAAATTACTTTTATCCGAAAATTTTGTTATGTGGGGTATTGGGACTTTGATGGTGGAATTTAGACAATTATATGATCGATTATATATGATATTAATTTAATAATGATAATTAGATAATTGATAATTAGATAATAAAAAAGCATATGTACCTTTTAAACAGAAATACATCAACATGCAGCAGCAATGATGTGACCATCTAATTGTTGAAAATTGTCATTTTTGAGATTGGTACTTCCTGGTATTACCCTAGCACAAAAATTTTACTAGCTATCGATAAGTTCAACTCAACAGAAGTTTAGATGTTGTTTTCTTCATGTACTAAGAAGTGTAGAAAGAAAACGAGGAGAGAAATATCCAGCGCTAGCACTATTTAAGCGGAAACCAACCTGCAAGCGCAATTTCATGCAGGAAGCGTAAAATAAAGCTCAGGCGATGTTAAAAAATATGATGATCTCGCAGATTCTCGAACCGTGCGAAGTATTCTGATGAACCTGTGAAACGAGCTTCCGTATAGATGCGGGTATGAAACCGGAGGGAAGTGTCTGCGGGATACATTTAGCGAACTTATAACCGGAATACAAATGGAATAACTTTTCCAATCCAGTATTGGATTGGAAATCGTTCTTACGATTAATTGCTGCTATAGCTTGTAAACCGTGTCCGACATGGGATCATATATGTGCACATGCCAAAGTAAATTATGTCGATATCTGTATGGATATATCGCATCCACCATGCATGTATAGGTGTATGTATATAGCGAAGAAGGTGTTGGATGTTATCGACAGGATATTGTGTCGCTCTCAAATTGCGTAAAGGGCAAATCCCGTGCATATCATTACGATTATTGTTTGTACGTATAATTAATTCACGGCAATAATAGAGTTAGAGATACGAGACCATATTAATTTTAGCATACAAGCTAATCTTAAGACTCTTAACAAAACTGAAATTGTTCTCCGATTTACTCTGAAGAAATCATCACATGTTAACCTTATCTTCGGAGATGTTGGCATATTTTCAACATTTTCGGAAATAATGCTGCTGCTTTGCTCTTCATCGTCGATATCCTCAAAAACTGCTACGTCATTATCTAATTCAGCATATCTACAGACGTTTTCGATATTTATACCTTGAGTGAAACCTCTTTTGGTTGTAGCACCAATTCACATGTTACACAAACACTAAACTCGCGTTTAAGGAAACAATTCCTTATGTAGTTCTCAGGTACTGTATTCCTTGTCTTACTCAACATACAGTGTGTCCCGTGTGGAGTTGACAAGTTGAAGAAATCTATTATGAATTTTACGACGAAAAGGTATTCCTTGTGAGAAATTCTGCAAAAATTGCAAATTTATTTTGTCTGTGATTAAGTATCCACTTCGATACGAAGCCTAATAATAAGAGTTTATTGTCCAACGGCTTCCAGTTACAGGACAACATTATACAAAAGATATATACAATACTAAGAATAGTAATTGAAGACAAAATAAAAAAAAATAAATAAAAAACAGTAAAAGGAAAAAAAACTCAAAACTCATTAATTTTACTAAAAAATACATCATTATAGAGTGTGTCGGTTATGCGGCACATAGAAGTAATGGGAGAAAAGGATAACAGATTTGTTCGAGGTATGGGAAGGGGGAAAGTAGGAGGAGAACGTGAAGATATGCGAGGAACTAGGAAGAAAGCATGTCGGGACAATCAAGGAGGGCACGCACCAACTTGTAGGCAAAACGTGCACTCTGTCGCTCCCGACGAGAAGTCGCGGTGTGCATCCCATGTCAATCTTGAAGGATAAGAATTTGAGAAATCTCCGTTGAATCTTCTTAATTTGGAGTTGTAAATAGATGTTGTGCGGTGACCAAACAGGTGAAGCATATTCGAGTTTGCTTACAACATAGGTATAAAATAAAGTTCTGAAAAGGGATATAAGCTCAAAGTATCTGCAGGTGCGCATTACGAAGCCTAGTACTTTCGATGCGGAAATACAAAGATGGTTGATGTGCGACACAAAGCTCAAACGACTATCAAAAATAACTCCAAGATCGCAAAATTCATTAACTCTCAGAAGTACTTGGCTGTTAATGGAGTAAGTGAAAGGAATTGAGTTAAATTTCCTTGTGAATGACATGTAGCAGCACTTGTTCACATTGACCGGCAGCTTTGAAGAGGCAAACCAATCGGTGATCGTATTAAGGTTACGCTGTAGCTCAATAACGTCATTCCACTTCTTAATAGGCAAAAATATTTTAAAATCATCTGCATAGGCCAGAACAAGACAAGATACAGAAGCAAGTAAATTATTGACGTAGAGATTGAATAATAATGGACCCAAATTCGAACCCTGTGGAGTACCTGAAGACGGACTAAATTCGAAAGATTTGAATCCATTATAAAGCAAAGATATTGTGATATTTTGTATCCGAAAGTTAATTATGAATGGATTCCATTTTCGACATCAACCAAGAAGTATATGTAACAATGTTTAAATGTTTATAGGTTTCGTTCATAAAACTCGTTACAGAAAACAATTTTTGTCTTAAAACTTTTGCACTATCTTTTACATTTCGCGAGTTCTATGTACTCTATATGTGCTCTAGATGTTCCCAAAGTTTTGTAATTTTTTTAAATTTTCGGCTTCCGGATCATAGATTGTTAGTTTAATAAAGTTTACCACTAAATTTGTGGTGATATCAATTGGGTATCAAAATAGATTAGGGATATGCTTTTTCCAGCATCATACGATATGATCACTGACTTCTTTTACCTTTACTTGACTAACTTGTTGGAGAGTATGGGTAACTTCTTCACAAGGTGTATTTATTAAAAATGTTTAGGAATAGAACGTTCGTAAATCGCACATAAAAACAGTTTCCGAGCTAATACTATTTAGTAAATAAAATATAGATACATAAAGAATCAAAATTTTTGTAACAATTCTGTGTATTTATTCTTTATGTAATCTATACGAGTTCGTAATATTGAGGATTACAACCATAACGAGATTAAAAGCAATTCACTTGAAGAAAATACTTTCCATAATAACCTGTCACGAACAGGCGCTGCCAACAGTTTGATTTTTTGGCAGATAATTATATTGGAAATATTTCAGAATAAGCGAGATGGCTAGTTACGACATGTTTTTTTCATATCAAATTTTAAATATGTAAATCAGTAATAAGTGTAGGCACCAAAGGGAAATATAAGGATTTTAATGGTATTTATCATACCGCGTACATTAAAAATCCACTTGTTTTGTTAGTTTATGAGTGTGTAACAATTTACTTTAAAAAATACTTCTCAGTATTGATGGGAACAAAAATAGAAAATTTAGATGTTTATTGGGATAATATTCTTGTGCTATGAAATTCCATGTTTATGCGGACATGAAATTTTTTTCAAGGGTTAATTGTCACGATGACGGTGAAAACTTCTAGCAAAATAATGACAAATACAAGAGATATGAAATGTTTGGGAAAATGTGGCAAACCCAATTTTTTTTCCTTGGAAAGTAAGTATAAAAAAAACTGTTCATTTTAAGTATATGGCGTATGTGATGCCTTTCACTACGCCGCTGAATTTGATTGTCATCCCCATAATAAAATAAATATTGGTGAACTTCCTTACATCGGCCAACAGTACCACGACATATGCCTTTGTACATACATCCATCCTCAGACAGCAGCACCATCAAAGTTTGGTTATATTTACTGATGGGTCGAAAAGTAATAATGGATATGGATGAGCTTTCTACTGTTGTAACAGCAAAACTTTTTGGACTAGAATCAGACGGATTAGCCATTTAGGAGCAATTCACTATAGTGTCACTACTAATTTTAAGCACATAGTCATAATGCCCGATTTGGTTAGTGTATTACAATGCCTGTCCTCCTACTGATCAACTACCAAAAAAACATTATGTACTGTTAGATATTATAAAAGCTATATCATTCCCAGAGTATATGCACAAAGTTCTACTAGGTATGATGTTGTACTGGAATTTTTTATAATCTTGCTAAAATTTGTTGTAATGTACAATTTCATCCTATCTGGTAGAGAATGCTTTGCAATTGCCAAGCGGTACGTGGTAAACAATGAGGAAATTTGTGGCAAACAACATGTATGATTATGATGACGTAGTACGTTTATGTGCACCCATCTATAAACATTAAACCTTGAGGTACGAGTAGTAGTGTTTCACGATACTATCGGACTACTGTCCATATCAAGTGTGGACATGGTCAGTACCCATGCCATTTATCTAGGTCCAGATTTGTGGAGTCATCCCTTTGTGATGATGAAATGTCTGATTTAAACCATATTATCTTCGTTTGCGCATTGCATAGAAGCATTATGGAAGCACTTATTATTATTATTTCCATAGAAATTTCATTACCTAACTTTTCTGCATTCAAACAATAGACAGGTGGGGTAGGTACACAGATGAAAATTAGGATTTGAAGCTTAATGGAAGTAACAACTCCCAGTGTTGATTATCCTGGTTTCTGATGGCCGTTTTCTTGTAGTGTCTTAAGTGTGAGCCATCCATTTACTCACATTCAATTTAATGTTTCTTATTCCGGAACTTTTAAAATATTTTTCCATTAAATGAATACATAAGCTGTAATTTACCACGTACACGTAAATTGCTTGCTTTCAATACTTAATTACCATTATTATTGTTAACTGCGTAAATTTTTTGCACAGCATCGTTTTCTACGTAAAAACGACTTTATTTTTGATAAATAAAAAAAAAGTTATAACAAAAATGGGGGAACGAGGTATCTGGTCGCTCGTTGTATACTTTTCCTGAATTCAAATTATAAGGAAAAATATACAAGGGGAATTCGATAATTACCCGGCCTCGATAACAAATTTTGTAATTTAACAACAATGTAATGTATCGGCTATAGAGTAGTGATTAAATATTTACTTTTGGGAAAGAAAACGAAGATGAGAAAAAGGGGACTCTACACCTTCGTTATCGTCCAAAATATTGGACAGCTAAATTTAAATGCGACCGTATGAGCAGAAACGTCCAAGTCGTCTAAATGATACCACCTCATTTGTAAAAATTCACGATGTGGTAATAAGTGATCGGATATTAAAAATGCGTGAGATTAGTGTGACTGTGGCCATCTCAAGTGTGCATAACATTTTAACAACTGATTTGAATGTAAGAAGGCTTTTCGCAAGATGAGTGCCACGATTATACACAACTGACCATGAACACACACGTGTCTTAAAGGATTGTTTGGTGGTGTTAAAGCACAATCCAAACAATTTTTAGTGACGAAACATGGATTCATCCCAGCACAACGGAGACCAAAGAATGGTCCTTTTCATGGACAACTGGCGCCAAAGAAGGCCGAAACCACTTTATCAGCCAATAGTGGCATGGCAACAGTCTTTTGGGATGTATGCAGCATAACTCACACAGGTTACCTTGTGAACGGCAAAACGATTAGATGCCCACTTGTTGGATAGTTTGTACAATACTACGCGGCATTTGGCAAAGAAAAGAATTCTATTTTATCAAGGAAACGCAAAATTCCTGTGTTAGAATTTAAATTGCTTCTGCATTCAGTATATTCGCCAGATTTAGTTCCCAGCGATTATTTCATATTTCTGAGAATGGGAAGAATGGCTCGGTGGAAAAGGATTTGATTTATGTATTTTTTAGATTGCATACAAAGGAGAAAAAAACGACGTCAAAGGAGACTACGTTGCAAAATCAAATGCATTTTCTTGCCAAGGCTAAGTATTTATCGAACTTGAAATCTATTTTAGAATGTGGTAAATCACCCACGCCAGTACTCAGACACATATTTCATTGCAAATATCTATTAATAAAGGAAGGGTATGGTCTGGGAGTTTACTTTAGGAATTGCCTTAAAATGATAATATTTTGTAGTACTAGAAGCTTATAAAGATGTCATTGTTACTGGCCGGTTGGGAGGCTGAGCCCGTATTGTTCGTCGTTTACGACTGAAGAGCTTCGATCTCGGTCTTCGTTGCTCATAACTTCCTTCCGTTTATAATTTTTTAATTTGCAGTGGGCAACAAACAAACTATGTTATGAGAATGTACCATTCAAACTTCATCTGGAAGAGAACAATCTTACTAAGTTATTTAAATTTAACTACAAACTAACTAATCGTATAAGCAAAGTAACATTTTAATACCTTTATTCAACCACAGAATCTATTCATGGAAAGTAGATATTCAGAAGAGATGATTTTTAAAAAGATACAGTATAGCACTTTTTTTTCAGCGTCCAATGTGCAACGTATGTACATTGAAAGCAATACAGGAAATAGAACCAAAATTAATTTTTACGGAATTTTCAGTGCACGAAATGAAGAACATCATTTAATCAAACGATATAAATGGAAACTTCTACATCTGCAAACTGTTACAAAGTAAAACGAGTATCATGTATAGCAAATTATCTCATTAACTTTCAATCGAACATTCCAACAGGTTTACAAGATATTTTCGCAAGATTGATTATAATCAGAAACTGTTTAAGTTCGTTAATGTACTATAAAAAAATGGATATCAAGGTATCGTTAAAACATTTTGGAATTCTAGCGACCCTGAACTTAAATAAATTACACGCAATTTTGCGAATGGAATCACGATCAAATAGCGTCACGTAACTGACCGCTTAATCATGGTTAAAGCTTCACCAGCAAATCGATTAACTGAAATATCGTGGACTTGTATTATCAAGATGTTTGTGTGCCGTATATACGAGGTGCGATAGGTGAACCTGAAAATTACGTTCATTTCGTTTCGGTATTTATATATGACGTCCTCCTTTTTAGACGAGATCCAATTTCATTTCAATGAGTAACTAACTTTCTTATTATTCCAAGTGGAGATATGATTAAATGGATCATATCTTGCAGTTTTATGTGCTGATTTAAAATCTGTTTGAGAAAGTTGAAAATGTCGGGCCTGTCAGAAGTTACTTTAAAGAAACAAATTTTTTATAATAATCATTTTCTTGTATGTCAAATATCTTCGTAAGTACAAAAGACTTTCATATGAAAGTCACTATTGTCGATAAGATTTCAATTTAAAAATGTTGAATAAAATTCAAGAAGGCGACTTTTGAGGTACTTGTTTCAATTTTCTTAAGTTAAATGGACACCTTATGAGATTTCTAAGTTGCCGATTAAAATTTTTTATTCTCTTTTCAGATGTAAAACAATGTTTAATTAAATAAAAAATACTAATAAAATTAATTGTTTTTTGCATGTTAATAATTTAAAGCAGGCTTGAAACACTTCACTATACCCTCTACCACAAACGCTTCACAGACACTGAACTGAGTTCAGTATTGCTGCTGAAGATGATAGCTTAGCTATCGAAACGTACGTTCAGTGTCAGTGAAGTGTTTGTGGTAGAGGGTATAGTGAAGCGTTCCAGTGCCACAGTATTCGAGTACGTGATTTGAAGCAGGCTTATGTGGAGACAAATCAAATCATATGAAATTTTCTATGTAGTTGCTAAATACTTAATAACATATTAATTCTATTAAGACTAAGGAAAGCGATTTAATTGTGGAAGATTATAACAACGGTGAGTTAATAATAATGGCTTGTGTCGCGACTAATCCAGGACTTTCAGTAAACAGAGGTTGGTGAATCTAAATCAAAAGCATAGTGAATTTAAGAAGCCACAAACGGTCAGAAAATCATGTTGGCAGAGTAGCATTTTATGTAATCGACATAATGAACATTTGTCGCACGAAAAACCATATGTTGTAGTTCCATGTCGAAACCAAGCTCGTTTCGGATGTAATGTATCTTGCAGCATAACGGGAAGCCAGTTAATTGGAAACATCTTTAGAAGATTTCACAGGTGACTTACATTTGGCGAACAGAATTGGATTATTCTACCAAGAAGATGGTTTCCCGGCCGTGAAGAAACCCGAAGCGTCGTCAAACGGTGTCAACTATGTTCAACTAACAATGGCAAGCATTTTGAACATTTCAGCTGATTCTTAGAATGAAATTCTTTTTGTATCTCTGATACTCACGACGGTATTGACATACAATAAAATGATTTTTTTGAAATGACTTCTGACGGGTTCAAGATTTTGAACATTTTCAATTAAATTTTAAATCAACACATAACATTGCACAACACTGACTTCAATGATAAGAAAGTTCACAGTGCATTAGTTTCATTTAGTCGTCAAGCTTTTAACTATTTGTGTTTGAAAGTTTTAGTGTCAATTTTGAAGGAAAATAAATCATTTTTGAGAAAATTATATAATTGATAACCGCTGAAATTTCTACAATATAATATGCCCATATCTTTTGTAGACATCCCGAGAACTAAATCGACGTAACTCGTATAATGCGTTGTTTTTTTCTAGCAAATTATACGTTGCGTAATCGAGCGGTAGATGTTTATCGATGCAAAAAAAGCAAAATAGGAAATAGATTCCAATTAAACTTTGATGGCGCGTTAATCGCTATTAATACAGAAAACAATACTGTAGCAACTTTTTTGTTCATGAAGTTAGTGTTGGTAACGTAACAATATCGTACATTTGTCTATTTCACCATAAGAGTTAAATAATATGAATAATTCGACGCCACATCTACTTTTAATTGAGATAACGACTTTTATTTACATCTGGGTTTTTCACAGATATATTTCGGACATTATTTTAATTTACAGCAGGCTTTAAATATAAATGTATTATATTACTTCATTTGTGGTCAGAAAGCATATATTTGATGGAAATTTATAATTTTTTTTTATGTGATATTTCTTTTTATTTTTGTTACCATTTAAAATATGTATTTTCCTCTGATGTTTGTCTTTGTAGGACTACAAAGAATTGTCGACATTCTTGTATACAACCTCTACAGATGTTAACAGTGATTAATGGCTACATGTTCTGCGAGGGCAGAAATACAAAAAAACATTCCAATATTCTCCAGTTTCGGAAATGCTAATGTCCACAATTTCATCATCACTATCCCACCACCAATAATCGCTTTCATTATCGAAATCCTCTTCATATTTACTTTTTGATAACAATTGTTCAAGTTTCCAAAAGATAAATATTTGCGTTGCCATATTTTTATGTAATATGTATACAAATAGCAGAATATTAATAAAATATTAAGATTCACCTAATAAATTAGACGTACATGTCGAGAAAATAATCTGAAACATATTACCAAAACTATAGTAGTAAGTTGTTAAAATCAAATGGAGGAAAATGTCAAAAGGGAATTATATCTATGCCAAAGAGTAGATGTTGCAGCAGGTCAAACGCTTGTTCCTGGTCTGACCCCAACTGTCTCGATTTGTGTGCCCTTTTCTGTTTGAATATTCGTGACTTTTGAGGAATAAGAACCAATCCTTCAGCCGATGATGCTGTGTATCCTTTGATTATACAAAATTTCCCTTTGTTTTGAATGAAGAGGTAAAACATTGTATGTAAGCGCATCTCGGCCATTTCGATAAAATGAAGGGACCAGAACCTTTATAATTCGTCTAGCAAATAATTTGTAGTAGTGATTCTTCGTTCAATACAGAATTCGGTGTTACTCATACTCTTCCTACCTTCAGGGAAGTTAAGGTAAATAAATGCGTTTTAGTTATTAAGTATGTTGACTAATTATTATATAAATATTTATAGACCTAACAATATTAAATCAGATTATTTCCATAAGTCGCTGATCAGATTTTGCATCAGATATGCTTTTCTTAAGGTCAATAGTCTTGGTGACTCCACAATTTTAGGTCTTGATAACTTAAATCTCTTCTTCAAAGTTTGCCACAACGTAGGCACAGATTGATGTATTGGATTGTTTAGGGACTTCTTTACTTTTGCACATGCTTCGTAATTATAGCCTGATGATATCCATCTGGATAATGTTCAATTTTCTACACTTGCCTTATTTTTCTGTTAAAAACATCGCAAATTCGTACAGACATAACAAAAATTCAACGAAGGTGTCCTAATTACCAATCCCCTTTTCCAGTAGTATTCGGTTTTTTTAACTTCTTTTTGGCGCTGAGTTTTTACAACCCAAGCAACCTGATTACCTTTTGCAATATTATTGTTTATTGGCTCACTTTCATTCTGCCTTTTTTCATTTTCTAAATTTTCATCTTATAACCAGGATCTCACAATTATCATAAAGTAGGGGACATACTTCAACTTATTATATAACTGCAACAAAATATTCCAACAACAAAAATTAATAGAAACTGAGTTTCTTGAAGGATGGGATTTCTTATGTCCAACACTATTTACCTGCACTGCTCCATAAAACCTCCACTCTGATGGTACAGAAACACCAACCTCTAAGTTATTCACTTCTTCCAGCGTCTTTGGTTGTATTCTAAGCATTACATTTTTTGCTAAAGCCAAAAATCTGCTAGGTTCAGATTAGGCGATCTTGGTAGTCACGAATTTTCAAAATGTTTGCTTATATGATCTTGAATCTTGAAACTCATTTTCGAACGAAATTTTTGCAAACCAATAGTGTAACTTCTGCCATTTTTGCTTTACTTCGGTGTATTGTATTTGTCGCTCCTACTTATACTATTCATTTTGCGTTTATGTATTACCAGTTGTATTGTCCAGAACGATTCTGGCTAATATAGGACTGACGGGATAAAATGTGTTGGAGGCAAAATATGAATTGCTGAACACAAATTTTATTATAGTTAAAAATGAATCCTTTGACAACTCCGCTATGCTCTCCACTTCGGGACAATGTTAGAAATAACCAATTCCAGAAGGATGTTTGTAGACAAAGACATGTCGTCTAACGAGATCAATACATGGTTGTCGGGTAATTCAATTTGATTAATGGCGTTAACAAATTGAAAAGTGTCAGAAATATTATGATTTATACATTCAGATAAAGCAACGAATATTTGAGATGAAATGTTGATAAATTGTAGGTTGTGGAGTTAATAGCACTAATAATGGGACGTAAGGGGGTAAAATTTTTGGAGAACTGGAGTTATAAATTGCGAGGTGTTTTTTAGGTCCATTTAATATTTCACCCTCTTTGTTGAGTCTGCTAATTATTTCGTTGTACGTTTTTTGTAGTTTCAGTAGCGTTTCTAGGTAATGCTTTGCATAATAAAGTTGCCTTGTAATAATGTATTAGTTTTTTTAATGTAATCGGTTTTACCCATCAGCAACAGTACAACCACCTTTATCAACTGTTAGTTATAAACTCTTAGTTCTATTGAATATAGAAAGGTAAAAAGATTATTTATCAGTATTTGAATATGACATAAAATTCGTTAAAACATTTAAGACTTTATATCACAAATTATATTTTCAATATCAGCCAGAAAGTGGCCAACATTGATTCTCTCCAACAACGGAGACCCCAAACTTTGGACGTAACAATAGAAAGTCAGATATATCTGGTGGGATAACGGTATCACATACATTTTTGAACCATTTAGAATTATTAAAAAATAAAATATTGTATGTATACAGGTAAGGAGTCTTTCAGTCCTTAGAGATTATTTAATTTCTTTTAATTAAAAGCAAATGCCGTGGAAAGTATTGTAGATAAAAGATAATGGTTAATACACGATGCAGAAGTTCCATTCCAACTATTGGAGTAAATATCCTTTGGATATGCCGTTGGAAAGATTCTTAAACAGAATTTATTGCGAAGCAGGATGAATTTCTGTACTGTATTATAGCGCTAAGGTATATGCACTGGTTTCCTTTATGAGAATAGATCATGTAACATAAATGGAAAAATTAAGATGTTGTGAAGGCTATTCAACATTACACATAGGTACATTTAATTCTTTAAAAGTGCTCTAAATAACTCCTTTTCATTAGTACATTGCTTGGGTATTAAATACTATAATGAAAGGCGATATGGTGCTGCCCACTATTGAATTGCTAGGCTATACTTTCACCTATGTATTTTAACATTAACGCTCTACGATACAGCAGTCTTTATGCTTAAACGGTATTGATTTATCGCTTCATTAGCAGCTGTTGCTATTTTTATGGGCATACTGTAAGGTTTCCTTTAATACCTTGAGAAAAATTGAATCGCAATAAACCTGACGTCGGAGCTCATTTTATAAAGCCCATTTCCTTCAGCTCACTTTTGCAATGCAATAACTGATGTAAATTAATAACCCTGTATGAAGAGAGCAGCATTGTATATATACAGGAGTAGATATGGCCCGGATTTAATTTGAAAACTTCGCGACAAAAGGTATTGAAATACTTCCGGAAGAATGACAAGTTGTGTGAGAAGGATGTTTCATAAATCTTTGGCCCGTCCTTTTCTGTTCAAATATAGACGCTCTTTATTTGGAGATAAAGGAGACATTAAATAGAAATTCCTAACTATACAGGTGTTAATTTTGAAACACCATTACGTGATTTGTTTTATCGCCAAGGCAATTGTACATTAAAATTATAAATTCTCTGTTTTTGTTAAATAAAATATAGGACGTTTTCTATAAGGCGTAGGTAGGTACTGCAGAATAAATTAACCAGGATTTATGAATATGATTACCTCGTCGTCAACCACTTACCAATATATGGTCCAAAACAATGTTAAGTGAACCATAGTGTAGCGCATATAATTACGACAGTATATCCATGCCAGTTCATAATTTAAGCGTAAGTATGACATATGTCATTCAATTATGGTAACAATAATTGTCTAATAATTATAATTACGATAAGCACAACTATTTATTATTACAAGAATAAATGTAAAACATATTTGATTACTTTACAATCTTAAAAGTTTGTTACATTCTACTTAAATTAAGTAGTTTCTCCGTTCCTACAATTGCACTTAGCAAAAAGGTGGCAAAAAGCGGACTGCACGATGAGTGCCGCGTTCTCTAACAATAGACTAGAAACAGCTGCGTGTTGATGATTCGGAGCGTGCTTTGGCGTTGTTTGAGCGCAACCCAGCGGAATATTTGCCTGGGTTCGTGACGATTGATAAAACAATACTACATACCGGAATCCAAAGATTACAGAGCGGTTGCAAGCGAATGAAAGGCTGACGAGGCGTTTAAAAACACCACATTCAGACGGCAACACTACGACCACCATTTTTCATTATGTTGCATTATTCTAGAAACCTATAAATTCTAAATAATTAAAATTGCGGAAATCAAGGCTATATCGACCTCTACGGAATAGAATACAATAAATATTAAATAACTCTGAGTAGCAAGCTTCAGCTAGTTGGAAATTCACCAATGGAAATTTAATTATTAGATAAATTGTAGGGGAAAATTAGGGAAAAGCGAACACATTTGAAGAAGAAAAAGATCCTGCTTTCATAAATTCATAAAAGCGATGATGAGATTAAATTCTTTGATTTACGAATTGCGGTGCTGAAAGAGGAAAACGTTTAAAAATTTCCCATTTGGATTGAGTGCAATACTTACTTTTTCCCGATAACACTAGTTAACAGTTATTTTACATTTGGGATGTAATATATTAATTAATATGTACATGGGTATATAGAATCCGAATCCACCTGTCGGAATGTTCTGGTGGCACGTAAGAAGTATTTCTGTTGTTTTGTTTAGATGTTTGATTTTTTAATATTTAATATTTCGTCTGGTGTAGGGGAGCTAGAAAATCTACAAATCGCTACTAGATGCGAGGTGAGGTAAGAATTCTAAACTTAACCCAGATAGCGAGATAAACCAGTAGTGCGAAAGAGACATTATGATATAGTGCATGCTGAAGTCTTATAATACTTACCTCCACTTAACAGTGTATTCTAAGTTTCTGATACTTCAGGCTACCTTGTAGACGTATTTTGGGGGAAGAGGAACAGCGTGTTGTCACTAGCTAAATCTCTGTTTGGTTTCCGGTGTATAACCTATAATATCCTGATGATAAATCGATGTATAAAATCAACTTTTTCCATTCTATGACCCTTCAGATGTTTAAAAGAACTAATATCTAATCAACACCAGTCGCGGTATTAATCTTTATAATTAACTTTTTATTTAAATGTTTGTTCAATGATGTCTTGAGATGTTTACAGATTTCGTTACATTAGACATCTTTTAGTGTCCGGTGTTAAATTTTAAACGTCCATTACAAGATCATTAACACCTTGGACCATCTTCTATGTCATTATGAACGTTAGCTGATAAACATTTCAAGAAGAGATACTTAATGACTCATCAATAACTCTTGGCAGTCAAATAGCGCTTTGAAATTTGTGAAAATTCAGTTCATATGAAACATTCACAGATAAGCTTCTTATCTCATATCTCATAAGTGATGCATATGATATATGTATATTAAGTACCGTCCTCCAACTAATGAGAACTTTGTCAATGATCAATTGCTCCGTCTAATGGATAGATGAAATGTCAAACAATATTATCCACATGCAATCGATAGCGGAAAACCACTATGCAATAATGCGTCCAAATGGGATTGCTCCTCTTTGTTTGAAGCAACGTGACATAACGACCTCTATGCGCCCCAACGTTAATAAACTGGGGATTTCAATGGTATACTCGCAAATTATTACCCGAATTGAAGGATTCATACTTCTATTAATTTAGATTCAGATCGCTCAAGTGGTAGGTAATATCAGTCCAAATTCCAATTAGCAAAGGAGAATATTTTATATTAAACAAATCAAGACATCTCTTCGTAATTGGATTAAAGTTTTTGGTTGCTCGAGCGAATAAATGGTGGAAAGTTCATTTAATTCTGACCTAATTTAAATTCGAGTAGATAAAATAGCAATGGCGTTTCCGTAAATCACAGATTACTAAATCCCATAATACCGTGTCGTTGGTAAACTGAAATTAATGGTTGTCTGATAGTATTGTGCTGGAGAGAATAATATGGCGCAGAACTTAGTTCTCGAAATAACTTTGTTCGTTAATAATTTAGAGAAATTACATCCAGCCTGAGTTTTAAGTAATATATCAGGCTATAATCTACATCAGGTTAAAGGGGGTTAATGAAATTAATGCTTCCTTTGTTTTTATTGATCGTCTTCAGAAAATTCGGGTTTCATAATAAAGGATATTTGCAATCGACGGTATTCTTTCCAGAACCTCTGCTATATATCAAAAAACGTGATTCAGCTAGTAACGTTAAAAGCCAAATTCCAAATAAGCTTTTCTCTTTCCTATTTGAATGGCAAATAATCTTAAGGTTGTCCTCGTAAATATAGTTTTAAATTAAGTACTTTAAGAGAGGAGTCAAATGAGTATTGTGTTAAGTTTAGAGTACGGCCAAATAATAAGACGGCCTACCCATGATTAGGGTAGGTTTAGGAACTATCAGTGTTGGTTCAGGGGATCTGGAGCCATCTTGAATTACCAATCACACCTTGAAGACCAGTTAACTTTAGTTCACACTTTGCAGAGAGGAGGTGATAATAACAAGGACATGGAATACTTAACACTAACCATTTGCACACTAAAAGATTCGAATTCGAGATTACGTAACAATCTTGACAGTCACAGCATCTTGTTATAGTCAGAACTAGTTCATTCCAGTGAATTCTTTAGCTTCATGAAAGTGCTAAACAATGTCCTGAGATTTGCCATTTTATCCTTATAAAAGAAATACTCCAGAGGAAGAGCCGCGTGATTTCTATGCCAAGTTCGAACTATTCAGAACTAATGGTGTTCGAGTTTAGTTTAAGCTCCTGCACCACCCGAAGCGCACGCTAGGACAACATTCTGAACTATTTGGAGTAAAGTTGAACTACTAGTTCAACTTTACTGCAGGGCTATTACTAATAGCTCTTGGCAATCAAGAGCAATTATTCAGATTCACAAAGCTACTATTTTTTATTTAAACTTTAATTTGTTAGGATTTCCGATATTAAGTATCACATTGATGACAATAAATCATCTCGGATAATTGCCCCAAATAAGTTAATAAGGTAAATATTGTAACCTATTGCAATAAGTACAATAAACATATTTACGTCCACATAAGGCGTATATTTGTTTAGTTGTTACAGCCATTTCGTTTATTCCCTTGCGAGAAAATGAAAATTATTCTTTATTAAGATCTAAATCTAAATGGTTTCGCGTTTTTACCATACTTCGTTGTGCTTATTTTATTTTTCGCGTTTCTTTTGTCGAAATCATCAACTTGTTGGGAAAAAGAATATAATTTCCAGCTCATTTCTTTTATTTATTTTATAAGAGGGCACTACTCTTTTTAAAAATTCGTACATTGTATATCCTTACAAGCATACAAATTAAACAAAAGGAAAAATACTGATGATATAAAAAATAGCGTTTTGTTTGTATTTTATACTAAACTGCATGTACTTCACAAAATGTCAGATTTCCCACATAATCCTTGGTATAAATTATCAGCGTCGGATAGCTATAGAAACAAAACCCTCCTAATGAAATAAGCATGTCTATTAATCCATTTTATCTGTTATTCAATAGATTATTCGAAATGTTAGCGGGGATCATAACCATTAATTACCTTGTTGGATGTAGCTGATATTTCCACGTAAAGCCCGTTAATCGGACGTAGAATGTGTGACTGCTATACTATGCAAAGTTTTATGCAGGTGTTGTTAAAATACCGTCCCAGTCTTTGTGGATGATACATTAATTAAAAAAACTGAAAATTAGAAACAGCAAATTAATTTGTATAATGCATCCATTTTTCGGCCAATGTTTCAATTGGAAGTCGATACCGCTCTAGTGGTTTAGAGGTAAAAAAGCTTCGACAAGCGTTTTCTACTACTACTACAATTGCTAACAAACGGAATAACCTATAATCAGTTGAAGCAACATTCGGAACAGTCGAAACATATGGAGGGTGACGCAAAATTTGAACTCCCTCCATGTTCTGAAACTTTTCCTGTGCCAAACGGGGTCAGGTGCATCAAAATTCTATTTCTGTTGGTTAGTGCAGTATAACAGTCTTGCATTTACAACTCTCTCATCAGGAACCAAATCAAAACGCAAAACTCCTTAAATATTCCAAAAAATACACAGTATGACTTTTTGTCCTAATCGGCGTTGACGAATCACTAGAAGTGCTTTTTCTCTTCGTGCAACCCACATTTTTGTTTTGTCTGGATTATGTAAAGAAATCCACGTATCATCACTTATTACGATTCTGCGCCAAAATCGATCATTTCTTGGATTGACAAACCTCAATTCAACGTTGAGCTTGTGCATCAGTCCAATCATGTGGATCCATTCAACGCTTTTTTTGAACGAAGCCCTTTTCGTTAACCTGTCAACCAGTTGTGGATTTTAAAGGGCCAAACTGTTGCTGACAGTTCACGAATACTTGCTCGAGAATTATCTTGAACTGCTTCTCTCGGAGCACCTCCATCCACTTGAGACAGTCCTCTTCTTCAATTTCTTTAATGTGCCGCTTTTGCACTCAGAGCCTTTTTCCAGTAATAATGCAATACAGCTCTAATTGCTATTTTCTCTTCCATTATGATTAGTAACTGAGCACGTACAAGTACATACAAAAAGTTAATTCACGGAAAGCTGCAAAAACATTACTGACCTTTATCCACAAAGGCTTATGGAGCAACCTAGTAGAATGAGAAATTATGCTTAGTTTCACAAATTTTATGTCACTTTGAAGTTGTTATTGTACAGCCTTGGTCATATATATTAGATTCCCGGAGATATCCCAATACTACAAATATTTACGCTACTATTAAGTTAGAGAGTTAGGGTGGCCTAGATTATTTCGACACAATCACATGGGTTGGCTCTTGTGTAGCTTCCAACATATATGATAAATTTACAACTAATATGTCAAGAAGGCTATTTCGGGCTAGGCAAGAATGCAGCAAAGAAAATTTCAAGTTTTATAAGTCAGGGACCAGTTTCATTTAAGGTTTTTTTTTATCGAACAATCTGTAAATATACAATGCATTCATATTTTTTCACTCGAGTAATAGGAATTAAACTTACATTTTATGAATTATCGCTATTAAAATTGCTTTGTCTTTGATCAACTAACAAAGGACGTGTGGATGGAACTAATAACACAAAAAAGCAATTCACAGAGGACCCTACGTAACGTACCATCATACTTTAGAAATAAACGCTTTTTTACGTTTGGTTACATGCAACAGTTTTTTAAAACTTTCGAAATTTAATTTTAATGTAACCAATCATCTTAAGTTTGCAACGCAAAAAATTAACCTACAACGTTGTTAGAATGATCTTCATAAGCTATTTTCTGTATAGAGGAGCAAAAATAAGTTTATGAACGAGGTAACGTCAATCAACTTCAAATTAATATGAAACTTTATCTTTAAAAATGTAAATACTTCGTCCTTTTTGATGAATTTAAAATTAACCAGAAAATTAACAGAAATAAAAAAAAAACGGGTGATGGAACACTACGTAATAAGTAACATCTACCGAAGTGAAATACAACGGACAAGTATTAAAGCTCGCGTCTGAACCGTTTCTCCAATCTTCTCCCACACCATACCATAACAGCGGTTGTTGTAGCAGTGCCCGGAAATGGAATCAATATATCAAAATCCGACATAATCCGGCTCGTCTGTTATAAACATTTTTTTGGGATACGTACGTGCACGTTTGATGTACCGAAACCGGGGAAATCCTACCCCCTTTTGTTTTGTTTTCTTATTAGTTTATGGACCTGAGTTAAAATATCTGCCAACCTATGGGAAATATTGTGTACAGTTCGTCGTTTGTCTTAGCTCTGTCCGCTTTCCCCCGTACATTCTCCTCAAAATCTTCCTTTCCCGTGTTTCCCGGATCTGATTTTATTTGTGTTTACCCATGTCTCACAGGAATAAGAGAGGTGTTGTTTTACATATTCTTAATTTTACTTGTCGCGACACTTCCTTGTTCTTCTTCTTTTTAAACTTCCAGCGCAGTTGATGATTTTTGCGATTCGATTTTTTCTTCTTCTTGGCATTTGTTATCTATCAGCACACCTAGGTACATAAAGCTCTCGACTTCTTCAAATTCCGCTATTATCCAATCTTTCCCTGGTAATTGTAGGTTATTCTTATTTCTACGTTTATTTCTTTTATTTCCATATATTTTGTTTTTTCTGTGTTAGCAGGTTAGAGCCGAGATGAACGTTGTTTACGGGGATTCTATGCCATCATTTGCCACAGTGCCAGCTTGGTTGGCAGTGAACGTACGAGCCGGCCAAAAACTGCAATCAGTATCGATAGGACCAAAAAAGTTCAATAAATGGTGCTAGACGACCGTCGAATTAAGGTTAGAGAGATAGCAGGTATTAGCTGAAGATTTGTGCACGAAATAGCTAAACATACGTTGTGGCCCCCGTTTGTTTACTCAAGACCAAAAACATTTCCACGCCCTGTTGAAGCAGTTGAGGCGAAATGGCGAGTTTTGGCGACGATTAGTAACTGTGGATGAAATTTTAATACATTAGTACTCTCCTGAAGCCAAGTCACAGTCGAAACAGTGTTATTTCTGTAGCGATTCCACGTATTTCAGTTTATATTCATTGTTCCAATTCGTTCATATTGTGGGGTTTAGTGATGTATACCTTACTTTTCAAGTAACTCCACAAGAAGTAACCAAGCGGGGTTAAGTCGGGAGATCTCGATTGACCCTCTCCTTTCAATCCATCGGTTTAGAAACGTATCATCAAAATATCGACGTACATCTCTTGTATAAGGTGGAAGTACCCTATCCTGCTCTATCCATATTCTCTGGTTGGGTGAATCGGGATGTTCGTTATTGGGATGGAGTTGGCAGAATAGTTATGTTTTGTCAACTCAGGAGTTACCGAACGTACCATTCTCCCACAAAACATTGATTACATTGTTATTTGTTTTCTGTAGATTGCATCGTCTGCGGCCAAATTTTAATCTTGCGACTCTTCTTTGATAAAAACGACAATAAGTTAGTTCGATGTTCGGGATAAATATATGAAATTAATTCAGAATTCAATTACTTCTAAACGGAACAAATAAAATTGTGAGTATATGTGCCCAATTTTACTTACGTAAAGATCGAAAGATATTGCTGATATCCTCCTATCCCCAAAAGTAAACTTTCGATGAAAAGAAGCATCGAAAATTTGTTTAGTTCTACCCTCCAGCTTTAAGCTACTTTCAGATGTCGTACATTTTGCCTGAGGCATTAATAATGTAACAGCTCACTCCTTACCAACTTTTGCTTACATAAAATTCCATTGATTTCTACGTGAAAGAGAGCATATACGGGCACAAACTAAAAGAAATACTAATGAGAATATTACAGTATGTTAATTTAAGACTTCTGATTCATTTTCTTTAATTGTAGTAACCTATCTGGACCAAAATTATCCGTTTTATTGTTATTCCAAACAAATCTCTGAACTTTGGTGCGTAAACCTGTTCGTTTATAATTAGATGTAGTCTACTAGAAAGCTTCTTAGTTCAGATGTTCCAGGATGTTTCAGCTATTATTTGGTTTTCTGGATCTTCATTTCAAAAAGGGTGAAGATAATAAAACAATAAGGAATAATAACGCTCTTGAGCTCTCGCAGCAGAGCCAGTATATGCATACTTATTTTATTTCCCGAAAATAATACAAAAAGCACGTTATATCTTAGTTTGTAAGTTGATCTTGAGATACGTGGGTATCTCAAGATCAATTTACAATGGTATAAGTGATTTAGCACAGAATCAGTTTTAGTTTCCATATTATCTTTGCAATTGTCCACGAGTGTTATCGAATCATCAGTGTATTTTTAACTTGAAATATTGAAGGAAATTGATAATGTCATTAATGAGAATGGAAAATAGACTGGGCGAATAGGAATCCTAATTACGTCTTGTATCGCAGAGATATATGAACGTATGATCAAAGAAAGAGTAGGATGATGGTTAGAGACTAATAATAAGTTGCCTATTAAACAATATATTTTTCTAAAATGGCGGAACACTATTACAGAACAGAATTATTATTAGACATTCAACTCACGTTAGGCAAACAGGAAAGACTCTTGTGTATGCTTCCAGACATAAAGGAAGCTTATGGATCAATAAATATACACTTATTAAAAAATAATCTAACGTCTGTTGGATTATCGGGTGTTGCTGCAAAAAATATCACCCACTTATTTCGAAATATGAAAATCTTTCAGATCGGCAGAATAGTTATGTACGTCGCATTACGCAATATGCGTACATCCATTCGCATGTTGATAACAATGAGCGGTACAATAACACCTCTATATCCTGATTTTATTGTTTTGCGATAGCGCAGTTAAAATTCGGACATGAGCGGTTTTCTGCTCATTTCGCACGGATGAGGATAACTCAGTCAGCCGAATGCACAGTCACCACGAATGTGGTTGCAACAGTGCAGATTTAAACCACATAGTATTAGAATGCAGCAATCACACCGAGTAAATTAAACAATTTATACGTAAATCGGTTCATCCTAGCGTGTCAACAAGCATTGTACCACCGTTATATTATAATTAAAAAAGAATATACGATGTAGTAATATAGACCTTGCGTGTGATGAGTATTTACATCCAGATACAAGGTGTTTGACAACGGCGTATGGGCTCTGACGCCAAATAAGAAGCATGTTTGTGTCTCTACACTTTTATGTTTTACACCAGCGAAATTTTGCATATAAAATTGAAATTAAATTCCCTCCAGTAACCCCAGATACCCATCACAATGATACAAAAGGAAGAAAAAGAAAGAAAGATTTTATCCTTTATAGAAAAATATATCGGAAATCCCAAAGAATTATTTGTACTTGTGGATGACAAACAACTGTTTCTGGGTAATAGACTACTTCCTATCCTAAGGTGTAGAAAAGGAGTTGGGAAGCAACAACGTTACTGCTTCCGAATGAATTCTGAATGTCTAATCGAACTGCTTTCTATAAATACAATCCTACTGAGAAATAATACGCAACAGAAACGATACGCTGAATTAACGAAATACAACAGTCTGCTATAAAGTATCTCTAATATATGCGCATAAATTGCTTCAAAATAACCACATGTAACTGTTAAATGTTAATTATTCTTTTTATAGGCGTTTGCAGTATGAGTTTCAGCTATATTTTTTTTAACTATACCTGCGATCGTTAACAAACGCCATCATTTTGAAATCGCAGTTAAGAAAACAAAACTAAATACGAAAATAACTCCGCCAAACGTATGCATGTTTTTGTTGAAAATTGCCGCATTTTATTGCTGTATCGATGGTAGCGTTTTAGAACAACTATCATTTTATTAAGTGTAAACGAAAATGTGTTGGTGTTGTTTTCGTTGCAATTATGCAATGTAAACATTGGGCAATTTGGAAGAAAATAGTTGCTATGTAACCTATGAACCTAGATATACAAATTATTTTTTTTTAGATGGTACATCAATATTATGAAATTTCAAAATACTGTTCGCGTTAAACAGTATTGTGAGATGTTTTCGATTCAATGTAATTTACGGATCCGACAACAGTTTAATATTTTAATATTTACACGTCAATGTGATTAAAAATTGACGAACGGAGTAACATACGTGCGTAGAGAAGCCAATGGATGAATATCCAATTTAAAAATATTATTTATTCTAGAGATTGTCAATAGAGTATTTGACGTAGCTCTATACATTTACAGCCTATATTTTGGGAAGTTTTTAAATCGCATTCATGATAGTATTGTTTTCGAGTGTTTCTCGAATTCATGTGAAAACAAGCCGTCAAGTAGTCTCAATTTCCATTTTCAAAAAAATATATAGTTGATACAATATTCAGGGTAGCAATTTATAGAAGTATCAATACCTGAAAACAGCGAAAAGCAGACGTTTAAATCAAGATTATTGCCTGTGGATTGGTATTCCCCAAGGGGCTGTTCTATCGCCCATTTTATGCTCCACTTCGATTAATAACACTAATTTCTAATTAATACCATATACAGATGATACTACAATGCTCGTGGATGATTATAGGAATAATATGGAAATTAAATCTAATTCTATGTTAAATCACCTACACCAGTGGCTTATTTCAATTAAATTATTTTTAAAGACATCCATTTAACAGGCATTTAAAAGTTATGTTTAGCTCGAAAATTCTGTGTAGTTTAAATCTCTAGCATCGAATCATTTCTACAGGGTATAGTTCTATGGGATAGTAGCACGCCTCCAATCACGACATTTCTCTGTTAAAAGACTGTTGTTCCCGCAATGACAGGTGTTCGGATGATACCTTACAGACTTCTTTCAAACATTTTATCTCGTTAGATACACTTCAAATTTCTTTGTGCATCAATGAAAACGAACAGCAGTTTCATAAATATAACATAAGATATTTAAACAGTACCATTCACAGACTAGTTCTACAATATACGGAACCATGTATGTAGGAATTGAGGTTGATAACAATCTTCTTCCGAATTTGGAAAGCTGCATTTAAATAGTTTTTTATACGTTAAATAATTCGTCCTTTTTTATTCTTTATTAATTTTGTGTTTATCTCATTATTTTTAAAATTCTTATTGATGTTGCGTTTATTTTTAAAATCTTAATAAACCTTGTTTGTCGTTTTATTAGTTTCTACTTTATGAATTTTAACATCTAAATAAATAGATAAATTAGGTACAGATAGTATGCAACAATATTTTAATATTTCATATAAAGTTAACTATTATGGACGATAGAGCGTTGGAACTTTTTTTCTTCTAAAGGGGGCGGTAGTCCACAACAAGTTGGGAAGCTCTGGTCTATGTTGTCAGTATCTACACCTTATGTATGCATCAATCAAGGATGATTTTAAGAAGCAGCTCAGGTCATACTTCTGACGAGAATCTTCACGTTTTTGACCTTTCTAGGAAACCTGTCCATTTCTTGGTTATAAAGTCTCGCTTCCAAGCTTACTGCCGACATCTATATAATATGATTATATACCACTAATGAAGTCTAATGATCTATCATTCTATATTAGAAAGCAGTGGCGTCAGCTTATACCAAAACTCTAAAAAAAATTATCACTATCACTATTACACATCCTATATGCTTTATGTTATTGGTGTACGAAATTTAATTTTTCTTTCCTCAAAAACAAATTTTGGATTTTCTTTTATTGGATATACCCTGAGAATAAATATTCTTTAATTCTGCTTTATCTCTTCTAGGAAACAGCGTTTTCTTCCAATGCTATTAGTTCTAACAGCACAACCACGTATAATGTATTGTATCCATACATTTCGCCGGTAACAAAATCTGTTCTGCATACTTCGAAGTTGCCATTTCTCACCAATGCTTGTTCCAGATTGAATGTCCCAGGGTGTGCGTAAAGATCTTATATCAAATTGTCTTGGATCATGGTTGAGTTGCTAAAGTTCTGCTTACGATCGTAGTTGGTTTCAGATTTTACAGTTGGCAATCACTGATTTATAAATTTCATTTCAACAAAAGATTTCGCAAGAAAGAACAATTTTTCATTATCACAACACAAATTGATATTTTCAGAATATGTAGCAAGTTTAAAGATAATACGGTAAAATGCTGCATTTTATAGAGAAGCATGAAATTATGGCGATTTCATTAGGATATGCTTGCAATGTGGATATACAAATGTGTGCTGTGCTATCACAGCTGCATGTTCAAAATATTTAGCCAATAAATATTCTCTTGGACACAAGAATATTGATCAAATTCTTCCAAATATCGTAGTTTTACCTCATGTTAAATTAACATGGGTGAAAAATAATCTTTAATTAAAATTCCCTACTGAGTGAAACTTTATGAAACAAATAAGCCCCAGCGTGAACTCGAACTCATATTTTTCTTGACACGAAGCCAGACATTGTAAATGGATTTTCAATTTCTAAATTAAAGACATACAAAATTAGGGAGCATGCCAATCAATCAAGGAATCGGAGGTGTTTATCTTGCTAACTATACCCTACGTGTGAGAAATAAGTTAACAGCGTTTATTTGATTTCAATGTATGAATAATTTTGACATGTATATCCTGTCAACAGTATTTAATAGAAACTTGTATATACGCCAAATGTGATTATATGTTAGTTATAAGAAGATATTAAAGAAACTTGGCTACAGTATTAAGACTTGGTCAGTCGCGGCTGTGATTAGAATGATTGTTTCGCAACATAAAACTTTACTATTTGAGAGCTTTTGCTTTAGCTTAATACACTTCTACATCCTCAATAAAACATAAAGTAGACATAAATCTATAGCTAAACGGAAAGTAAAATACAACAATGCTGAGAAGAGATAATTATGATCTATAATGTCATGATTAATACTTTCCCAACGTACACTTTATTTAACTGTCTCGCAATCGCTTATTCGAAGGTCGCAGAGTGCTAGACAATAAATGTTAAATATCTAAGAGCACGCCAAGAATTGTAAAGCGAATATAAAAATGAATGCGGAAGTTTTATGTTTCGATAAAACTCGCGAAATGAGAGGGATAATGAAAATTGGAATTTTTTTTGAGAAGGAGGATATATTTGTGAGTTATTTTGAGAATTTTGCTTTGTTATATTCCGTTAGAGTAGACAGCGAACGTATGGACAAATTATTTTTGAGAAAAGATGTATTTGATGCTTCAGTTTCTAAGCGAAATATTAAATATTAAGATAATTTCCAAATTTTGCATGGTATGTAATCAGTTGCCCTTTCGCAAATCAGAATAAGAATTTTAAACTAGCAATACAAGTCTTTCGCAAAAACTTTTTAACAATCCAGTTTATTTCGGAAAACAATTCTAAATTACATAAAAAGCATGTTTTCCGAATTTTTACAAAAAATATATCAAATTACATGGTAGAGCTCCTAAAAGAATTTTTTATTATGTAGGATATTAATAACAAAATATGAAAGAAATGGAACGGTATTTTTTAATTAAAGTAAACAAAATATCCAATAACACTTCGTAAACGGAAGCTCCAAAGCTCTTGGTATGAGATGAAACTGAACTGGAATAGGTTATACAAACGCTACCAAGGACTTTCGTAATTGACAACATAAAACGAGAACTTTGAGTAAGTAGACAAAGAAAAATTTACTCAAGGCGGAAATATAAAAAAATAAGCCAATATCACGGAGAAGCGAAGAGAAATAAATTGAAAATGAGAGGAATAATAGCGAGGGTGATATAATAATATGAACATGGGTATTTGTTTGTCTTTTCTAAATTATTAAAATATACAGCCGCTTCGGAAAACATAATTTTATTTTATATTTTTGTTCTCAAATGCATTTTAAGAGATTTTATTTATTATTGCTACTCGTTCTGTGTTTCACTAGTTGACAAATAACTGCTGTAGTATAGACTTACTCCAGGCGATCCTTGGTAGGAGGTACACGATAAAATTTATTAGTACATTAATATCACCAAAATTACTAAGGAGAATAAATATTTACATGAAACAGTTTCCAAAATTAAATGAAACAAACGAAAGTCTTATATATTCACTTCACTTCCATACGTATTCCTTTGTCTCATAAAAATCCCTCAAGCAATACAAGGAAAATAAAAATATATTACTGGGGAGCTACAACTGATACGCCATCTTTAATTAAAAGAAACGGGTACTAGCTTGTAACACCAATTTCAAAGGAATTGCCTAAACATCTTGAAGGATCCTATCCCTATCCCTGTGAATGCAGTGGTATAGATGAGTTTGTCAGGGTTATACTTTAACTTTTTATCCAGGTTTAGGAAATTGAAATAATATTAATTGGATCCTTGTTGCTACAATAATGTCGTCATGTCAACTACTGTGAGAAGTGGCAAAACAAAGCGATTGCAATTTAGCGATTTATTCTCAAAATAAAACTCATCTTGACTAAAAATTAAAAATATTAAATTGGTACAACGTTCATATTGTCAGTCAAAAATTAGTAGATCCTCAAATCTATATGTAGCCACTTGGAAATTAGTGTCTGATTTAACTAGCTGCCTTTGAAAAACCAAGGTCTGATAATTCGGAGTGTTGCTTCATTTCTCAATAACTTCCTAGTAAATACACTTAAACAAATGTTCCATATCATCAAATAATTACTGCATTTAGTAAATTCTGAATCAAAACAAGAGCTGTCCGGAACCAGATGACGTCCCGTTAGTTTCCATTTATCTTGCTTTGATTGGTTCTAGTTTAATCTACGGAATGAGGTTTGTTAATTGGGGCTGATCATATTTTTATTCTTCAAAAGCGAATCGTTACGGTTACTCCTGAGTATCATTGTCGGAGTTTGTTTAGACGGTTTCGTATCTTGTATCTGGCTGGTCTTTTTATCTACCAGTTGTCAAAGTATACATTTACCAATAAGCATGATTTTAATTTAATTAAGAATTGGTATTGCAACCAGACATTAAAATAAATTCTTTAAATCGTAACATTGTACGTAATTCTCCGAATTATCTAGGTTTGAAGATATTTAACGAACTTCCTGAGGCAACACACACATGTAATGGTTATTTAATTTTAAAACAAAAATTGAGGAACTGCTTAGCCGATCGCAAGGTGATTGTATTTTTATGTTGTTTGTGTAATTATTTAGTTTTTCACTCACGCATTTTAAGACTGTGAGCTGTCTGTATAAATTGCTTGCTAAACGTTGGATAATGCGATGTATAAATTTGGTGCCTTCATACCACCAAAATGGAGACATAAGAAATGCTATTATTCCAGAAATTCAATTTCTATTGATTTTTGTTGACTTAATTTGTTGAAGTTGTATAAATGGTTGAAGTATTTCACTTAAAAAATCTTATTTAACCTAACATATTTATACAATTACTAAGAAATGTTTAGCATATAGAAACGGATGTAGATAAAAATTGAATGCATTACACTAATATGTTGGTAAACAAAGCAAATATAAGGTTACTTATATAAGGTTAAGGCAGTTATCGACTGGATTAATTTTTGATAAACAAATGTTAATATTTTGTTCAAGATGTTCAGATTTGTATTAATAACTGTAACTATGACGGAAGATATTAAATTATTATCTGAAAACGTTAACACGTAGTAAATGTTAGTGGACATTGTACTAGGTACCTGCTTTTATTGCTTTTACGAATGTTTATGTTTTATTGGAATTTCACACCATTGTAAATCGCAAGTGAAATTAAGCAAAAGAACAATAAATACTGTCCAACTGCGACTCTAGTAATAGAAGTACCGATGATGTGACCTTTATTTTTTCAAGCGGAATATATTTGAATTTGTTAAAGGCCTTTTATTATATGTAATGGTATTTCCTTTCAATAGAGTTTTGTCATATTTAGGTGCGTGCAAGGTCGTGAAATTAATAATGATATTTAAACGCATAGTTGGCAAGCAGCTCTACCGGCAAACACACGTAAAAGTTATCTGCATATCAAGTGACAAAAAGCGCATATTTTTCTTCAAGTATTACATTTCCGCAAGAGACGTGAACGTGACGTTACTCATAAGATTCGTTCAAATAGTTTTTAAATCGAAGAAGCACGAATACATTTTAAAATCAGTTTCGTGTAGAACATCGTCGCTGGTTTTATGCATTGTATGTAAATATGAATAAATGCGAAGCAATTAATACGTAATGGACAAAAAAAAGTCGGGCGAAATGCATAGATAAACGAAGGAGATTAATTCTTACTTAGTTCTAGTAATTGTATGTGTTTATCCAGAGTTGCCCGTTTGGGTATACATGATGGTGTTTTAGTAAAACGGGAACGTCACTTAACAGTGGAGGTAAGCACGTGTCTTTTGCAGTGATGAGCGCGTTAATACGTCCTTTCTATCAACAAAGATTGCGCGGTACTGAACCGCGATATTCGGTTGGTGCTACTGCTGGAACGCTACGAGTAACTTCGAATGTTTCCGCTAACTTCCGAAAGATAAGGGGTACGCGTACCCGAGGGGTCGGCCGACGCTGGATCAACTTTGACCAGTGCAAAGAAAATCGGAAACTGGATGAACCGGTACAGGAAGTTTTGTCAGATGGGAGAGAAAACAATAAAGTGTAATTTATCGCATTAGAGTACTGATAACAACCTTTATTTTAGCTTGATTTCACATTATCGGCTATAATACGTGTATTCCATTAATGGAAAATAATATCAATTTTAAAATAAATCGAATTATTTGATCCGGATTACCTTTTCCGTGATTTGCTTTAAATCGATTTCATTGTGGCAGAACAAAAGGTCGTAGAAAATTATTGAATTAAAGGTAGAAACAAGTAAACCTTTCTTAACGACATTATGAAGCGTGCTTTTTTAGATTTATTATTTTATTTAATCTAAGACTTAAATTCTCAATTCTTTTCAAATGTAAGACCAAAAAGCCTAATGAATTAAAATTGTTACACCGTTAACTATAACATCAATTCATTGCTTGGCATTATTATGATTAGAGGAGCTAGAATGGAGCCCTGAGGAACACCGATGCTAATTGCTAAAAAGTGTAATCGACATACGATGACTTTACCTATAGAATCAATATTGTTAGCTTTTTTAACAGGGTCTGAGTGGCAATGTAAGGTTTCAAGAAATTGAAACTTGTATTTTGCGTTCTTTTCAATTTATCGAACATCAACAAACTTCCGGTAATTCCGGAAGTAATCATAAACTTTCTTATTTTAAACGGAATTAATGTATCATAAATGTACATTCTTCTTGAAATTCCATTTTCCATGAAAATCAATTTTTTTCTAAAAGAGAATTACTAGAGAAGAGAATTACTTTTTTGTTATAAAGTATGTTGGTTATGGAAAGTTGTTTCATTAAATTATTGTAGAAGGTCCGTGTTATTAATAGTTGTGTTAATAGATTGAAAACACTGTACACGGTCTTTAAATTTTCGAATCGAATTTGGCATCGACAATGATAGCAAAAGTCGATTTTTCAAATAGTAAGTAATTTTTAATTACACGAAAAATATATATATTCACTTTGTGTGAGAGATAATCAATATAATCAATTTCTGTAAATTCCGTTGTTATAAAAATACATTGTTACTGCAGTGGTAATCTAGGTTGCCCTAGAAAATAATATTGAATGCTAACATTAATTTAATTGTTGATTGTAAAGAAAAGAGAATTAAGCGAAGCCACAGATGCTGTTACAAAATGTAATATTTCGTTGCAGTTCCAATCCGAAAAATTTTCAATAATTATATATTATATTGTATGTAATGCTATAAAAAGGAAAGCCCTCTCATTAAAATCCAAACGAAATTAGAGTTCATAGATGGGCAATCATTTACCTACGCATTAAAAAAGAAACCGCATTATTGCAAGTTAAAATTGATGTAAAGGCACTTATTGAGCAAAAACATTTATTTAAAGTTTTCAGGTCTAAAAATAACATCACATTCTCTTTAAAAAAATAAAATGAATTCTTTAGGGACCTACATAATAAACAGATTCACAGTTTAGACAATTAAACACATTGATAATGTGCTTTTTCAGAAAAATTGAATGAGTATTTCCCTGTTTAAATGTTTTTGGCTTTGGCAAGTTCTTTTATCTGAGAATCGCCTAATTTAAAATAATACTGAGAACAATTATCAGTTGGCAGTACTTCAATTATTTATCCTACATAGGCACTTCTTTACTTTTCTTTGGATCCGGGTTTATCAAACCCTCCACCACCATAACACTGTTTTCTGTGTTAACGAGGCGATAAAATATGCACAAATAAACATAAAAGTTAGTTTATCAACACATAACATGAGGTTTATGCTTTTTCTATGGTAAATAAGGTTATTTCCTCAATCTCTCACGCTGTAAATTAATGCATATTAAGAAAAGGATTTTAACATTCCTGCCACAACGCAACATGTATTGCCCATTTTATTGCAAATCACTTTACAATTGTAAGACACTCTCTTTGACGGTATTTCCACGTTTTCTTGACTGACAGTTGAAATCAGTTCAGCAGTGTATACACCGAATGCCGTAGAATAAACATGAAAATCTTCCTAATACAATTATGTCTTCACTCTAAGCTATTTTGGCTTGATTTATGAATCCTATCAGCTGACAGGATTTAAACGCGATTTTATCACAAAGCATATTACACAAACAATCCCGATTTTGGGCGATCATTTTTCATGAAACACATCAGTCATTTAGGAAAAAGAAATTAAACTAAATCCCACAGCCACGTAATCGGGCAGCGCCATTTCTTGTTGTTCTCGACAAAAAAAAGGGTCGTCAAGCACATACGTTATTACGTATTAGTCGCCTGCTTATTCATCCAGGAAAATACTGTGATGAATAGCCTCTACGCCTTTTACGATTACGAAAAGCTGCTCGATGTCTGCACCAGAGGCATACACGCGGTAAATCCGAATATGTCAGAGGGATTTCGTTGAGCATGAAATATGCAACATAGGGAATAATTATATTTTTACATGCCAAAATATCACTACTCTATACAGGATTCTTTACAGGATGTTCAGGGTATAAAATTTAGTAACGGTAACAATAAGGTGTGGTATGCATTACCTTCCGTTTCGTTTCACAAATGTAAATACTTTAATCTCTATTACGTTCTGAAATATTTAATTTCAACAAATGCTAAAATTTTAAATGTCTCGAAAACGGTTGACTTCAGTGGTGTGATGCCCTAATACAAGTTATTTACATGCGATGTATTGTGGTTAAAATAAGAAAACTGGTAACCACTTCCGGTTCAACCGGAAGTATTTCATATGTGAAAATATTTTAAGTCATATTCCAAAATTTCAGAGTTTCTATTCATGATAACACCACTAAAACTTCTAATTAACAGGTTTCGTGAAATACCCTGTATACATACATGCATCTATATAGAAGTGGGGGGTTACCATTACATTGCATGCAATTAAAATGAAACATCGGCTTATACTATCCAAACTAGTAATTGTTCTTATTTGTGGAAGTATCGAGTTTGCCGAGTTTTATCGTGAAACGAGTAAGTAATACATTTTTCTTGTTTTCCTCTAGAAATCCCATTGAAAAGTTGAAAGGACTACTATAGTATAGATTTATTCGTTACTTTAATAAAAATTAAAGTTTTGTGTCCCGCTATAATAATAATAGTGCGTCTATTTGAAGATCTTTGGTTTGTAGGACAACGATTTGAGCAACCAAGGCCCAGTGAGGATTGTCCAAAATCTTCCACAAATGAAGAAAATATCATTCTTCGGTTCATAGCATATTAAAAGGAAATCATATTAAAAATCAAACCGCAAAAAAATATGCCTAATGCAAGAGTTGTCTCAAGTTGATACTAACCGCAGAATTTAATTTTGCGGAGCTATGATGAACAAAATAAATTTCAGTATCATATTTATTTTTCAGACGAAGCTAGCATTACACTTAATGACTTCGGTTAGTACCAGGTTAAAAGTCCCTACCTGAGGTTGGAACACCGCTGGATTCGGCAAACTTCGGGTAGGATTGGGTATTAATAACACAAAAACAACAAACAAAATTTGCGACATTGGAATGTAGAAAAGCCACATTGGATGCGTGTGTAGTATAGTAAAAGACCTCATAAAGTGAATGTCCATGTTGATGTGGTTGGTACTAAGGTTATTGGACCATTTTTTTGAGGAAAGTTTAAGTTTCAGAAATTTTGAACAAGAATGTGCCAACCCTAGAGAATACAATTGGTGCTAGTTTTAGACAAGCGTGGTTTCCACAGGACGGAGCTCCAGCATGTGTTACCTTAAAAGTTCGTCGTATTCTGAACGAAGTATTTCCCAAAACGTGGTTTTTTTTTGGACAAAAGACGTAAATGAACGTAAATAGATACACACACGCTTGATAGCTATTCTATTAAAAGATCCAATGAAAGGTTCGTTCCAATCACCGATTTACTGTGCGCGTACCGCTTTATTACTGGCTGAGAATAAGTTAACGGCTGGTTGGAATGCTTTCTTTGCTAGCTGTAAAGTTGTATTTCTTGCTATTCGTGAATTATGTATTGCCAAATTGAAGAAAATTGCACTTTTAAGTAAGTTTTTAAGTAATTTTTTTGTGTATTTCAAACAATTACTGTGATTTTAATTTTCTAGATTTTTATTTTAATATTACTAAAAATGAAATAACAAATGACGGAAATCTGTACTGCGCATGTCAATCTAAACGATTCCTGCCTTTAACCATGTACTAAGTAGACGGTACAATTACCGATCCCGATACAGTAATGTTGATTGGGAAGGTTTCGTTATGGTACAGTGTACGGTACATTGGCTGGTTGGAACACGACTTTTGTGTATGTACCGGACCGTCATAGAATCGTGGCTGGAACGAATCTAATGTAAACCATTTACATGGAGGCATTTCCAATAAACAACCACTGTAATGTCCGTTCATTTGTTAAATTGTAACGTTGTAAGTAGGGTATATGAGCAATTAAAAAAGCTATCAAGTAAACGGAAGTGCAAAAACTAAAACGGAAATACGATAATTATATAAACCTCTATATTATTTTTTTTAAGTAACCAGCTTGGATTTATTGTTCCAATTAAAATTACCTACGTCATCAGTGATTACATGTAAACAAATCACCTGATATATTATGTGTCTCCGACCAACGTAATACTGTAGATAGCAAAAACTATTAATGACTGGAAAAGATTTAGCTTACTCTACATCTAACTACATATCGTTTTTTCAAGTAACCTATAAATTTCCCATATCAGCGTACACAAAAACCTTTTAGTTCAGAATTGATAGTTTAAGCGAGTAGAAGCCAAGTAGATAGAAGTTTTAAGCTGACCGACTGGACCAAAACTTGTGTAAGAACACGAATCGTGGCTTTCGCAAGAACAAACGTACCTGACTTCAATTTATCACTAACGGACATACTGCTTCGTTATTTGTTGTTTTCTAACGAGCGGATCGCAATTTCGGGAACTTCGTTATTCTAGAGGGAAAGCTATCGTCAAAGTGCGGCTAATCTGTTTTTATAGTACCAAAATTACTTCCTTGCGTAAATAGTGGTCGAACTAGAAACCGACGCGAAGTGTAACAACTCCGATTACTTTTGTAGATAATCCTGAGGATTCTAAAACACGATGGCTGGATAGAATCTTAATTCAATTGACAAATTTAACGATGTTTTTATGTGTTTGTTCTGTCCATCTTATACAGTTTTACTTTTACTTCTTAACAATTATCAATAGTGATTTGATGAGAAGCGAGGTTGGTGTGAATCAGGTCTATGACTACTTCTGATACTTTTACCTTAAATTATGATTTAAAGATATGTTACCTTGAATTAGAAAACCGGTCGCCCAATTTATTAAACAGAGCTTTTATGAAATAAAGACCGCTTCTTTCAGTTCCAACCATTCACTTCTGATTTTGTTGTTACACCTATGTTCCTAATGACTACAAAGTGGCTTAGTGTGTTGAGGACGTTTTGGTCACTCTGCACATAGATAACCGTTTAGATGTTGTTCCATTAGGAATAAAAACTTTTAAAAACAAGTTGTAAAAACAAGAATTTGTTCTTGTTTTTATAAATATATATATAATAAAAAGATATACTTACTTTTATATCAGCACAATAGCGAAAGGGAAATTAACCAAAAGATTGCGACATCTTGTCACAGCTCTATTTGAGTAAAACGCTACATCGATACTTACCATTTATCTATAAACCAATCAAATTAATAAACCTGATACAGGAATAATTACCTTCCTGTATTTGCTTTTGTCATAGTTATGTGTGATTTAGGTAGCTCAATCAGTAAATACATTAGGGATGATTCAAGCATTTATTTATAAAATACTTAGAGCCACACGTACAGCAATGCAACAAATATTTGTCTTTGTTTGTAGATTTCACATAAAATTAGTTTATATTGCAATCAGCATCCTGTGGAAAATTGCCAAAATCGCCAACTGTTCTTAGTCAAAGGAATTACCCGTTCTTTGTTCTTCGTTACGCACTTAAAATTGTTTTCGTTAGCTTACGAGTTGCTCGATGAAATCCGATTCATTCTCGTTCACGCCATATGTGTATAATATATCCATGAAAGGAGTTAGGGCAACATGCGGTGGTGTTTACTTAGGTAATGTCAATATGTATTAATTATCTTTATATTGAAACTTTTCAACTTATTTTATAAACCAAAAGTTATTCATAAGATTAGCATCTAAAGCTTCTAATTATTTGTCTGAAATGGAAATATTCTTGGGCATAAAGCAACTAAGAAAATTGATATCCCTATTTTTTTAAAAATTTAAAAAGAATGTTTGTGTCGCTGCAATCATTTTTTAGTTAAAAATGGTTTCAAATCAAGTGCCAGTGGTAGATCCTGAATATGTTTAGTATTATCGAGTGGTTCAAAAAGGGAACCAGCCACAAGACAAAAAATCTAGAAGCATCGTCTCTTCCTCTACTACTTCAAATATTAAACGCCGTGCTAACGGTGGAATTAAACCAATTGAAGATTTCACACAAGTTTATAAATGGAATGATCTAGATCACCAAGCACAACGAAATCTCAGAAGCTTAGATGTATGTATATCAAAATAACGATTGGTCAAGAATTATGAAAATTGCAAAAACTGCATAAGGGAAGTGTGAAATTAAAGGATGAAGATGATTAAATTTGAAAAAAGCCAGGAAATAAATAAGGAGCTGCAGAAAATAGGTGATATGATAAATTAATCGGATATAAATAATGAATAATGATAGCAAGGACTGTGGGGTAGCCTGGCAAATAAACAAAACACAAACGAGTCGGCACACTCTGCACCACATTCGGTTAATAATGAAGATCCACACATCCTCGAAACAGCTGTTCCGGATTAATTAATTAAATTAGCAATTAACTGCATTATATATAAAAGTATAGTTACTCGGTAACTATTAGATATAGAAGAAAATATATTCTCGATGTGTGTTTGCAGGATAAATTAATTGGAGAATGGGTAAATTAACTATCTGTTGTTTTTGATTTATAAACAAAACATTTCGTAACCTCCCAAGGCATGTCGGTATCTCACTCATCTGTAAAAGTAATTCTCAAATTCAACGGGTTAATGAAGTCTTGGATTATGACAAACTTTTATTCCCTTTTAATGTAAATCATAGTTTTTAGATTATTTGAATGAACCTCCTTTTCTTGTTTTCCAAAATATACCGTAGTGCTCACGTAAATATTAAAAAAGAAGAATATAAGTGGGGTGTGCGTTAATCATGCTTCAAGCAGTATTTTCCGTTTCATATATTTACGTAGTGGCTTGAGTAGTTCGGTATAAATTTAACCACGGAATCCATCGGGAACACAACTAAATATTCCCGCAAAACGGAATATACTGCAGTCTTCTGTATGCCCAACGATAGCTCTATCTCACGGTAAGTCACGTGCTTATCCCTTTCAATCATGTTGCGCAGAGCATTGATGTTTATTGAAACATCCGACTTTGATCGAACCCCACAAAATTCATCACCGATGGAAGTACGACCACGACGATATTCTGCAGACTTTTGTTGTGGTCTTTTCTGATGGTGCCTCATTAGTAAGATCTAAACAAAGCAATTCGAGGCACTGTTGTTATCTTAGGGCTTTACTGAAGTTCTAGCAAATCACCCAACAACCTTCACCTAAAAGTTCAATTTTTTCACAACATTGCTTTCTTTTTAATGCTCACTGCAAGCAAACTACTCGGCCGACGACATACTGTTGTTACTGCTTCAACAATAATAAATGTCCACTTTTACGACAATAGTAATGTCATATCTCAATAAAGCTATCCAGTAGTGGTTTGTAAAAGCTTAAGACGGCTACTCTTATAAATAGCTACATATGTAAGTACGTGTCCTTGATTAGTGGATGAAACTATATAATTCAATAATATTATTTTAGTGACATATTGTATACTGAAATTGTAACCTGTAGAATCTGCTAGGTATCAGGAATGTTAACCTTAAGAACTACGCGCTGATGAGTTTGTTATTCAAATAAAATTCCTTATTTGCATATTCCTTTTGACGTGTTGCACTCTTGTAAGTAAACATGCAGGAGGAGATAATCTCCATGACTATGATATTGGAACATTGTTAATATTCGTATCTCACAGTTATCGAAGTAAACGTTATAATTCCGGTATTCTACGACAGATGTTAGAAGTTGTAGGTATATTCTTCTGCAACGTAGTTTGAGTCTTTATGGGAGACACAAGTAAGGCAAAGATAATGTTAATGACGAGAAAAAGGTCCAATAGCCTATGGAGTGAATAGTAGACCATTTTTCAAACCTAATTGAACCATTAATTCTCTTTTATTGCAGCAGCGTGTCCTGCTTCATCCCTTTAATCACGTAGCTAATTCGTGGTAGCAGATGAGACCTTCGGTCATAGAAGAAATTCAATTCTTTTCGCGCTTCACTTTTTGTTCTTTCCCCCTTTCTTTGCGCTAGCAAAAGAACTGTAATGATCAAAAGATATTGGTACCAGGTAGAAGCGTTCTTTTAAATTTATATAACTATCCTATAGAAAATTAAAAAAACCATCTAGAATTCACTCAGAAAATTGATATGTATTCTTTATAAATTCATGTCAAGTTTCGGTTATAGGTAAAGTTATTTTCAACAATTTCTTATCTCGGAAAAACTTTTATATTAATTCCGAAGAATTTATAACATTGACGTTAACGTAAAAGTTTCCTGTTTTTACAACGTACTTAACCAGAGGGGAAAATAAGAAGAACACAAGTCACGTCAGCGGATCTCTTGCGTACGGCTACAAATGATGCTAAATCCTTTATTCGGTCTTCTGCCGAGATTTATATCGTCATAATGTAGCATCGTATAAAATTTACGCTTTCAACTTTATAGATCATTTCGTTAAAATACGTGGAATTCGAAACTTTATCATTTGTGTGTGAGTGCTGATAATTCGTGACATCTGTAATAAAGTAGTAGCTTGCGCTGGTGAAAAACATGTTCCAGGATGTTTTATTGCAACTGCATTTTATATTCTGGGGTTTCGCTGAAGTTTCGCAAGGTTTGCGTGAAACATCTCAAATTTAAACTTGAATTAAAAATTTGCCCACATCAATTCGATCTCCACGCAACAAACGTATTCAAGAAGTAGGACCATGGATTGAATGACCACAAAATTCTTTGATTGAGGGAGGATGTGAGGTTGCAGTGTGTTCAAAACATGTAACCAACAACCGTGCCAGATCTCTTATATATTATAAAAGTACAGAAATGGTTGTATGAATGAATGTTATTCGTTACTATAATTGAAGAAGAGAAGCACTTGAAAAAAATAAATTGTCAAGAAAAGTTACTTGACCAATGCGTGCTTTTTGGGATTAGTGCATTATGCATGTATGCAAATCACAAAAAATCGTCACTCCTAGAAGAAAGAGTAAGAGCAATTGGAGTAATTAGTATGGGATATTCGGGCTGAAAGAAACGGTCCATGTGACGGTGAAAACGAGGTTGGAGAGGAAGATTAAGTAGAACTGACAGAAAGTGAAGAGTCATAATTCAGATTCTGATACTATCGATGTTAAAAAAAGGAAGACATGGATAGGGAGAATAAGAGGGATAGGGTTGAAAAGAGAGAAAGACGGTACAGGAGATGAGAGGAAATTTTGCCTAAGACTTCGTGAGATTTCGCCTCTGTGCGTCTGTTAAAAACCTGAAGGGTACCTTAGACCTCTGGAGATACTTTGTCAATACAGACAGGGACACTACTATTGCTCAGCATACGAATAAATTGTTAAGAAATGTAATTTCGCAAGGATATATTCGCAAAATTAAATACTCATCTTCCAGCTATTGCTTACCTTAATACTAATGATATCCTACTCTAACTTTTTTGCGATATGTGATCTCCATTGTTAAGCAAATTAATTCTGATTTAGATTATTTGCAAAACACTTACTTTGGTTAAATTGAAAAAAGGTTGTATTGTTGGGTAGACTAGCCGCTTGACTAGCAATATCGGATAGAGTTATGCTTTCATTGGATAATTTTCCACTAATTATCATCAACCAAGCAAATGCTGGGTGCTACATTTGATGGGGCTTGAGGTTTAGGATACATGTTAGTTGGACTGGCTTACTACTATCAAATTAATGGAAACCGAAAAAAAATATTCTATAATGCACTGAGTCCCTCCTACGGCGCATATTTAGACAGCTATCGCATTTAGGAGACACAAAACGCTTCTTTTCAATTTATTTATTAGAAGACCACGAAACCTTAACATGTTCGAGCTGGTTAAATATAATGTATTGTAAAATATTTCGGTGTGTTGTACTGTCGCATCAAGTAGTTGCCCGAAAAACACCTCAATATCTTTACCGCAAAATTTCATTTAGAACGGACGTGCATAACCTCAATTTTCGGCTTCCACACTTGCACTCTCCATGCATATACCACACTGCTATTATACACCAGATCTAATATTGTTCAAATTTATAATACCTTGCGTTACCAACTTGGAGGTCTATCGATAGAGGTGTTTAAAGCGAGATTAAAAGCCATCTTTCTTGGGAAGCAATAACTACATTATCGATTTTCTTTTTCCAAGCCATATCTAGGTTGATATGAATGGGTAGATAGATGAGTTAAAATATATTATCTTCTGCACTTCATGTTTATGTATTTTTTTGTACTAGTTTTAAATTTGTGCTTGTTCATGTGTTGTTTCGGGTATGTAGCTCCAGGGGTAGAACAGTTAATTTTAACTGATCATGATTCTTTTGTTTTGGATGTACTATATATCTTGTTATTTTAATAAATGGATATTATTATTGATGAATGTTATACAATCAATACCAAATTTGTCGAAAAAACAATTTTCCACAGAGATATACCAAGAAATAAATACCAATTGAAGTAATATGCATTTACTGTTGTTTATAAATAATGAACAGGAGCTTAGGATCATTTTCAGTAACTTCCAATAAACAATAACTTCACAAGTATTGAAACACACGTCGACTTTTGCATGATTGATAATTCTGCTCATTTCGTACACGTGCAGCGTGCTTACATTACAAATTAATTACGTAACTTTGACGTGTTCAGTAACTCAAACCCGTTGATGTTATGTTTAAGCTTTGCACGCTCTAGCAGATTACGTATATGTCAATGATCACACATGTTTTCATTAACAGTTTACATTTGTAGAAAGTCCGGAAAGTTTACTTTTTTCATAATTTGTTTTAATTGGTTTGAATTGGTTATTCTTATTTTGAAAATATATAGTTGGAAGTTTGAAAACGTGGTGCTAACACTTGCTACCTGTATATATTATTTTGTTATACTTTCCTGTGGTATTACATAAATCTGGTTTTGAGGAAAGTATCATTAGCACAAACAGAATCGTTTGCCGCCTATATTTGGCAATTGCGTATTTTTTATTGTTCTTCGAAAATCGACAAATTTTACAATATTATCTTCATATATTTTTATACGACTATGCTACTTAATTGTTTGGATTCATAGGTGTCACCAAATCAACCTTCTTAGATTTTAGATCAAGCCTCCCAGCTAAGATCCCTCTTACTGGTTATATTTCCCTTTCAATAAAATATTCATTTATTTCATCATGTTTATCTTAGTTGATTATGAGCACTACGCAGATGTTAGTTCTGTAAAATAAATTATATCTATATAGTACGATATTGCTTTATGAGATCAGGAACCTTTTAGCGAGCAAAAATCTGCTACTTTACACTTCATACATTCTCTTTTTTTTATTCTATACAACATTGCTAGAACATCTTTTAACCCAAAATAACTTAACTGGCCATAATAATGTGTAATGCAGACTTCACCTTAATTTTGCTTGATACTTTTTTGCAAGACACCTAAGTAGAATGGTTAAAATTCTGGTCCTTATCTTTGCAACAAAGAGAAAGACAGAGAAAAACAGAGAGAAATATTGATTAAGACATTATGTTGAGTGTAACATGATTCCCTAGTTTATAATCTAAATTTAAACTTTATTATCAGAAGATATCGCTAAGTTGATGCTCTCGGGATCATACTTAGCTTTACCTCGGTCAACGTAATGCCATAGTTTGTATACTCAGCAAATAAAGCTGCAATTTTCGTAGCAAATTCTGTTTCAAACTTGAAAGATGCAAATCCTGGTCTCTCAACAATTCCCATTTTAAATTTACACTAGGTAAGGTAAATATTATATAACATCTCAGCTCTATTGTGGTGTTTACCTTGTCGTTATGTTCCTTTTGTTTAGCGGAAAAGTGTATTGCGCTCCTTCTAGTAAAAGGTGTGGATGTCGGAAATATCAGCTTCGAATACGTCATAGTGTTAATGCACTCTACCTTCTATGTTACGGCAATGTAAACAGCTATTATTTAGATAAACACTTGCCAAGCACTTTTAGAACGGATCTAGATATCGTCTTCGAACGCAGATACCCATATACATACATATATCCTATGTATGCAGTTGCTATGACGCAAACTAAAGTAATCATTGCGATGTTTTTCAGTATAACTATTAGAGTGAGATATGGTGAGAATGGGATCGAAGGTGGCAGCGATAAACGTTCATCTCTTATTTACGAGAGTAGTCTAAACCCAAAAGCAAGTATTTTTTTGTTAAATTCAGTTTTATTTCTCAACGGTATCTTTAATATGCTTTTCCCAGCGATGCCGTCATTCGTTTAATCCGCCCAAATGGCTTTTATTTTCCCTCGAATGCGGTTTGTTTTTTCGCAAATTCTGCAATCAGTTTATCAATTAGTCTTTGCCTTTTTAGGAGCCGATTCACACTTCGCAGCCCGCTGATTTGATCGCACCTTGGTTTCAGGAGTATACTAATCTATCTGAGTTTCATTTACAGCTATTAATCGACCCCAAAACTCAAATTCATTTCGCTTAAACTGCTTCAGCAGGAATTTGGAAATGTTTATTCGATTGCATTTTCGGTTCTGAGTGAGTAAGCTCAGCACCCCACGTATTTAGATTTTTTCATGTCAAAACCTTCAGCCCCATATTTTCTGTAAAATTAAGCTTGCAATCGAAGGTAATTACTAAGGACAACACAGTTTTGCGCAGCATTGCGTACATGATGATAGGCTATTGCATTATGTTTCTGAGTGAATATCATTAATATCACCCTTTTTCTTGATGTTCCAGACATAATTTTATTACAAATGGCACACTTAACACGGAATTTTCGATCTTGAGCTCCAGGATAGAAAGAACACCGTCGTAGATTCTGGTTTCTCCCGGGCTTCTTCAACCATTGATGCATTTAAAATACAGCCAACGGTTACAGAAGCTCCCTTGAAGTTGGCTTTTCCAAATGTCATAACATTTGTCGTCTAAAGGTCCACGGCCATTTTTTTTTAGGTAAGATCTTCGGTTCTGAAATATTTCTTTATCATCTGCAGCTTTTCCTTTCAACAGCTGGGTTGTATCCGGTTACGTTTAGTAAGTTATTAAATAAGCACAGAGGCCAACGGCGAGCTTTCCTCGCACATGAATTTGAAAGACATAACTTGTCTAACGTATCAACACCTCGTTTAGTGGAGTTACAAAACTGAGTAATGCAGGAATCTCTCTTTCATTTTTTTAGGAGTGCTAACTACTGAAATTATCCATTAACAGAAGAAGTAAGTTAACTTTTTCATAGTAATACTGAGCCATCGGCATGTTTTCTGGCGTAGATCTCTTATCCGTATAAACCTTTCAATCGAACACAAAAGATGTTTTTGCGTTGCAGCACATCATTAGTTTGATCCAGTATTTGTTCGATTTGGACAGGATATACATTTTGAAGGGGCATCGGCCTCTGAATTCAACCAACTGTTCATCTATAGTAGTGTGTTCTGAAGGTACGCATAGTTGTTTCATTTTGTTCATTGAGCGTTCAAATATCCTTGTTCATATTGGTATAGGTAAACATGCGAGGTCTTCTATATTTGGGCAAAAGTGACTTCTTTTAAAATTCAATTGAATGAGTGATCTACAATATGATATTATCTTGAAGTAGAGGACTACTGACGTCACCAGTGCCGTTTCATCTTGATATAGCAACGAAATGCGAGACGTTCATAAAGAACTACTGAAGCGTATTTACAATTCTTCCTGCAAGACGGTATTTAAAACCGCCAATCCATTTGCATGCTATAAAATACCGTTTTAATTAACTTTATCGTCCTGAGATCTATCACCACGAAATCCCTACTTACATTACTTTCGTGTTTATTTGCTTACGTTGGTAAGGTACCTCGCGCGCTCCATCTAACACGATTTACTCATTTAACCAGGTCGATTATTATCAAAGCACTTGCCGGCCATTACTACATAAATTATCTGGCGACACTCGGTGAAGATAATGTCTACCTTTCGACTAAGCAAATCCAGGATCCAATTTAGATAATCGTTTTTATTCTCGTAAAGCATCGACGCAGTCATATTTGGATCTAGGGGAATAAATGGCCGTCCTTACTTAAATAATTTGATAACATGCTTCGCTTACTACGTCGTCAATTAACGCATTGTTGGAATTCATGATCGAAACACACTGAGAGAAGGTAGTATTGGAAGTATTAATAGATGTAGTATACTAAAAAAAGAAACGAATCGTATATTTTTCTTTTAATATCACTGCAGCAAGATAATTTGAATTAACGAAGTTAACGCCAAAGTTAGTTAAATAATTTGCTTATACTCCACTTCTACACTCATCACTGATAATCTTTTATTTAATATTTAGGTTCTGAATTAATTTTCAATACAAATGATTATACTAAATTAATGTTGAGATAAGAGAAGTATTATATCTATGTGTGCCATTCAAATATTGGAGAAGGTAAGAAGCTTTTCGGCTGATATTGCTTTTGTTATAGAATTGACAAAAGTTGATGAGTACAGTGAGCTTGTAAAATGTTCGTACTCGTTGCTCACTTTTGAACCCAGTTGGTATGGTTATGGCCATATTGCGGATCGACGACTACCTCTATCATTTAGCACAGACATTCGTACACAGTCGCGCGGATTTCACACCTTCTGCGCCCTCCACGCGAGTTGGTCGTTAATGTGCATGGTTGTACATGTTTCATCTTTAGCTTTGTTCTCCATATTCTCTCTAATTCGTTTTCTGAGGGTAGGATTTTTTTTAATACCTGTTTTATATAGTATTAATTGTTTAGTTTCTTCCACAGCTATTTTCTTTTTTGGTTTCGATTATTGTTATCATGATTTTGTTTACGTTACCTTTTTATTTTAATTAAATTTGATTTCTTTTTATCGCCTATTATTGAAATTATTTTTCTTTATTACACAGTCTGATGGTAGTTCTAGCATGTTTATTACCGACTATGAACTTTCTGATTAAATGCAGTTGGGTACTGCCATCTACGTAATGAAATGAGGAGCAATTACAGTGTTTAGCTACATTTACTTATCATTGGGTTAATAATAAATAAATGCTATTACTGTTATCATTACTGAAGTGGATCAGGTCACTGTGACTTAGATGGATCTATTGTCATAATACAGTAACATACGGCAAACAACACAAAAGTATCGGCTCCCTCCGCACCACACAAGTTAGTTAATCAGCGGCGCCCGTTTCGGAGATACAATTCCCAACCGGTGACCGAAGGATCATCAATTCCGGATTAATTAAGGTGCCGATACTTTTGTGTCGTTTGCCTTACTACGCCAGACTCCTTGCTATCATTATTATATGATAGAATAGTTGGAGTGCTTCATTAAACTTTAACTTTAGCATCTTCCTTCTTCAATTCAGCAGATGCCAGGAGTACCCTACCGAAACGTTGATGTTATCTGTGACGGATGGCAGCATATTTGGTTAGAATTATATTCTGCCGTTCCCGGATCTTCTTGACATACAGAACGTAATTGACCATCAGCTCTTTCTGGTTTTTATGGGTCGTATATAAAGACGGTGTGACTTGTTAATAAGTACGCCAGTAACCTGAGATTCTTTTTGCTTAAAAATTATATTATTTCTGTCGTCTTTGACAAAGCTGGTGTGAATGCTTTCGCCTGTTTTTGTTCTAGTGTACTTTGTCAGTACGAGACTCTTTGATCTTCCTCAAATATCTTGATTTCCTGTTAAGCCCTTCTTCTGAAGACCACAATAGTGGTTTGGACGAACGAAGGGTCTATTCGCTATGTTTTTAGCCAGTTTATCCGCCTTGATCTCTCGAAACAGCATAGTACTTGTGTTCCAATCCACGTAGATTTACGTGGATTGGAACACAAGGAACACACATTACGAAACTATAACAAAAATACAAACAAGGATATACACATTTGGCTAATCCCTTCAAAATACTATGTTATGCTTGGAATGAAATGTATCAGTGATTGTATACCAAAGATGCACGTTACAATGAAACAGTAAATATTATTGTAATATTTATTGCTATTGCCTGAAAATTAAATTTTCCCCAGTTTTAAATTTCATCGTTTTAGGTCGGAAATTATAAAACCGATCGAAAACAGTTCAACATATGTAAACTTTGGCACAAGCGTGCAGCTCGTTTTATTTACGTAAAAAATCTAGAACTAAAGGTATCTATAGACAGTTGTAAAATTCGGTGTGTATAAATATGTAAAAAGTAATAAATTTTCACTGCGGGAAACAACGATCCCAGTTCTTGTTTGTGAGCTTTCGCACATGTCTACATTACGTTACACAACATTGGCGTATGTGCAAACTCGAAATGACCATTTCCCGCTGGAGAATGTTTTTGTATTTATACTTGTGAAGTTTATTTTAGAAAATCGCCAGTAGGCTCCAAATAATTGATGCTTCAATGATCTGATTATTGTTGGATATATGTTGGAAAAAAATGTACCTATTACCTATTAGCATCACATGGTTTGATAAACATTCTTGTTTTGCAATTTGGCATTGCCATTTTCATTACTAGCCTCCCGTGGCAATGGACATAGTCCAAGTCTTTTCTTTGACGATTTTGTTCTTAACTACTTTCTATGTTCTTCGCTTCTGATTCTATTATTCAAGATCTTTTAATCCATTCCTTAAAACTGCTGATATTCCAGGGATGTTTGTATACCGTCTCACTTATTTTCCTTCTACCGTTTTAAATACGATATTAATTTTTTCTTCACCAATTTTCTGATTGGCTTATTAGTTTTGCTATGTTCACATTTTATACCACGGTTGCTGTTATTAGTTGAACTCTGACTCAGAGACAAAATAATGGACCCAGGTTTTATCTTGGGTGACAGGTTGATTAATTATCAATCAATCTGTCACCGAACATCATAAAGCGCCAAAAATTGTTCACTTGCTATGAAATTACACAATTATATTTTGAAAAGCTGGAAGCTGCTCAAGACCAAATAATTTCATTTTTCGTGTTTATTTCCTTATGTTTATTTAGATTCGCAGTATCTGGGTCATCCCGATTTTCCAATTTCCTATATTACTCATACGCGACGGTAATATTCGCCATCGTCAAATGAAACCACTTAATGGATTTTGTCGCGGTTTCCTTCACGATTCTAACCAATATTACTTCGTCATGATATGAAGCGACCCGTGAGTAAACAAGGTATTATCGACTAGCGTAGAAGCCAGTAGCAAAGTAACATGCAAGAAGCGTTTGACACATACACAATGCATTTCTCCCCATACGTCCTCCTTCAATATCTTTCGGAGCAAACAAAAGCGACAACGTGTTTTTGAAACTTTATTCCTGTGGAATATAAGTCATTCGCTATAACAGTTTGCCTGATATGTCTTTTAAGAGCGTATCGAAAACATGTGGCAAGGTCGGGATTATGGAATTATTTGAACAATTGCTATTTACTTTCTTAATGGGCGCACGTAGGACGTTTCTAAAATGATGTTAGACTAGAAGTCTATTTTTAATGCAACCCCATCAAGTAGGGTTGTCTGCTAAAGGATTTTAAAAATATTGTCAAAAAGTTTTTTAATGTAAATTATCACTAAGAAAGAACGTTTTATGTTTAAAATTTATTAATCCATAACCATCTACAGCTACAGTGTACTGAAAGTATTGGCTGTACTCGTCAAGAGTTGACTAATAACTGCGCTTTATTTTAATTCACAATTTTTTTCGATTGGATATCTTAAACAATGTTGTCCTGAGCTCTTGAAAAACAAAACTCAGCAAAAGCTCTTATATACCGCTATTTAATTTTCATTGGCTGTATTTTCGAAAAGTACAATTTACACATATGATGAAGACCTCCAAGGCGACAGAGAAAAATCAGCGGGATAGTCTAGGGTCTAGTACTAGATGTCGAAAACGTTAGAATACACTTCACAGATTTGCATAAAATAAATTCCTACCTCATAAAAGAAATTTATATTTAAGAATTACTGCAATGATGTCATGTGGAGTTCCCCGGAGTTCCTTAGGCAGAATGAGATGTAAAAAAATTCATTAGATGAACAAACAATTGGTATATCGAACAGTTGGACCCAATTGTGTAACTCAATTCATGATCATGTCTAAATACCAAATTAAAGAATAAAACGGAGAAAAACTGAGATTTAAATTCAGTTTATTTCACATCATATGACTTATGATATACAATAATGCTGATCTTTAAATAAACAATTGATCAATTGACCGATTAATTACGACATGTACTTCTGTTGTTTATACATATTATAATTGTTCTGTTGCTTGACAAAGACTGAAGTTATTGTATATAGGACGAAACAAATAAATTAAACTGGATTTACTCAAAGTGTTTGGCCGTTTTATTTCATTTATCAATTTGATTTGAATTTTGGATCATTGAAATCATTGTAGTAACTAAATACCTTTATTCCAAATACATTAACGATGCAGCGTACATTCCATTAACGTGATAACAACGTGAATCGGCATCAACTTCATTACCATTAAATTGCAATTGTCTCCGAAGGTTATTTCATTTCCATCCTATTTCACTCCAGTTCCGTACGCAATAAATTGGCTTCGGTATTGGATTTTCGCGCTTAGCTCCATTCCTGTCACAATTGGAGCACATTAATGGATTCCCCATGAAAAACAACAAGATTAGGGAGTGTCCAACGAACAGATTCGCGTGTTAGAAACGCGTTTAATTGAAAGGCCAAGGACAAGGTCGAGGCACTTACGAGAGATTGATAAGAAATCACGGATTATAGCCGTCAATTTGTTATCGCAGCGAGATTTTCTGCCTTTGCTTTAAACGTAATCTAATACAAAAATGCTTATCCGACTCCATTGGTAGGTGGTCCGTACTTTGCGATCGTAAACATATTACGTATAAGGTATAACTTGAAACGAATAACATAATTTGATAATAAACGTAACGTATTCGATACCATTACCTTTGCATATAAAATATATATGTGACCGGCATAAAATAATCGTAAACCCGATTATTTCCTACCATAGATATGACTAATGAAGCTATGTTCATGCATTCGTGCTCAATAATTAACAATTGGAACAGGTCGTTTTTTATTTATGTCCTCGAAACGGATGTATATAGAATATTCAATTGGCAACTGCAACTCTGGGTATCTAGAAAAGATGAGTTAAAAAGATTTCAGAGATTGCGGGACCGGATTACCTAAACTATTTTGGCATGATGTTATAGTTCCGATATAACTACAATAGGAACTTTATTTATCTACATATGTACTCAAGGAAACCCGGTAAGGTGTACAACCTCCACTAGATTAACACTGAAAAATAGCTAGGGTATGGTAAAATAAAGGAAACAATAGGTACGATACACAGACAAGGAATTAAATGTCCGTGATTTATAAACCATGTTCCACGGACATAGCTAATAAATTGCGAATCACACGCATACGGTCGTTTGGAAGCGAATAACATTTTCCAATTATCCCCCACGCATCTACTTATTTACAAATATGTCCTTATGGAACGCAACCACGCTAAATTAGTTAAACCAGTGGAGGAAAATATTGACACAATTAATTTAAACTGAGATGTATGTACATTGTAAAATTATTGCAGCGACATCTACATACTGTCCTTGATTCTGTACGCAAACTGAATAATTATGTAAAGATTAAAGGTAACGGTGTAGCGTTTTCAAACCTACGCCGAATCTAGAATCCATAATATAATCAACTTTTAATATATTAAGTTTGTGCAATAATCTGTTTCAAAAAGGAAATATTTCAAGAGCATGGAAACTTTTCGAACTTGCCTTACATTATCGCCAGAAGAAGGATAAGGATATTTTTGCAAAAGTACCGAGGCGCGAAATATTTCATTTAGAAAGACTTGAACAGCAGATTTGGGCGAAAGACGCGTTGAGGGAAAACACTGTGTCACATACATTCCAAAGGAATATGTACAGTGCATTTTATTTATTGATGCTTCATAACAAATGGCATGATCTTCATGGCTTCATCTCGTGTTAATGGTTTTTCAACTATAAACTACTAAAAACTTGCTAGATCTTGTAGAACATGCTTTAAAGGAAAAATTATCCAAAAACTTAAAGTAGGAAAACCATCAAGATGAGATTTTTACCATCCTATTTTTCCTATAAGGCATCTATAAAAAGATGTACTAAAAGTCCTTATATCACATACAATAACAAAATAGAGGGCAAGGTGATAAATTGAAACGAAACAATAGAATGATGATTAATATATAGAATAATAGTAAATAAAATGGTTTGCCCGAAAAAAGGAAAACGTATACCAAAGCAGAAACAAGAAATATCAAGGAGTATATCGAATGCAGGATCTTTGCGTTGTGGAAATAACAAGAAAAACGAAAAATAAGAAATTCAAATTATTTTTGACCTTTTGTTAAAAAGCACATGGCTCAAAAAGTACATTCCAGAATATGTATCTTCAACCTTAACAACCCCCACCACCTCGGGGCTAGATTTGGGGAACCACTGCGTAGAAATTCAGCCCACACATCACTGACGCAAAATTCTTGGAAAATTTAAATTTCCTTCATCATTTATTTCATTTCCTCACGTAGCTCATTACTTATTTATCTTTTTATATGTCAATGTGTGTTATTTAATTACTTTTACTTTTAAGTATTGCGTTACATTGAATCCATCCAAAAATATGCTAGTGATGGGCGAATCGAATGAAAATATCATTCGATAAGATTCAACGAATATTCGTTCGCTAACCGAATGCAAAAATCGTTTTCTAAACCGAGTATTTTTACCGATTAATCATTCGTTAACATAAAACTATTCGTTTAGAAGGTAGAATTCGAAAAGAGAATAACTCGAAACATTGGATAGATCTCCATAGCGATGGGCGAATCGAATGAAAATATCATTCAGTAAGAGCAAACGAATATTCGTTCGCTAACCGAATGAAAAATCGTTTTCTAAACCGAGTATTTTTACCGATTAATCATTCGTTAACATAAAACTATTCGTTTAGAAGGTAGAATTCGAAAAGAGAATAACTCGAAACATTGGATAGATCTCCAGTGAGGGGAGATACATAGCCGTGCTATGTACAACGTTGAGCTTGTTTACATACCGAAGCGATAAGTTTTTGCTGACTTTGATGTCGCTATTTTTTTATAGACTGGCATTTTTTAAGATTCGCAGTGGGGAAAATATAACCCAACAGAAGGTACAGTTCTTTAATTGCTACTGGTTTCGGGTTTCGAATTAAATTTGTCTATTATTAACTAACAGCAAGAAAATTAGAAAATACCTATATTTATTAATTCTTTCAGTTTTAGTTATTGCATATAATTTTTGAAGTATATACATACAGTGTGCAACACAAAAGTAACTAATGATACAGGACAATACAATTAAAGCAATGAAATAAATAAGCATAAAATAAATAAGAACAAACCAACTATTTACCTGTATGTTAAATATAAATAAATAAACTGTCTTTTTACCTAATAACTGTACTATATTTATTTAAGAAAATTACATGCTCTATTACAGCTACATGCAAGAAAAATCTTAAGAATACAAGACCACCTGCAAAATCATTTACAAATATTTTCATTGTCCGGAAACGTTTCGTTATACTGGATGTCCATCGCAACGTCTTGATTCCAAATGAAATGAACATGTTTTTCTTACAATCATGATTGTAATATATTATTTTGAGAATATGTAGTAGCAGTGATTCAACTGTTTTTGAAATCTCTACAATTTTCTTCAAATGTTGACAGTAGGTAGTTTTAAAACGGAGACGAATCCACACATAGCTATAAATAAACACAAAAGCACAAAAGTAACCGATAATAAAACTAATGAAACGCAACAAAGGCATAAAATAAGGAAATAAACTGCCTTTACGTTAAAAATGATAACAGTCCAATAAAAATTGTTCTACGTGAACACTGTTGCCAAATTACTTTTCAAATAATACTAAATTATTATTTAAAAAAATTATCATATCTACATTCTTGGCGGATAAACGATTCCTCCGTCCGTTGGCGATTTGACCTGCTTTGGAAAATATCCTTTCTGCCGGCACTGATGTTGCCGGAATAGACAAATATCTTTTCTGTATATGGTATAATTCTGGTAGTAGTGATGCGTGATTCTTCCAGAAATCTTGAGGATTCTTTTTTCTATGTAAATACGGAGTCTCTAAATATTTTTTGATGATGTATTCGGAAGAAGTTGTACTTGAACGATGCTGTGTATATTGCGTTATTTTTTTATCGAAGTGTGCCCAAACTGAATCATGGCTGCAACTTGGTATTGGTTCCATAGTTTCTGTATCTGTCGCTGATAGTGACGTACCTGCAACATGTCTTTCAATTTCTTCCTTAATCCATTGTTCAACATCATGAAAATTTTCAAAAGGCACATTCTTAAAACGTGGATCTAAAAATGTAGCTAATGCTGCAATTTTATTTTGCTCTAATGTAGCAAATCGCTTGTCGATGGTATTTAATAATTTGTTTTGTAAAAATAATCCAATTGGTGTTGTTGGTAACTGATTGTTAATTAAATGTTTGACACTGTCTATAAGAGGAATTGCCATCGATAAAGTGGAATAAGTTTGACCAGATAATTTGTCTGTAATTTGTCTCAAGGGATTTAAAAGACCCGAACAATCGGCTATAACATTCCATTCCATTTCATCTAATTGTTCTGGTGCTCGCGGAAGATCGGTTATTGCTACCAACAAAATACTTTTCATTTTCAAAATACGGTCTAACATAATTACGGTAGAATTCCACCGTGTCGATACGTCTTGCTTAAGCTTAAGTTCAGGTAAATTATTTTGCAACTGTAATTGCCGCAGCTTATCAGCTGCAGTCACGCTATGTTTAAAATGCGTTACAATGTTGCGACACTTTTTAATCACATCTAGTAAATCTCTATTGTCACTTAGTGATTCTTTCACAACTAAATTTAAAGTATGTGCTGCACATATAAAATTATTTTTACGTAAATGCTCGCTTACCGCATTTTTAATATTGGAACCTCCATCAGTTACGATTGTTGTAATTTTTTCACTAATATTCCATTCAGTGAATACGTTATTTAAAATTTGTAATTTGTTACAAAAATTTATAAAACCTTTCTTTTCCACAATTGATAGTGGTTGAAAGTCTAGCGCAATCATTTCAATAAGACTGTTGTCTATGGTCTTCTTGAGTTTTTCAGATAATCGCTTCCCAGGATTAGGGTTAACCTCTGGTAATTCCAAGGAGGACGGTAGCTGCGTATCGGATACTACGGAGACAGTTTCAGATGTGGAACTATCCGATATATCGTTTGCATGTTTTCGGGTAATATGTGCGTTCATGTTGGAAGTATTCCCAAAAAATTTAAACTTTTTACTGCGTTGGGCATTTCTAATATATTTTCTTAGGCGCCTTTCAAGGTAATTATTTGTACATCAATTTACAAACTACAAAAGATCGGAGCCTTTGACAACTCGCCGCAACGCTTATTTATTCTTTCCACCAACCACCAAAGCTCATTTAATTATATCCCTGTGATACGTGTGTTTTATTAAATTATTATTTATTACTATTGCATGCTGATACATGGGCATACGTATATAACATAACAAAGTTATGAATGGAAGTGTAAGTCGGATAATAGAAGGGACTTTAATCTTGGTAAAAAAAACAAACTATCTTTAAAAACGCACCAGCTCTACTACGAACGTAACAAAGAACCTTTATTGCAAACGAAACAGTTCAGCAAAAAAAAATCGTCTAGGTATATAAAGTTCACTATCATACATTATATACATCGCAGTATTCCGCTGTCTGGAAAAGATTTCGATTTATTTTTACTTCGAATTTTTTCTCCTTAACGAATAGTTTTATGCCAATGAATAATAATTCGGTACAAACATTCGGTTTAGAAAAGGATTTTTGCGTTCGCTTGACGAACGAGTATTCGTTTGCTCTTACCGAATGATATTTTCATTCGATTCGCCCATCACTAAAATATGCAGCGCTATTATTCCCTTGAAAATAGAAAATAGAAAAGATGTTTATGGTTAAATGAATATTTTAAATGGAAGTCTCCCACTACTTCACGCGAGCAGATGTGTTATTTGATTAAAGACAATTTACTGACAATTATTGTTTTTTTTTTTAGAAATCTTCAAATCATTGGAAGCAATGAATTAAATTACAAAAATTTCACTCAAAAACGGTCCATTATCGAGAAGGTATTAATGAGCAATTGGATCGTTTGTCAACAACAAATATTCTTCATAATCCGTTGATAATTAAATACGCGAACCTTAGTGGATAAATTATCCAATTTGTATAATCAATTAATTAATTAATAAGCGTACGAAGAAACCAAAGTCGAATTAAGTTTCTGTACCTACCCTCTTCTAACTAACTTCCAAATTTCCTGTAAGTGACATTTTATTGATGTTATTAAAACGATACGCAAAAAGTATGTAAAATTAACAATTTCTAACGATAAGCTAAAAGCGTAGAGCTGAAATGTATGAATCCAATATTTAGCGGATCAGGCAGTAATTTCCAATTACTCCAATTACTTCCAATACTCGAACTTCAGATGAAACAGATACCTTAACGTTTTTTCAACGTCTTCGCACATTGTTATTGTCGCTAAATACAAAATAGTTGTGGGTAGATTACTAAGTTTTGTAAATTTTTTGCTATTAACTCTTCCATAAATAAACTGAATACTAATACATCTTTCGTTTTGTTTGGACACATATTAGAGTGTTGCCAAATATAGCTAGCGTCTTACGTTCTCAAATTTGTGCTGCGGCATATGAGCGAAACGCAAAATTGCCCAAACCAGACCTTTAAAATGACGAATTTTTAAAGAATTATGTAACAGCATGGAATCTAATTAAAATTGTTTATCGCGACATAATATCGATATTCATTAGTTTTCTACAGGAAAAGCTTTTGCACAAAAGAAAAGGGTTGTAAGAAAATACAAACATCTTTTGGTTTTTTGAAAAATGAATTATGGTATGGGAAACTACCGAGAACATTTACTGTACATCTTAACATTTTAAATAAAAAATTTCTGATCATCAATAGATAAGTTAATTGCTCTTGATAAAAAATTACGCTTGTGGATGAATAAACTTGAAAGATACCTGAACCGATGAGCAATTTTCTTTTACCAATACCGAAAAATCATTTGAATTTGTTTCAAATTTCAACTTCAACTTTTTTAATATTTGAGTTGACGTTGGGGATATTTCCTCCGTTTGTTGGATAGCCCCAATATCAACTCAAATATTGATAGTTATTAATATTTGAGCTCGTCAACAATTTCACGTAATGAGTTCAACTTTCTTTTTTCACTAAGCGATGAATATACAGAGTTACCTACAAAAGCAATACATATTTTACACCATCTTCTAAGTCGCCTTTGCGTGAGTTAAGATTTTCAACTCTCACGAACTCGAAGAAAGAAAACGATCAAAATCGAAAAATTTAGAAGATGGACAACGAGTTGCTCTGTCTGAAACAGGACGACATGTAGGAGAAATGACAAAAGATCATCACCCACATATTTCACGTCTATTGTAATTTCTTTAATGAAAACTCATTTGACTTTTGTGAAATATTTGAAAAATTGAAAGCTCTGACGAAGGCATAAACATTTTCTTTTTGTTTTGGTTGTGAGTATTGCTTGCATAATGGAAGTATAAATAAAAGAATAGTTTTTTTTGTTTTGTTTAGCGACATTATGATGGAAAATGTGTCGCGAAAGTTAGATGGCTAAACGCTGGGTTGTACTAATGGAGTCAGTTGAAAAAGAATTTGATGTATGCAACTCTGCCAGTCACACAAAATGTAACAACAGTAACCAAACTGCCTATTATAAAAATAATAATAAATTAGGAATGTCGAGCAGAAAGTATATCTTTATATAGTCCTTTACATAAATTAGCTAGAAAGTTAGCTATATAAGGTTTTAAAAGTTTTCGTACACAATTGATGACGTCTTAGTATGTCAATACAATCACCTCCACTTTATTTTCTTCATGCCATTAGGCAAACTCTACGAACCGCTGAAAGTGCAAAACCTCTCATAATTAAGCACGCCATAATTACGCAGTCTCCTTTAATTATTCCGTATTATTCCACACGTAAAACGATGTGGCGTTTGATATTATCAACGACGTCTGGTACGGCAACGTCCATTTCACTTCGACTAGACCAGAATTAACGGTTCGTCCGTAAAGCGTACGTGTTCGGCGGTGACCGGTCTTTTTTCCTGACAGCCAATGTTTCCCAAGGGAGGCGTTCGTTCTGTTAAATTACAGCTCGTCTGAAACGCAACTCTCGTGTCTCAGGAAGTTCGTTTTGCCGGGACCGACTGTCCGATCTCAATTTACTGAGGGAGACTTTCGTCGCTGCATTCAGCGACGGTTTGAATTGCTGAAAAGGAAATAGAGTGACAAACGGAAAAAAAGGAGAAATTGTTAATGAGAGAAAAACCTTCGTGATTGTACTTCTGGTACTTCTTTTAACGGTTTTAAAGGTGTACTTCTTTTAACGGCAAAATTGTTCTAATAGCTTGCCAACTACTAGAAATTGATGCTTAGCTTCAAGCCAGTCTCTAAAACAAATTTAAGAAATTAATCATTACATGGTTTTCAGTAAATGATCTACCATAGATAAATGCCTACATAATAAATTATTTTAAGGTGTTGATAACGCCATATATGCTAGTCATTAACTCTTTTCTTCAGCTGAAAAACTATTTTAAAATTTTTTAAAACAAATTTATCTTTTGGCTGATGATGAGGACCATTCGTGTCCTCGAAACGGCCGTCCCGGATTAATTATTATATAATTAATTAAACCTGTGCGGTGCGGAGCTTGCCGATACTTACATATGTGTTGTTTACGCTACAGTCCTTGAAACTGAAACGAATAGTTCAGTTGGAGAAGCTGTAATTTGTTTTTCTGTGTACGATGGGACAGTTTTGCCCTAAAAGCTTAGAGATTCTCCAGCCTTTTTCTATTCATAACCATATCTTCCCACATTTTACTCCAAATATGCTTAAGAACAATCTAGGATAATTTGAATAATTAGTCAGTATTACGTAAACATAAAAATTAAAAGGGAAGACAATATCTACGGTTAATATCATAATCTAGCCTCTGGTATACAACCGGAAGATGCTTTCCTTTAGGAACTAATTATTCCCTCGGCAGTAATTCAGTTTTGCACTTTCCATTCATTTACGACGGCAGAAATTAACGACAAGCTTCCCCCGTTCTAAATACTGTATACACGCAAACCTTCGAAGAATCACCCGGCAAATAGATCGAAATAATTAAGGGATGATGCCCGGCAATTGCATCATATTAATTACGGAACATTTCACACCTCACTCTGCGGGCGAAATGTAGATGAAATAGCGCGCAAAGAATTAATTAGTTCTCTACTTTTGGCTGTGCTCTCCCGGTTGAGAATTTGCGCATGCAGGTGACAGGAGGAATTCTGTAGGAATTCATACAGCGAGCAAGGGATCGTAAAATTCCGACTAGCTGTTAGATCTCCGCGTTAATGCAATAGAAAACACAAAGGAATAGAGCACGGTTTAGTTCAGCGATGGAATTGACTTTTATTGCCGGGAGCAAATCAGATTTAGATCACTGCAAATTCCAGTTTCATTATCTCAAGGTGTGTATTTAATATCTCAACGGTAAGTCCAATTATTCAACGTGTCTACTTAGTGGATGGAAAATAATTACTTCCAAATTGAGAGAAAAACTCTTCGAATAAAAATTATCTTAGATTCTACAAGGTGTTCAGAAAAAGTGTAACAAATCCGGAAGTGGGATTGTATGACCCAAAGTATGCAGACCTGAAATGGCCAGTTTCGGAGATACGTAACATTTTAGGACTACACAAGTTTTTTATTATGTATAAAGTAACAATGCATTTTACAAAAGCAAAGTTTAAAGTGCCCTCGCTTCAGTTTGCAAGTACTTTTAAACTACAGAAAAAATAGAGCAACCATATATTCTAATTTTTAGTATAAATTGTGAATACAGAGGTTGCTGCCCCAACATTTTTCTCTGTGTGCTGTTGCATAAATTCCTTCAACCTTGTTTAATTTTTATACTTAAGAAATCGCTTTGAATACGACATTATTCCTTGGTATTTGATAAACTTTATTATTTGATAAAAGTTTGGGTTTTTTTTAATCCCTTCTAGCTAATTCCATTTTATTAATAGTAGGTGCCTCGCTATTTATTTATTTATACGTAATTATTGATCTGATGAAAAATAATGGTCTCTTCAAGCAGTGCGTTGTAGTTTAAAAAGCAATGTTAGTCACGCTATAATTAATCTCTCACAATTAAATATAATTATTATGTGCAGAATCGCCCGAAAATACATACAAACATTTCTAAATAAATGAGCATATACACATTACATGTTTCCGTTTCGTAAGCATGCATCTCATCACGTGGCTTGTTGATATGTCTTTAATATATAGTTTCAAGGCGATATATGTATTTCTGGATATGTCTTGATTTATTTGAGTTAAGTTTGTACACAGTAATTAGACCATATCGTACACTCGATAAATCAATAAACCAGACTATTGGATGCAATAAAATAAATTCGAATTTGTGAGAATCTACTACTGGTTCATTGCATATTTACGGCTTTTTATGACTGTATATATGTTTGTGCTCTTGAATTTTAGGACATAGTCGTTAATTTAATGACGTATAAATTTGTCTCTTGGCAAATTATGATAATTTTAAAGCTGATGAATTACTGTTATAGCGATTTACGTTCCGCACATAAAATTATTTGTAAGCGTGAATGTAATTATTTGGATCTTCAACGTTCATCAGCGCACCATAGTTAACGTGCAATTTTGAAAGTATTATTACGAATACAATATTAGCTTTTATCTTGTATGTTCTGTTTGAAAATGGGAAAATTGAAGTAAGTCCATTAACCGCCTTTGCAGTGCATAATTTGGTATGTAAATGTAACCGTTTCTTTTGTGACGAAGCACAGATGCAATGTCCGACCACAACACTAACATATGCCAAAGTTTAATGGATTTTTCTTTTAGAAAATAAACAGCTAATAAATTTAATAACAAGTTGCTGGTTTGTTGGCAATGAATACTATTGCATAAACAGTAAGATTAAGTTTCTGAAATTAAATCAAGTGTTGCCTGTATTTTAATATTAAAATAAAAATGTAAAGCTCCTCTTGGTTCTTTGCTAATTTAATTTACTAGTAACAGACTTGGATTAGGTAGATCCGAAAATTGCGAAAAGAATAACTGGAGGGCAGCAAAAACCATGAGGTAGGTGCTAAAATCGAAGCATATTTCAAAGGTAGCGACTATTCCGCATAATAATTCGCCCTTCAGTGTTATATGCATCTGAGTTGTGGGTGATGAATAAGTGCATGACTGAGAGATTAAGGAGGTGAGAGAAAAATATGTTCAGGAGAATATATGGCTCAATAAGAAATCACAAAAGAAACTGAAGAATTAATAAAGCAGTAAGGACCAGTAATGCAAGTTATTGTGGCACAATGCATAAGATGATTAGGGCATGTTAAACCATGGAAGCTCCGTACAGCAAAAAGAATCATAAGATTGGGCGAAGGAGTAATGGAAAAAGAAAAGCAGGCAAAGGATGTGATAGCCGGGAGCAATTTTAGAGAATGCACAGGAAACTAGTGTAACGGGCTGAAAGTACAGTGCAGTCTCGATAACGTGAACGTCCCATAACGTGAACATCCCTAAACGTGAACAGCCAAATTGATATGCGTATTCCAAAACGTGAATGTCAAGAACACTTTGCCTCTATAACGTGAACATAAATGAAATTTCGTCGTGTTTCTTGTGTCGGTAACTTTAGCTTTTTGTATTAGGCCGCCAACTATGCGGCGATCCTTTTGTCGGTAAATTACCTTTGTATGTATTAGCCCGCCATTACATCGGAAGAAATATTGTGTACATATTCAGCGTTAGTCGGTGTTTATGCGCCAACCGATACGCAAGCATGATGGCTACTAAGAAGGTGAACTATTTAACATTAGAGAAAAAAGCCCAACTCTTATCCGATGTTAGTAAAGGTTTCGGAGTTACCTGTTTATCAAAAAAGTATGGAATAGCGAAATCTACAGTGTGTGCGATTAAGAACAAAAAGGCCCAGATTACTTCAACAGTTGCCATGACATTTTCTGGAGCGTCTAAACGAAAATCTCTTAGACCCTCAGAGTACCCGAAAATGGAAAAGGCCTTATACAGATGGTTTTTACGACAACGAGAGAGGAATGCCCCAATAAGTGGTACAATTTTGAAAGAGAAAGCCAAATATTTTCATAGAGAATTGTATGGAGATCAGTCTACTTTTTCTGCTAGCTCAGGGTGGCTACAAAAATTTAAGAAAAGATTTGGCATACGATTTTTGACAATAACTGGCGAAAAACTATCTTCTCAACCAGAGCTGGTTTCGCCATTTTTACAAAAACTTGCAGCAAAAATTAAGGACTTAAACTTAGACTACAATCAGGTCTACAACGCTGATGAAACTGGCTTGTACTGGAAACTTTTGCCAGGAAAGACCTACGTATCCGCTGCAGAAAAAACTGCCCCGGGAAGAAAAACAGCCAAAGAAAGAATTACGTTTCTAGCATGTACAAATGCGACTGGTTTGCATAAATTGGCTCCTTTGGTAATAGGAAAAGCTAAAAATCCGCGAAGTTTTAAGAATTCTTACATTCCTGTACATTACAAACACTCACAGTCTGCATGGATGACAGCCGGAATTTTTAAGGAATGGTTCAATGAAATGTTTGCTCCTGAGGTGAGTTTATTACATTATGCGTGCCATAAGTTTTAAAAACTAAAACTTTGAATTGTAATAATTTTAGGTGAGAAAGTTTCTTAGAAAGCAAGGTCTACCAGAGAAAGCACTTCTTTTGTTGGATAATGCCCCTAGTCATCCCCCGGAAGAGCAACTTTTATCTGATGATGGTCTAATTCATGTTATGTATATGCCTCCCAATGTCACACCTTTAATTCAACCTATGGACCAAAACGTAATAAGGTTGGCCAAACTACATTATCGTTCTATGTTTTTGGCAATGGTTGTAGCTAATAAATCAAATGATATTAATGTCGTTATCAAGCAGTACAACCTTCGGGATGCAATTTTAAACTTATCACGAGCATGGAATAAACTAGAACCACCAATAATTAAAATGTGTTGGAAAAATATTTTGGAAAGCCAGCACGAGGACGATTCCGAAGATAACATACCCCTGGCAACACTTCGTCAAGAATTGTTAAATCTGAATAGCGTTGTAGAGACTAACCTTAATTTGCTAAAGGAAATTGATTCAATGCACGACTTCCACTCTGCGGATATCGAAGAATGGAATAAAGACAACATCGACGAACGTGATGAAAATTGTACTACAATAGATCATTCTGATGATTCTGTAATCGAATGTGTCACAGATCAGAATGAAGGATTGTCTAAGGATATATACAAAATCAGCCACGTAGAAGCAATTCGTATATTTAACAGAGGTTTGGAATGGGCTGAGCAAAATAATGCCGACATCGAGGATATCCAGTCCCTACAAAAATTACGTGAACATGCTACTATACTTTCAACTAGACAACGTTTGCGTCAAACAAAATTAGATTACTTTCTAAAGAAGAATAAATTAGACTTGTTTATTTGATGTGTTCCTTTTTTAAATAAAGTATGTTTTAAGCGAAACACACATTTAAGTTAGTTTTAATGCCACCTTTGTTTGTGATTGACTTTATCCAGTAACATGAACTTCTCGAATATATGAACACGGTCGTCTATAATTAGTTCACGTTATCGAGACTGCACTGTATTTGAGTTATGTATGCAGCATTTAATATATTTAGAAGCGAACAGAAGTATTATTATATATTATAATATTATATTACCAGAAAATAAATGCGAAACTTCTTGATGTAGAAGTTATTTTGATTCTGTAATAAAGTTTTTGGCAGTGTCTTTCCCGAATTGAAAAGTGGTCCAGGAATCGGAGAGAGTAGTTACACATAGAGTTGGCTGGGAGAACATTTGTATACCTGGGGTTACTAGTTACAGACTTGGATCAGGTAGATCCGAAAATAACAAAAAGAATAACCAGACGGCAGCAGAAACGATGAGATATGTGTTAAAATGAAAGCATGTTCCAAAGGCAGCGAAAATGAGAGTATTCCGCACAATAATTCGCCCTTCAGGGTTATAGTCATCTGAGTTGTGGGTGATGAATAAGTGAATGGTTGAGAGATTAAGAAGGTGAGAAAAAAAGATGTTTAGGAGAATATATGGTTCAATAAAAGATGACAAAAGAAACAAATTCAATGGACCAGTAATACAAGTTATTGGTGCACGAAGTACAAGATGATTAGGGCATGTTGAACGATTGGAGCAGAACCGTACAGCAAAACGAATCATAAGATTGAGCGAAGGAGTAACGAAAAAAGAAATGTAGGCAAAGGGAACGATAGCTGGGAGCAGCTTTAGAGGATGCACAGAAAGCTGGGGTAACTGTCTGAAAGTGTTTGATCTATGTATGCAGCATTTAATGTATTTAAAAGGAAACAAATGTTATAACCAAATTGCCATGGTATGACATCATTAATCTGGACTTGGTCAATTTGAAATTAGAAATTGCGTCTTTGTTGCTGCTCTAACTAAAGTAAGATAATGTAATAAAAATGAGAATTTTTAACCTACTGTAATTATGAACACAAAGAAAGGACACATTAAAACACAGCATTTTTTAATTATTCATTTCAAGAGCACGTGCTCAAATCTTTCAATTAAAATTAAAAGCACAAAATTTATATTTTTTCGCTGTTTTATTTTTAACTGTATTAAAAATATTGCAATGGTACGCAATTAATGTAGATCAGCATGTATAGAGTTTCACTGGGAAATATTGATGAAATAGCTTGAAGTGATTTCATAAAAATATGCTTCGTACAAATCCCATTCATATTATATAGCAAGTAGGTATCGATTTTAACATCATTACGTGATTCAAATAGCGTTGAAGCAACGTTGGAGTTTTTTTTTATGTATTCCTACTTGAAACATAAATAAGAGATTCTGGAGACTAGAAATTTGAACCTGTGCTTTTCCAAATCCATTATGTCTCGTTCATTCATTCGTTAATTAAACAATGAGGGTAGAGCATGCGACGCGTTTTCTCGTAACTGAAATGCTTAATGGATATCATAAATGAGAAACCTGATGGCATAAATGTCTTTATAGGGAGGCGGAAAACCTTCCGAAAATTACTGTAACACATTTTCGACTGGAGGAGGTGCTTTGTCACCAGGGCCGTAGTTAGAAACAACCACAGGTTTCGTCACGTTAGAAAGTTTATATATATAAGGTTATTTGCTGCTATTTTTAATGTACTATGTATGAAAGCTGTAGATCTAATAATTTGAAATTGTAATTTCAAGATAAGCAGATGCTCCTACACAAAATGACTTTTCCTTGTATACCCACAAATAAGAAAATCCCCTTTTAAGAATTCTATCCGTGGGTACATTCGATAGAATGTTCCATTTAGAAAAAGCACAATTTTTCTAGCTACCATTGTACCATTGTACAAAAGTACAATCATCCATCCTATTTTTTCTAAAGTGATCAGCTATTAGACAATAATTTTTTGAAATTGTGATATCCACAATTAGCACAATATACGAAGTCCTTTCATTTGTATCATCCTAATAAAAATGTTTAAGTTTAAATTTTGATTTTTTTTTTAAGTAGATGATTTCTACGCGAAACTGATTATCTTGAAACTTTCAATAAATTCCAACATAAAATCAAAATTTGAATTTCTCCTGCTTTATTCTAAAACCCTTGAGGACTTTTCAGCGCAATACAAAGGCTTCAGTTACATGTTTTTGAGTAAAATCGGACTCAGAGAATCGATTCCTGCCACCCTCATTTACCTATCTCGTTTGGTTTTCGAATTATCCCCAAAAAAAGGTTAAAGATAAGGGTCAAGGTTTCATTCTAAAACTTATAGCTCGCTTACCCTAAGTGATAGATAATCGGTGTAACTTTTAATGGATCCAGCGTATCCAAATCTATAAACGAAGTTATTAGTTGGAGAGATATAGGAAAAATAAAAAAATAATGAAAAAAATTGAAAAGTACCCCTTTGGAAATTCGGATGATTTGACGATTTCAAAAATGTTTTAAAATATTTATTTTGATGATGGCTTCTCATGCAGTTTGACCTGCTGATTGAATGTCGTTATTTTGTAACAATTATATTTTATTAAATTTGGTAGATAAATCATTTACAGCCCCCTTCGAACTCTACTCAAAATAAATTAACACAAAATTTACAATCTCAAAATTTTCTTTAGTTATTGAGTCAACTATGCAGTTATGCTTATGAATATCAATTGTTTCTATAATACAGACGCTATCGTTGGTAATATCACCACATGGCACATACTAACATACCTTAAATGTGTACATTCCGAATTTTTCGACTTTGTTTTTTTAATAAAAGAAAAAAATTAAACTTGTCTTTGCTAATGTACCCTTCCATTGTCAATGTTTTTCGTTAATAAAATTACATAATTGTTTCTCTTGTACTTATCTAGTAGGGCTTGATGGCGCGTGTTCACACGAAAGTCGTTGCTATTAACTAAAGAAAAAAAGATATCTTGAGAAAGTGGATCAAATTGTTTTATTTACTCTTAGCGACGAAGTCTAAAGTCTACATAGATGGTTTAATTTTTTTTTTGTTTCTCAACACAATTAACTACGGAAAGATTTTACAACTAGCTGCTTCTAAAGTTTTCTATTGAAAAATTAGGGCGCTTTACTGAAGAAATATATTTGTGCAGTAAAAAAGTTCTTTCTATGTGGACGCTTGTTATAGGAGTATCTTTAAAACAAATAATGTGGAATTCCTTTGGGTTTGAAAGCGATAGTTCCTTAAACTGGTACGAATAAGGCTACCAATAATAATAATGTTTTGGCAACTATATTTGCTTCACATTTAGGACATAGCAACTCACCGCATAAGATTCGGAGATTTAGAAATGGAAACAAATGGCGATATTGCTTTTTTCAATATAAATGTTATACGATCACTTAACAATGTCATAATTTTAGATTGGTATCGAAAACTGAATACTGTGATAGCAACGAGTCACACATATTTATTTCTGTTCAGCAAATTTTACGCTCAAACTTAAGAAAAATCGTTTGGTGATTTCGCCAACAATGGCTACCCAGTTGTTCAGAAGAAATAGATTTAAAAAGCAAATTTGTTTGATGGATGCGTCGAATAAAATTAAATGTGGGTGTTTACCGTTCATTACCAGTTTAACTTGCAGGATCAATTAACCGTTCAAACCGTTTACCGATGTAAAATTGCCCAATGTAATCCATTAGTAATTAAATATTTATTCTCTCAAGTAAAGGATAAGGTTCCTCTTCCATTCAAAATTGATTCTGTTTACAAAATTCCGTGTTTGGGTTGAATTTTTAGAATGCATTTGTGTAATGTACTTTAAATGTATTGTCACTGTTAAAGTGTCTTTTTTCCTTTTTTTTCTCAATTTTCCGCTTTTTGAAGATACTCACTTTCAGTATTTTTAGAGAAGTTTTTTGGCATAATTTTAACATTCGCTATCTCATTTGACCCCGGCCAAGTTCAGAGTAAAAGACAAATTATTAGTTTTTGAATAAAACTAAGTTTTTAATTTAACCATCCAGAGACAGACCGCATACGCAGATTTTTAATTACTAGTTCTTCTGCTTTCTCCATTATTATTATTATTAAATATGACATGGTTATGACCTAGTTATATCTAATATTTCAAAGTACAAATACGATTTCTTTATTTTTAAAATAGGTTTTGGAAAACACCATCTTCCCAAAAAGAGTTTTAATTTATTATATTATTAATTATCATTGCTGGCCTTGTTGCCTCCTAACTTCGACCGTGCTCCGATAGAGGCTACAACGTCGAATAGGTCCAAGTACACGCATGTATAGAACGGAGCACTATCGACCTGGCGTGTGGCGCAGAGAAAGGCGATCAGCACCCAGTAGGACGTCAACTGACGCCAGCAGTACCGCATTCGGTTAACCCGCCTATACGAGCGAGAAAAGCGCAGAAAGACCTCTGGCGCTTGCGCGCACAGCCTCTTCCTCGATTCATAAGCACGAGAGTAATCGTCGCTGAATAGTTTTGGCAAATACTGACAGTCGTTTCTAGCATGCACGCGTAGAATGGATATTTCTGCCCTGAAGGGCACATATAGACGGCAAATACACTCCAAAACGAATACGAATGCCTGCCTACTCATCTCATGTATGTATGTGTGTACGTCGCTGTCGAAGTGACTTTTGTTGACAAAATTCCGAAAGCGATTGTAATACTTTCACGCATGTCTGGAGGCAATCATGTTGCATAAGCGGATTCGGGTATCCTGTTAATACAGTTATTGTTGTTTTTAGATTGTGTGATTTTAACAGCGCGTTTACTGAAGAATACTAGAACGGGTTCTTTAAAAACATCCATATACCGAACTTCAGCTTAAAGTACCACTTACACATAATTTTTGTTTCATTCCAGAAGTTGAGTGAGGCATTTTAAACTTTTCAGTATTGATGGCAATGTTGCATCTGTTTTCTGTTTTCTAATTTGGTTTTGAAATTGAATTTTCCTTTTATTGGTTTGTTAAATTTATACAGATACTACTAGTGATGTCGGATCCCGGAATAGTAAATCTGGGGTGTGGACGATTAACCGAAATAGTCACACCTTATAACTAACCTAAATAGGTAAAATCAAGGCGACGCTAAGTTAATGTGTAAATCAGCGTAGCGTCTGGTTTCTAAGAAGGATAAACGGCGTCTGTCAAAATGAGTTGTTTTTCCTGGTCGAAACACTATTAAGATTGCCTACGTGTGCACCAACATAATATGGAAATTATACTTGTACCTTTTGTTAATTATAACTAAACATAATATGCAATTACTATAGCACACAACTAATAAAATGAATAATGATATAATATGCTTTGAATGAAACCGTTTAATTAGTTACATTTAAATTAGCAATTAGTGATATAATTACTCATAAAACCCGTTAATTAAGGTACGCCTTCAGCGCCAGCCCGACAGTTGTAATTTGCATCAAGCGACTAAATTATTTTCTATACTTTATTTCACCACATAATTAGCTTTCGCCAGAAATTAAAAAGGCCTTCGATACATTGCTCCCTTAGATCTTAATTTCGTCGTATTTATTATTTGAAAGTGGATGTAACTATTTTTATAATTGAAACGGACCAAGGCATTGATGATTTTCATTACTGCGCACTATGGTGTAGAATCCGTGTTTCGTGGTCAGAATTATTAAATTAAAAGCTTCGAAAATTTTATTTTTGGATGCCAATTTGAATAAAATACTAGAGACGAACGAAATAAAATACATATGTAATTTTCTTATTTTGCGCAAATGTACTGGAAATATATATATATATATATATAGGATCCTAAATAATTTTTCGAGAATATCATCCAGCGTGTCCAGCAATCACACTTAAACTTTCAAGTTGAAAATTTGTCAAAATTTAATTTGTTGAAATACCTACCTATTTTTCTCTTTCTTATCAGATTGCTCTTGCAACAAAACCAAAAAAGATGTTCATTATGCATCCAAAATTAATACTTTTGAATATATTTAGAAAAATGTTCCAAAAAAGGGAGTACCTAGAGTGAGAATGTAGCTTGTGAAGTCTTTTAAAATGTTGTCTAACTTTAGAGATATTCAAGTTAGTCATGGCCATTAGGAAATAATCTACCTAAGATGATAGCTTAGCTGTCGAAACGTACGTTCAGTGTCAGTAAAGTGTTTGTGGTAAGGGGTAATAGTGAAGTGTTTCAGTCTATAATCCAAATTCTTTTGTAATAATTTGAAATATCTTCTGAACTATTGAATTTAGGTATAGGGAATGCTTAATACAAATGGTATTACGTAATGTACTCCTTCTACTTTTGATATAACATACATGTATGTACATTTGAAGAGAAAATCGTACAAACCCTGAAATCTTTCTTGTCAAAAGGTTGTATGCCAATTTGTGAGAGACGAGAAACGAGACTTTGTTATGATTACCCTGTACTCGCTAATTAATTAATTAATGAGAAGGTAAACCAAGCGTTTTGACTACATACATAATAATTTAACTAGTCGCAAGTAGGAACACTGGAGATTCGCCATGATAGATAATTAAAGGAATCTACAAATTCCAGTTTCTCTCTGAAGTCACAGTCCCAAAGGTTTTGCACTTCTTTTTCCTACCAGACAGAATTGTATTTCTAAGAGAACCGCCGCTATCCCCTTATTTATTAGTATTCTCGTGTTATTTTTTTATTATCAACTACCCTCTACTACGTATTTCTAAAAGGGTAGTAAATCGTACACTACGGGTTTAAGAGGATAGCTGAATATTAGAGAAAAGTCTGTTTCTTATAACAAAATAGTGGTTGCGTAGTTGTTAAGTAGAACGTACAGTATAAGTTTGTATATGGCAACATTGTCAAATTCAGTTGTACCAATCTATTAGGTTGTGTTGGAAGAATACACACGCAACTTTGAACAAAAAAGCATTCTGTTACGTTTATTTTCCATTATTCCTTTTTCCATTATTTTTTTTTTGTAAAGACGTGTCTTCTGTTTTTCCAGTTGAATAGTGCTTTTCCTCTCAATGTAATAAATAATAACATGGAATAACAAAGTAATTGGAAAAAGAAATGGACCGGCATATTTTATCTTAAAAAGCCATGATTTTCAAATATTAAATGAAAGCTTCCTTTATAATAATACCATCGTAATTATTAAAATTACTAACAGACGAATGTTTAACAAAAGATACCTAAATAGTATGAAACTTGTTGGATTAAATATTTAAAAATTCGTTTCAATAATAGGAACATTCCCCTAGCAAAAATTGCTGTATTGATGTAACATCCTCTCTGCATTAGAATAGTAAATGCAGAATAATTATTCAATGCTATGTTACAATTTTCTCGAACAAAAGTTTTTCAATAGATGAAAAGTAAACTTTCAAAAATCTTTCATTATCAAATATAACTTCTCAAATAATAATAATACCAATAATAGATCACCACTTCCTGATCACGAGCGAATTCGATGAACTAATTTGGGAAATAATTCATCCCTAACGCATCAAGGGTTCAAGGTTTGTTTGGGTAGACCATAGATTTTAAGCAATCCCACAAAAGGACATTTAATAGAGTTAAATCGCAACCTCGTGGAGATCAACTAACAGCATGATTTCTTGAATTACCCTTTCACTAAACTGTTCTTATAACACGTCAATATTGGCACATCTTTCAAGTCAATTTCATTTAAGTTTAGCCACAAAAAAATTGTTGACATCAATCGGCACCGCTGACTAGTCAGTGCAACTGCATTTCCTACTCAATTTTAGAAAACATTTGGTCCTTCTCATGATCCTCTTGTGGATTGTTTTCATAAAACCAAAAATGAGCTACATTTCAGAATATACCTTTTGCCCAAAATTATGATCCGTTTCAAGTTACTCTACACAATCCTGTACGTTTGCAAACCCAAGCCCTTTTGCAAAATACGCCAAGTTCTGCGAAATGCCAATTCTTGAATATAACGAGAAATCCATAAATTTGGAACCTCTGCTTTTCTTATATTTCGATGACGTGTTTGTGATGGACCATAGTTTTCGCGAAGAGTGCATTAAGTATTCGTAAAAGAACGTCTATTTTCATAAATCTTTTTAGGTAGTAACCAAACGTTCTTGATGTGCGTATTTAACCATGATGGATTGTCGGAGTATAATATATAAATATACAAAATCACCACCATAACACGTACTAAGTTTAAATTAATATACGGCAATTACAGGATACTATTTTCAGTTGTATGCCCACAAACATCTGGTAGCAATTTATTTAGGAGACCTCTCGGCAATTTAAACTTGTTGCTTTACTAATATGATTAAAAACGTCAATTTATACACTTTTGGCCGAAGGATATGACACCCATTCGGTTTTATTTAAAGAAAATGCCTTCGAACCAAAAGAAACAAAAAATGAAGTAGCAAGTTCTAGCGAAGAAAGTATTTACAAATACATTCAGAAATAGCATTAAAATAAAGCTAGTAATTATTTAAACATGAGGAATTTTGTTTGAGTAAAATTTAATAAATTGAAATATGCTCACAGTAACTATTGATCTGGTTACGTAAATTACAATGTTCGATCGGTGCAGTGCCATCTAGGATCTGAAATCCGTACTAAACGTGATATCGTAGTTGAAAGAAAACTCCGGTCTAGTTCGTAGAATCCAACATTTTTATTTCGTATGCAGGTGTAATAATGTTTCCAATAATAAACCAAGATATTTTACGCGCTCTGCACGCTTTAATTTAGTATCCATTTTTAAACTCTCACTTAACGTTGAATCTATCTATCTACAGGTACTGTTTCATAGATTCCTAAATCATCACAGGGAGACGACGACTGTTGGTTTATCTCTTAGATAAGAGAGTGTTGATATTTCTAAAGCTCTCCAACAGATGGCGCCACCTTAACGGGAGAAAGATCAATGTTTTCTAAATTAAGCTTTTCAAATATACAACACGGAAACTCGTAAGAGCATACATTTTCTGTGGCGGACCTATTGCTTATTTTCATAAAAATAGATTATTAGTCCATGGCAGATATTCGTAATTGCTAATAAAAAGGAAATATTTGCAGTATTATCTGCGCAGTTTTACGTTGATTTATACTATGTAACAATTCAAGGTAATAGTAGCAACAATGAGAATTTGTTAGTAATACAAATAAATACATAAGGCCTAAGGACATATACAATAAAATATGTAATAGAGTAATTTTTTTCTGTCTGAAATGAGACTACAAATTGTTAACGGCGGAATTTTATAGTTGCATATACAGCGTGAGAAGATAGTGGGAGACTCTAGCATATCTACTGTCGATAACAGAAAAAAGACTTCCTATACTATAATCATTATTTTGAGATATGCAGTACGGATCGAAAAAGTTACATATCAAAGTTAGAGCCGCAAATAGTTGGAGTCCTCTGCAGAAATGAATATAATTTGCATAATATTCCATATTTTGTCTTACATTTTGGATATGTCGTTATTGCTTGGTTAAACACCACTACCTTTACGAAATCGCATTATGTAGCAACGTGATGATAATTCCGCTCATAACGTACATACAGTGTGGAAATAGTTTGACAAAAACTTTCCTAGACAATGGATTGCCTGGTTGCAATGAACTTATATTTCAGCCAGTGACTTCAACTGTGTCTCTAGCGCGTGGACAAGTTTCTTGTGAATTTTATTTGTTTCGATTGTATTTCAAACCACAAGAAATAATTGTTTGTTAACTTATAAAGAGTACTGAAAATAATGTTTACTTTTATGTATAACTCCAAGATAGCTCTTTTCTGGGCGCAGGTTTGATAATGGTATTTTGTTCAGAATTATGTAAGGTGTCCTAATAGTGAATTTTCCTAATTGATACTGGGATATATTGTATAGGGACTCGATCTCTGCAGATTAGCTAATCCAGATAATGATACTACGGCTGTTGCTCGAAATCGGGTACCGGGGTGCTCGAAATTTATCCAAATACAGATGCTCGGGTATCCAAATACGGATCTAGAACTGAATAATTGAATACCCTGATTCTAAAACTGGGTATTCACTGGGTAGTACTCTGGCCGGATATTTCGCTCCTGAAAAGATAGCCCAAATACATATATGTATGCATTACAGCAGTCGAAAACCATCTTTTTTAGGAACCGGGTACCCAGCGCACTACCCGCTTCCGGGTACCCAGATATCTAGGTCGAAGACGAGTATCCGGACCGGATATTTAATTATTCGGTTCTAGAACCGTTTACGTTTATGGGTACCCGAAACCGGGTATTCGAATACTCAGTTCTAGGACCGAATATCGGATACCAGTTTTCGAACAATAGCGTTAATATACATACATACGGATGTTTGGGATGCTGAAAACCGACTTTTTTAGCCGCCCAGTGCATTACGCTAGTAGAACAAGATATTCAACCATTTAGCTCTAAAATCATTTTCTGATACCCGAAACCAGGTACCCGGTTTCGAGCAACAGCCCCAGCATGTATATTAATGCTACTGCTCAAAAACAGGTACCCGTATTCAGTGTATTCGAATATCCGGTTTTGGGTACCCCAAAATGGTTCTAGAACCGAATAGTTAAATTTCGATTTTAAGTACCAATCCGGTAATTCGGTACCGAGTAGTCAGCTGGACAACCCTATTAGATACGTTTTGTATAAATGATCTGCGATACTTCAACCGTTTAAAAACGATTTCTCCATTAACATTACTTTCAATTAATAACAATAAGAATAATAATTAAATGCTGTTTTATATACTTCAATTTTTCCTTAGTATTGTCAATCAAAATCCCTTTTCTACTGTGCAAAAATAATTATTCATCCGAAACTGCAAAATTTCCGTAACCAACCAACAAAGCTAAGCATAGCCCCATTCCAAATTAAAATAAAATCCGTTTGCACGTATTTATTTTCCAAAACATCTAATTTCATTATTCCCATTTGTCAACCTTGTGCTGTGCACTTACGTTTGAAGAAAAATTTCGTCAGATCCCCTTAACTTGAAACATCATGATATGCACTGCGAGATACATTACATATTTTTACAAAGTAACATGATAGGAATTGAGATTTTGAGACCCTGATTCTAAAACTGGGTATTCACTGGGTAGTACTCCGGATAGTTCATATCTGATGCAGATCAGTTCGTTAGACTGTTTGCTAGAATGAATGGCAATTATTTTATCAATCTTTATTTACACCTTTACAATAAATAACGATTCAAATCGAATTGATAACGCCAAATATCCATGATATGATTCAGTTATACAAATTATTTAATCTATAGGCCGTGTTAGCGACAATTCTGGTGAACGACCGGTTAGAATGTCAACGTGATGTGATCATGTTTAGCTGGCGGTCGCTATATTTGCAAGCGTAGAAAATTTGTCAATTCGTCAATCATATTTTTGTTTGAAAGCATTTGAGGCAATTAAGCAAAAAAGCTCAGCTGACAACTGCCTAAAGAAAAACGGTAGCGTCGCGTTCAATAACCCGTTATACCAGTCGTTAATTAATGATGGAAATTTATGAACTATTAGTCTGTCATAAACGCACCTGTCAAAATTACGATTGTAGGGGGTTATCAAATATATACGTTCACACTGATGTGATAAATTAAAGAAATAACATGGATTTCATATTGGAAACAGTAACTCCAGACACATTTTATCAGAATCTGCTATTGGGTCTACCAAAAATTCTTAAAAAATTCAAGAGGTTTGGCGTAAGAAAAATTCATCTAACAAGATTCCTTCCCGTCCCACCTGAGTTGATCGGGACATGGGAACACTACCACGATGTGATAATGCCGGAAGACATCAAAAACTTTTACTATTCTTCAAATGGCTTCTTGTACCAGTGGTCTTGCGTGTTTGGTACCAGAAATAATATAGTAATTGGAAAAATTGAAATAAATTCAATAGAAGCTCTCACTCAGTTAGCTGGATATAGAACTAAATCAAGCCCAAGCGTTTCCTTAAGCGGTAGTTCGTATCTGATACGTTTAGGTTATGCCAGTAAAGTATTCGAAGTATGCACGTTGGACACCGGTAACAAAGTTTGTTTGGTTTACTTGGATAGGAAATACATACCAACAATCTGGCTATGTACGCCCGATATGAAATTTCATTTCCTCGCCGACAGCTTCACCAAATATCTTTGCATGGCAGTCACCCATCTTGGCTTTCCAAATTGGCAAATGTTGTATATTCCAGAAGGTGTACCGAAATGGAGTACCGGAATTATTCAATTGTTATGCCCGGGTATATTGCTACAGAACAAGAAAATGAGAACTATCGAATCGATGAGAAATCAAAGGATATTGAGAGCTCAAAGCCAGCATGACGCTGCCCCAATCAATGTGCTGGATCCGAAGGTGTTTTTGATGAGTTCCTACAGGCAACAATTGTCACAAAGTTTCATTAAGAAGGAAGAAAGATGCAGCAAAAACAACAAAGTTGAAGCAACAGCGTCGAAAAGAAAGCTACCGAAATGGAGAATGTGTAATAAAAGAGTGGTATGTAGAACTGCCGTTAATTTGAAAGCAAAAAAAATAAAGTGATGTCTCGATACCATGTACGTGCAATTTTTTATTATAATGTGGTGTGTTTTTCGGAGTGATCTGTCATCAATTATATTTGGGTCTGAGAAATCAGAGAACGATTATCAGATACATTCTTGCCAAATTTTTAGATTAATAGACAACATTCAAAGAAAATATTACTTACATGTAGGTTCTTCCTCCTACTAAAGCTATTTCTGTCAGATATGAAAATTTCTAATCAACATTAACTATTGGCCTACCAGGCCCCTTTAATATTAAAACAGAAAATAGCGTTAATGAGCAACGCAAAGTTGAAAATCTAAAAAAATTCAGAGGTAAATTGAATTCCTGAGAATAGAATAAGGAAACTATTAACGAAATATTCGAAATATACAATATCCCATTGTGATCAAAGGCAAGAAAGCGGTTGTGTTGCCTTTCTTACCGCAAGTTATTTTTGGAATCCGTGTTTTCGTCTTACTCTAAAATACATTCTGATGCAACGCGACGGTGTAGTACAAAACAATGAATAAATCTTTCAAAGTAAATGCAAATAATACACAATAATTTCAGGATGACGTGTTGTACGGCCGTTATTTCCTGAAACAATGGTCGTTCAACAAAACACATAGGATATCAAATGCAAAAAAGTTTTAGTAACATGAAAACTCTTGTCTACAGCGCAATGAGACGTAGAAACTGATTCAGCGATTTGCGATATTTATAAATTGTCTACAGCGTCATCTTTAATGATTTAAAAAGCATAATTTTGTTGGATTCTATTTACGTCTGTAATGATTAAAACAGCAAGCAATACGAAAAAGCAATTTTATGAAATGCATGACTGTTGTAGCTTTAAAGACTAGATATGTCTTTAAAGCCTGAATTGTCTTTTACATTGATTCGCATTTAACAGCCGTAAATTTTAATTTCAGTTTTAATAAGTCTTGCATTTCTAGGACAACATAAAGCTTTCTTTTGTTCAAGCCCTATGTATCCTACTTGTTGCCAGCGAACCAATATCGACTAAACAATGTCTGAGCTTTATTCGACAAAACTCTAAACCTCAAATACTTTCCTCTTACACGCATACATTATCCCCATTCACAAGTTTCTAAGTTAGAGCGAATTCTTTAAAGCTAACTTGGTAGTTGCTGCAGAACTAAATTAAATTCAAGTGACGCCCATAAGTTTCATGTAAGCGGCTTCAATTACTTCAATTATAAATGCATTGCTAACAAATAATTTCAATGTCACGAATCGAACTTACAATTAGCCTGAATTCTTCAGCTTGATTCCAGTAGTTTTAAATTTAATTGAAATTGAACGGTGTCGTCTGCGCTAGTAGGCGGTTGCATTCCAACTTTTCATTAGCTGTAGTTTCCGAATAGAGTAGAGCTCCTACTAATTTGATTATTAATATGGATCCTACCGTATTCTAGGAGACTGGCATCTGATTAATTACGGGAACCTGTGAAACCTTAATAGCGTTTGCTCGTAGTAGAGAATGCCATGAATTTTTTATTATAATATCCGGTAGATAATTGTATAGATAACACGCGAACGAACTTATAATAAAGTTTTGAATGAGAGTGCTTTTCGACACTATTTTCGTAGAATTTAACATTTAACTGAAGCAGTGACACCACAGAAATGGATCGAGAGGTGTATAAATAGAGGCATCTTTAGGCATATCGAAGACTACTGCATTCCATTTTGTGTGGACAGTTAGGTGTGAAAACGATATGTTTCTGATGGATCCCGCATAATTTGACGCAAAAGGGATTGCGTCAATTGATGTAAGGAAATGCTTAAAAAATTCGATACAAGAACTTCAAAATCCGTACTCAACATCATAACAGGTGACGAAGCACAGAAAAGGAACGTAATAACAAATCTTCTCCGTTCGAAATAATCTGAAAACAGGTACTTCTTTAAGTGATGCAGGTAAGTAACTGTAGATTTTTATGCCTAAATTTTCAGAACTGATTGTAAGATCAGTCAGAAGTATAAAGCAAATTGGTACATCAAGATCAATTTTAATTCGAGTATTTTATTTACAAACGTTAGCATTACGTTGGCCACAACGTATACATAATTAAAGAAGGTACTATAACATTGTTTGTAGCAATAGACAGGAACATTGTAAACAAATATAACATTTATATTGATACTGTACTACTGAGGAACTCATTAGTTATGAAAACTATTGTTAGTTAGGTACTTCTCGATTACGTTCTTATCTCGCTCTCTCTTAGGGGAACTTTAAATTCCATGGGGGAGGTGTTCCCAACATAAATATCATTGAAAGGAAAGCCGTTGATGATTAGAAAGAGTAACGGATCTACTACAGACGTTTAAGGTACTCCATGTTTAATGCTCGCAAGATCTGATTTACAGCGCATACTGTCTCTTTCCAGATAAATACGATTCGGGCAACATAGTGGCAATATACTTACACGGTCAAATAAGAAATAACAAAATTCGGTGAAATTACCGAACAAATGCTTTTGACTACAGATTTTTGTGCTGCTAGTGGTGCATCGCAAATTAAATTGCCATATCGCATTCTAGTAATAATAAAGTTCAGCACCCTACAAGGATATCAAGTACGATTTAATTAAAATGAAAGATGTATATTGAGAGAGGGTAAACCTGGTCCAAGAACGGATGCTTGGAAAACACCTTCATAGATAGGCAATCAGTATCATCCATAGCATCGCCTAATAAAATTTTAAATATACTTTTTACAATGTGCCCCTGAGTGGGTAGAGTACTGCCTCTTCGTGTTAAATTTTCCTAGTGGGTGTGAATCACTATTCGTGTGTTGGTGATCCATTAACTGCACTTTAACAAAGCCATGAGAACTTTCCACACTGAAGGTTCCCCAAGTTACGACAAAATTTCAGCGTATTTACCTCGTTGATCCATCACCGCATGTAAAGAAATTATTTTCAGGAATACGTCTAACAGGCCATCATCGTGAATGACCCTAAATATTTAACTTCATCGATGTTAAATCAGAATTCAAGAAACTTACACGGAAATTTCCTGTAATTAAATATCTGTTAATAAAATTTGAGAAGCTTTATGTCTTCTGCTATTACCAGATAAAATTTCTCTTAGTTGCCGTATACGCGTTTCATTTTGTTAATGACATAGCTCACATATTGGCTATAAATTTTATGTATGTGGCCATCTGCGTCAACAATCTACGGAGACAATTCAGAAAATTCATCAAATAACATTGCTGTTGTTCAGTTGTATCACTATTAAAATGCATCTATTTTTGTGGATATTGATAATAATAAAAAAATGGTTCTAAAACAATTTTCTGTAATACCGTGCTCCTTATTGATTATTTAATTATTATTGTTATTCTATACTATATAAAATGGACTATACACACACGAATTCGAAAACCAACAACCCTAGTTGTAATTGCAAATAGTTCCGTGAATAATTAATGTTCTCTCTAATTCACTCAATTATTAACATTTTAGCTTATATACCAGCAAGCTAATTAGAAGTACTCGTGCACGCGTAATCCTAAAGCGAGTTATAAACTAATGTAATAGTAAATAAAGTGCCGACTGTAACGTTAATAACCAATTTACGTAATGGTTAGGTAGCGGTAATTTTATCCAGCAAGTGAAACCTTGATGAAGCATCACTATTTAGGCGTATTATATAAGTTATGGTGGAGGCGCTGGTGCAACCTACAGTTTTATTTCTAATTTAGTTTGTTGGGATTCTTCTTTAAATCATATAATACAGTTACGCGCATTAAAAGGAATTTGCGAAAACGCAGCTCAAATTCCACAATGACAAAGTCCAAGTTTGTTTCTTACGAAAGCATAAAACTCTGTCAACTATAATTTTCTATTCATAGCTTAAATTCGAATGTTAGTTGGGCTGTTATTTATGCAAAGTAAGTTCCTAATCACTGTACGCGCTAACCATTGTTAGGTAAACCAAAAGCAGCTTTCTATGAAAGAAAACGAAAACTGAGGGAAGATTAGCATAAAGGGTGCTATGCTTTTCGTTTTCAATGGGAAGATGATGTATACTTCACTATAACTTCGAATATGTGGCTCAAAGTTAGAAATTAATCAGGGTCTTCTTACTATTTCATTTAATCGCGATAGCAATTGTTTAATCAGAGGCAATCTTGACAATCCTACTCGGACAAAGAATTTCAATCGCGCATTTATACTTTTAGAAACAGCATAAAGCATGTGATGTAGAAAAATATTATATTAAATCGGAAGATATAGTATGTGAGAGAATTGAATATAAGATAAGTTATTTATCCGTTCGACAACTACCGTCGTTGGCTGAACTTTATATAATCTCTTAACTCCTCCACTACCTAGATAGTAGAAGACAAAAGGAGTTGAGACTACTGACGGCGAGCTTATAGCCGTGTTAGTCGAAAAAAATTGGGGGGGATGGAGATTGCCCGGGAAAACTATGTAACTATGCATACATATATCTTTGTATATTAGTGTGTGGTAAAACTTGATCTAACGCAAAGTACACACAATATATGTTTTTTTAACGATAGTGTGAGAATATTAATTCACCTAGAGTATAGGAAACGTAACAGCTGTCGCTGAAACGAAACACAAGTCTCTTACATGAGTAATTGCTCTTTCACGCTATGTATCCGCTCCGAGTTTTGATATTAGAATGACACGTCCTTCACTGATTCGAATATCGGCGACATAAAAGCCTAATTTATATTTCATAAATTATAATTAATTATAATAAATAGATAAATAAATTATTCAGATTAACAGTTCGTACACAGCTTGGAACAATTTAGCAATGTTTTCTTATAGAACAACAATCAAACAAGCGATGACAATATCGATTAGTTTGCATCATATACATACATATGTGCTCACATGGATACGTTACTATGAATAGCTAGTTAACAATAGAAAAGCATTAATGTATGCTCGAACGTACCAACATAAACAAAGTATTAGGGTATGTGTTTGTCTGACGTCAATACTGCACAATGGCCTCTAATGGAAATTAGCTCCATAATACTGAACTTTACACTTTATGTTTAGGGAAGTTTATAAAGTAATTTAGTCGTCAGTTAAATATGTATGCCATTCATTGTGATTTCTTTGGGGTGTAATTACGTACCTTACGGAAAACGAGAACAAAAGAAGTATGATCAGAAACTGTATACTTGCAGTCTAAGAATGGTTTTAATGAAAATTTCATTACGCTCTATCATTTAATCGAGGCCTCTACCAATTTTAGTGAAGTAATTGTAGAGTATACTTCACTAATTTGTTTCCTTTTTACATTGAAGACAGAAATTCGAAATTTTACAGCGATTATGGTTGATTATTTGATGCCATCGATCAAAGTAGTTTTATTACATTCGTAGGTAATTTTTAATAGCACCCCCTATTCTCAGTTCTAACGTTATATTTTAATGTAAATCGCCACCATATATCTAAATAATTTAGGGAATCGGCTGCTAATTATAAAATTTTGCAGTTTTTGTACGAGAGATATCATATTTTTTCATTCAGTATAGATACCACATTCACTGAAAGAAAATGTAAAGCATACCACTGAAGATTTCACAAAATGCTATTAATTTCTGCTATCTTAAAGATAGAAATAATACATTGAGCGCAAATTACGAAACCATAAAGTAACACGGAATTGAAATTAGGAAGCTAAAATAAATTCTTGTGAATTATTGTATTTCATTTGAAAAACCCAAGTTAGCAAATACTTTATCTTAATCTAGTGACATTGGTAGTGGAAGTTTTAAAATTAGTCTCTCTGGAGGAACAGTCGGAGTACGGCGATACGGGAAAGAAAATAATTAGAATATATTTCCGTGACCTTAAATAAACGTTTTATACGCTCATTTGTCATCGTGCTAACGCAAACGGATAAATCCAGTTAAATAGCGACATCCATAGCGGCATCTCCTGTTGTCTCAGGATAATAAATTGCTTCATATTTCACTTTCCATTCAAGCTAAAGAGCTTACATTGGAAATTTGGTTAATTGCTTAGGAGCAGCAAGATTTAGAAGCAAAAGTACATAGATATCATAAAATAAGCTTAATTGTGAATTTACACAAGGAATTGTGGGCCACTTTAGACTCCAACAGCTCTAATGTAACGTTCCTATCACGTACAATTATTTTAAAGATATAGTAATATTGCTTCACGGTGTGTATGGTAAGTATTAACCGACATTTTACGATGCATAAAAAAAGTGGTAATGTGATAGAGATGGGTCGTGGCGAACCATTGTGTTCATTGTTAATGTTCAGAGACAAGGATGCACTTGAGTTTAACGAATCAACAGTAGAATCGCGAACACTATGAGGTGCCGTTAAGTATCAAAAACTGAAATGAATGTTTCTTAGACAACTGAAAATTTATAACACAAAAGACTAACATTTGCTCGTCTTCCGGCAGTAGCTAAACATGCTTCAGCAGGCCTTGTTATTGCTTGAACCGGTTTACATACAGGTACTAGAATGCTTTTGAAAGACAAATTGTTGGTTTTCTTTTATTCCTATAGAGATTCAGATGCTGAGTGCTACAAATAGTATTACATCTTTTCTTGTCAATTTCATTATTTATTTTATTCCCGAATAAAGTCTCAACATTCGGAAAATTTCCAAATTACTTCGCAACGATAATTCAGTATAATCTACTCATAAAATTCAACTCCGGAAGTACGTTCCTATAAATTGCGCATAAGTATGGTCGTAAAGTTTCGCGAAAGACGTTTATTTCAGCGTTATTCCTTCGCCTAACGATGAGATCGATAAATAAAATTAGAGAGTCGCGTGGAAAATTATGACGATACGTTGCGGCTGACACTAAAGAGCATCCTCAGGGAACCCGTCCACTGGGTGAAATTAATTCCGGAGAACTATTGACGCAAGTTACACAGGGAGTAACGTAATGTGAAGTAATGCGCGGTGTTTACTCCGTAAAATTGTTAGAACTAGTAGTTGCCTCACGCGATGGAAGCGCGCACGTTGTTTAAACAGTGTTGTATGTTAAAATGGTAAACTAACTTCCGGAAAATGTTTTAATCATAAAGGAAGTGCTGACTTCTATTCTTAGGACTTGAATATTAGTACTGGCGGAAGTATAACCTATTCCAAAATATACGAGGTGTAACCCAAAACTTCCGAGAATTTTCTAGTAAAGGGCACCTCAATTTCCCCTTCAAGTAATCATCTCAACGATTTTTCCATTTTCGGAAACACCATTGGAAGTCGAAACGCTTTAAGATGTTCAAGGCTAGTTGCGACTCCATTTCAATACATTCAAAATAGTAGAAGTCAGGGAGCTAGAATATCTTCCCCTAGTGTCGCAACAAAACTTCCCATTGACAGTCTTACCAGGTGGAATAAATTCCTTGTGTTTCATTTTCTCGGTTGGAGTTTGTTGAGATGATTGGTACACTAGTTCAATTCTTTCACGAACATCATGAATTGTCTTCAATTTTCGCGAATCATTTTACGGATTTTTGTGATCATTTACGGTGTTGTGCATGTTGGTCAACCTAACTGCTTATTAACCTCCACAGATTCGCAGCTTTCCTTGAAATGCCTGAACCACTCAAATGTTCTTGCTTGACACAAAGCAGTCTCATCAAAGGCCCTGGTGGTTTTCAGTTGTAATTCTTGAGCTTGAAGCAAGATTTGATACAAATCTGCGGCTCTTTTGCGTCAGCCATTTGGAAATTCGTAGAAGCTCAAGAACACATTGCAACGCAAACTATAATAATTCATAAAAGAATGCGCCTACGATGACGAATGGCAGTTGAAAAGTGTACCAAAAGGCGCTTAGTGGCAAGGCACCGGAATGTTTTTGGTTTGAGCGGAATATTCTTGGATATTTTGCATATGTATTCCATCTGAATATAAAAGTTATGATATAGCAATACGTAACTTCGAAGTAATTTAAGTTGAGTATATTGGTATTTTTCAGTTAATTGTAAAAGTACACTTTTATCACGATATTTGACTGTCGGGTAGTATTGTTTTGTATTACAAATAATAATTTTAAAATAAACTAGCATGTTAAAAGGCTAGGTACAAATTACATCACTTTGGAAGTCCAACGATCAAACAGAAACAAAGAATGGTCATCATTACACGTCGGTCCGGTGTGGGTAAATCGGTGTGATAATCTTAACAATGCTAATGCATAGTAGCGGCGCGGCGGTGGTGACGTAAATGGGAGCTATAAGATCTAAATAAGGGCGCTGGTACAATATCGAACAAAACCTAGCAAAGTAACGTAACTCAAAAGCTCCTGGGAGGAATTTTCACAAAAACAGATCGTTTTTTGATGTCTATCGAAAATAAAGCAGTTCATTCTGAACTTTTCTTAAAAAAGCTATTCTCGAAAAGAGAAAACAAATTAACTTTATTTGAAGATAACCTTCAACATCTGTATATAAGAATAGAACTAAAAGCAAAGCTGGTCACAATCCTGTGGAGGCGATTGGGTAATTCTTGTTAGCGCTTACCTTCGCTCATATTCGTATGTAACAAGTTTCCTAAATCCAAGCAACGGAATATCACTGTTTAGTTCCAATTTGGCTTGAAATTACACAAAAGCTCGTGTTATTAACGTCTGAACAACTAGGTTTGGTTTGAATTATTTCTATAGTTTATTTAAACTTCATTGTGGCAATCATCTCTTGTTATGCGATATAACAACGATTCCTTTGACAGTTATTGTTTGATCATAACAAAGTAACTTATCAATGGTTCAAGTTCGTCAGTTATTACAATTATTGAACACATCCGCTTTATTTGCACAACAGCAACATATCAACTATATTAAATAAAGTGGATAATCGTCTTTTAACTTGTAATACAAGTCGGGAGAAGTCCGCGATTCGATTTATAGCATTTACCTACTCATATTAGAAATAAATTAACGGTAGTCTTTAACAACGCATACGAAAAATTATAGGCCGCATTAATAATAACAAACACTGTAATAAAGACATCGTCAATTCGTACTCATTGTATCCAGCTACGTAATTTTCCATTAAATATCGGCAATTTGAGCGAAACGCTTCATAGTATCTAAATTTAATTTCAGAAAATGTCAAAGATATAAAAGCATCGATTAATTTATAAACAGTTACACAGCAATTTTCATAAAGGTTCCAATATCGACGACAACAAAGTTCACGAAATAAGGTCAAGGATAGAACTTTCTCATCAGGCAGGTTACAATTAGAATTAAAATACGTCATAGTTTTATATATATATATATATATATATCTTTCCCGGAATTTATAAACTACTTACCGACTAATAAGTCGAAGCGGACTTACCTGAAACAGAAAAAGAAAATGTATATTAAAACCAACAAATTAAATTTAGAATAAAATGCTCTAACAATGCATTATTGGCAAGCATACATGTTTCCGAAGATGCTCCTGTACTGAACTTCCAAGACCAGCCCTAGTTAGTTAAGTTACGAACTATGTCCAACAACTTGTTTTAGTTTTCGTTTAAATTGACGTCCAAATTTTGTTCGCATTTGCAATTAGAATTACCAAACTGTGAGTTACAATGGTAATCATTAATCATACTTAAAAACACATGAAAAAATTGCTAGAAACAATAACCAAAAAACCAAGCCGTTATACCTCCTCGTGGCATCGATTGAGTCGTTTACGGCAAAAGCAATCAGAGAAGAGAAAACATTAGCCAACGGATATGTTTCTGGCTAGCCGTCATCAACGTCGCTTCGAGTGTTTCTTTACCTGGGGTCCAGAAAGCAACGACGAAAACCTGGTACTGATCCTAAACCAACTCTTGGACTGCTGAACTTGAGAAGGAGCGCACCTGTGAGACTTGGATACTTGCATATGTAAATAATTCCTAGAGGCTTACAACAAGGTGTTAAGAATATATAAAGATGTCTTGCTGTGTGATGGCTAAGTATTACCTCATTATCTATAGTATACTATTTACTATTAAGTTAATCTAGTTTGTTCGTATAAACTTATTGTTAGTTTATGATTTATAACTTTAGCTTTCGACCAAAATATATGAAGGTTACAGAACGTATTGTACACTACATTCCAAAAATTTGGAATAAATTTATGAATCATTTACTGATAATTATTTTTAAAAAGAACGCGATTTACATTTCTGATTGGCTACCGACTGAACCTATTCTCCACCCTCGCCTTCAACCACTTGAGTTGTAACAAGTTACAGGGTACCCGTTATATCTTATTCTTAAGCATTTCAGCAGTCAAATATAATGAAAACAACTTTCTGAGACTCCCTAGGCAAACAAAAATAAAACTAAAGAAGCAATTAATAAGAAATTAGGAATAAAAATTCTTTGTCAAAATATTACGATATATTTATATTTAGATGTTAAAAAGTGAGCGATCCTGGTATCAAGGTCCCCGAGGTGTAGCAGTTAGCATGCTCGTTCTTCAAACGGGAGATGATAGGCTCAAGTCCTTACCCAGATGAGGTTTCTTCGAACAATATTAATTACGTCGGAAATACCAAAAAAATTCCAGATTTTCGTAATTCACCGACAGAAACCAAATTAGATTAAACTGTATACATGATTTCTCCATTATGAGGTTGAAATGCTTTTATTCCCATGCAAAAGTTATAACTTACCTTTGAACTTATCTTATCTATCCTATCCTATGTTGTTTAAAATTATCTAGTTGTTAGATGATCCTAACAGTACATCAGGAAAAGTGCTCACACATTTTTGTTCGTAAAGGTGTGCAAAAATACTTATGGAAGTGTCAAATGTCATCCTCCAAATTCGCACAGATACGAACCCCAGCTATTTGATGAGGGTTTCGACAGATTTACACGTGTGCGATTAAACCGACTCGACTGGGCAAAAGGAAGGTGTCTAGCCGCGTAAACTACCAACAAACAATTCGGGTATTTATTGGCTCGTTTGGTCCCTCGCTATTCGGAAGATTCGATATTCAATATATCTCCAGTTTACAGAATAAATAAAATTTCGTCCGTTTACGAGTCTGCGATCAATCAACGGTAACCCCGGATACGATGTTTTTATTGCGAAGTAATGAAAGCTTTTGTGGTCGTCGCAGGTGACGGAAATGGTTTCTTCTTTGGAAATATCTACGAGGGATGTTTAGGAATTTCTCGTTCCGGCAAAGAAAATATAAAATCTTAGATTATCACTTTCCAATGTCTTTCTGTGGGTCAACGACTAACAATGATCCAAAGTTTGAATGCTTTTAGAATTATAACTCGGCAAAAGAAGATGCCTTAGCATTGACTAAGAAGAGAAACAGTAGTCCCTAGAGTATTTATATTTTAAATAAATTGTAAGAAGTAAAAAGGAGACAACGATTTCGCGACAACTACAACCAAGGCGAAACTGTTTTCTCTTTCTTGTACACTTTTTAACATACTTCCACCCATAGTTTGAGCTATTCATTCGTTTCTGGGCGTAGATTGTAGAATATTTTTCGAAACCATCATAATCGTTAGTACCATTGGAATTTTATTGCACACCATGATACCCAACTGGTTTATTCTTATACCAATTATGGCGAAGACTTTGTGTGCATATTTAGTTTTATATCTGCTTCATATTTCATGGTATTAATGTAAACATAAATAAATTTGAGGAATCAAAAGTATTTAGTACGAACTGCAGCCGCAGCTCCATACTGACCCATAACTAATTTCACCAATCCGAGCAGACTTCAATACAAAATTTTAATTATTTCACCATTATCCTTCCCGGTTTAGTAATTTACACCTTCGTGTAATTCATCTCTAGGCAAAACTGCGAATCGTTTTAAGCATTTGTGCAACTATCCATTCTATACGGAGGTTACTAAAAGGATTAATTAGTTGCCGGCACTGGTTATGGTTGTGCAAACAGGTTTACTAATGCAAAATAGAATTATACAACTGCCGGATACACTGTTTACCGACTACAGCACGCTAGTTGGAATTTTGTTGTGTTGAGGAGATTATTATTTATCGATTAGTGGAAACTACCCCAATATTTTTATATCCGGGAGAAAGGGAAATAAACGCGTCCGAATAACATAATCGATTTAATCAGCTCAAGAATGTGCATTTGAATTATTCACCGTCTACCGTTCACGTAACAGTTAAATTTGTGTAAAAAAAATCATGATCAGAATCGCGAAGCAAAGTTATTTGGTTCAGGCGTAAATTTACAAAACAAGAATGACTTGTTTCTACTTAATAAAAAAAATGTAATGAAGTTAGACAAATAATTATTGTTGAAGTAACACCGGTTATTCAATGTGCGTCTAAGCCGGCAGTTCGGTAGTATTGGTCCAGATCGTGTATCTAAGCACGCTTCGGCGATGCGGGTACGTTACCTTTCCAGCTACTAAATTTCATAACAAACATAACAGGAAATAAAACACTTTTCTGTTAAGAAAATACTTTTCAGATGACACAGCATGTAGCAGATGGCAATTATGCAGGAACTATGTTAATTGAGAGTTAGTTATACTTATCTTTGTCCTTAAAATATTAGATGTGTTGCATATTTTTCATATTATCCATGTGGTCTCCGTTGAAGTCAATTAGCATTTAGTGTTTTTAAATTTGGACTCTGTATTTAGTTATTATTTAGCGTTTTCCCTGTATTTTACTTGCATATTGTGTTCAACTGAAATACATGAAAAAATTGAATCGTCCACGCCCTTTCATTTACGCCACCATCGCCAGGTTTGGACATTTTTCACTAATTCTAATGATTTTTGAACTAATCTGATGATTTAGTGAAAACGTTTGCTTTACAAAAATTAATATTACCAGAACCATATATTAGTGTAACTCACATTATCAACGAGTCTCACAAACTAGACGGATCAAACTGTTGTAGTTACATCATGAGTAAGTAGCCACACAATACTTTATAAAAGAAAAATCGCACCTTTGTTGTGATATTCAATCATTAATGTTATAAACAAACTTCCTGTTCCTAATAAAACTTGGAAAATGTCAGCAAATTATACCAGTAACGTTGTAATGAATTGATTAAAGTTTGTCAAACTTATTAATACTGTAACAGGGGCTTAAGATGTTCATGTATACTTACTATACATGATTACTATATACTATATATTGTGTGGAATTACAATTGTAATAATCTAATGATTTTTCATGGGCCAATTCAGTAAGTTTTGTAATTTCAGGCTGGCAACGCTCATTACCACCAGCCGCTACTGCCAATTTTATAATTACTTGGTATATATTTCACCACATATATTTTGTATTTCTTTGTTTTTTCTTCCTAAAGGGCGCTTAAAATCGCCATCTATTGTCGCTTTCTTTAAGTATTAAGCGTTCATATGAAAGCACACAAAACCTTTCATTTTGCCTTGTAACCGTGCGTATAATAGAAGTAGTGGCAAACACGAATATGAAAAGTAGAGAAAAAATTGTTCGCATATTACTTTTGCTAATGAAAGAAAATGAAATTATCTACGACGAAAAAGCATACAACTGTGCTACTTCTTATTTAGAAAATTCTATTAAACATCCGGTACAGAGATTGGAGAGTTACGTTGAATATTAACAATACTGTTCGCTTTGGTATAAAGCGCTTATAGAGGCACACGCGTTTGCAACTTTACCTCCATAGAAAAAGCGTCTGTGAGCGAAAGTTATTACGTTGAACTGTATTTATTAGCGTTCACATTCTCAAAAGAAACGAATAAAGTCACGCTTACAAGAGCTTAAAGCGCCTAAAGTAAACGCACCCTTTGTGCTATTTTAAGAGAGAAATTATGTTGAAACGTTGAGATGTCTTAATCGATTATAAATATGAAAATTTACCACTTTAAAAAACGCAATTTCTACTTCCTTGTATATGTACAGAAATATTTTCATGACAATATTTGTAACTTTCTTTTAAAGAACAAATCAAACATGATGGTTTGATCATTAAATCCGTGTGCACTAAGCTAATTTATATTACCAGGGTTGCCAGCTTCTTTCAGCAATTAATAGCCAATTTCAGGAATCAAAATGGCGCGCATATAGCCAAATTTATGATTAGAGAGCATCAGCTGGATTTTCATAACAAATAATTTTCAAGAGCTATATGGATATAAAACAGGCCATTAAATTATCAAAAGTGATGTATATAATACCATTGAATAGCACTTCCTTTTCCCGTTCTTGATTTTATTTTCTATGTTTAGCAAGTCTTCCACTTATTTTTGGAGAAATGATTTCTAACATTCTACTTTAACCACAGTATATGAATAAGAATGAAAAGAATACAGTAATTCCACTCGACCGTTTTCTTTCGTCTTCTTCTATATATAGTTCAAGGGCCACCAAATTGGCGAATTCGAATTCGAAAGGCAGTCGAACAACTTCGCGTTTTAATAAGCACACGGACAAGAACCTTGTAGTGACTATTTCTTTTGATAAACATCAATTATTTTAGTTTAAATATATTTTAAAAGTCACCTTTCTAGGTGGCTCCCAGTAAAGTATTGATAATATTTTCTTTACTAGTAGGGGAAAGGTATACAGAGGAAAGGAAAGTCCTTTTTTCTCACAAATTCTTTAAAATCAATGAACTTGTGACACAAATTTTGGAATTTTCTTCAACTTTCCCAACGTATTCATAACTCCAACATGGATAAGGGACATAGTATATAAAGTCACAGTTCTGAAATCAAAGATTCCTCTGCCGAGACCTTACCGACTAGAAAAGAAATATGAAAACATGTAATAAACTCAAAATATTTATTAGGGTAATAATAATGCCACAAACGCACATACATAGTTAATGTCTCTCGCAACTGCCAGTAGATGTGTATTCCTAACAACATCTCAAGAAGATGTGGACATTTTGCCTTGGGGTATTCCATTACAAACAGAGTACATTATCATATTTTCATCTTTTAAAACGTTGAGGTTGGCCATGCTAGGCACAATTTCACTCTAATAACAAACATCTCTACTGCATAAATTCGCCATATGCTATGGGAGCGCAACACGTTACTATGTCTGCATGAAATTGAAACGATTGCCAAACTCTTGCGCCAATTTAACTAAGTAATAGAATATGAGATCGAGCTCTTATACTATTAGATAACTTCATATCACATCGTAATATCCACCGTTGTAGCGTGTATCAAGAATAGAAGCTGTTGTAGTATATCATGCTGCTGCAAAGTGCGCTCTCTTAATTAACAAATAGTAGCAAAGGACATTCGCGACTTAACCGCAAACGGAGCGGTCGGATTTCGGTTAACTTGGGTTTAGAGTTGTATCAGTAATAGTTCCACGAGGGTTAATTCAAGACCATATATTTCATGGCTACGAATTATTTATTTTGTTTGAGGCTGTGCAAAATTATCTGAAAACAATTGCTGATAGTTACTATGTTGCCAAAAGTATTAAAAATAAGTTTAAGCATAAATATGGATAGAGGCAAGCTGATCGATGAAAACCGTCGATCTGTTATAGTTAAATTACCCAAAAGTGGCAGAAATATGTGAATTAGTATTTTTATCCCGGTATTGTGTAAGAAACATAATGCGCTTGTAAAAAACAGGTAATTCAGTTGCACCAAAGGATCGATATACAAGAAAATCTAAAACCATAGACATTAACAGAAGAGCATTACATAGAATATTTCGGGAAAATATACGTCTTAACTACGGACAAATCAGCACATTATGGAATGGAGCAATTGCAAAATATTAAATTATTTAATTTTAAATTTTGTTAAAGTGTTCAATTAATTGTAGTAATAATCAAAAAATACATATTTTAACTTTAATGACTAATATCTGTTTATATGAAACTTTAGCGAGTGGGCCAAGTGATTCGCGGGCCTCATATATATTTAAATGGAATTATTGTGTAATGCTATTATTAAGTAAGGGTAAGATAAATTAAATAAAATTAATTTACAAAGAACAATAAATTAGTGGCATTCTTGAAAAGCCTTACGTATTGCTGATAAATCTTTTGCTGTTATACGAGGTACCGTATGTATAATTAAAAGTCCAGGAATTTTAATACAGCCCCGTCTTATTTATTAAAACTGAATTTTATCCTAAGCACGTATATAGCACATATTTCCAGACAAAGTCATGATGTACATGTGTGAATGAATCTCTTGTGCCTACTAGGCGACGACACTAGAGAATTTTTTTTGCCAAACTCGTTTACGATACAAAATATAGAGAGAAAATTTTTAAGAATTACTGATGACATCCCAGGTGCGTAGGAAATGGACTTTTCATCATTTGTTTGGTCTGAGTTACGGTTTATTGGTTATAGATTTTACTTAACGTTCTGGCTGCTTTTCTTAGCATACCTTACATCGTTTTAAATTTGAATTAAACGTGCCATTTGTGTTAGAATAATTTAATATGCGTAAACAAGTAATAAAACGGAAGACTGCTGTTTTCTAAACTTACCCGGCATTCGGTTTGTCTAGGAAATACAAATTGTTTCCTGATAAAGCAAGCATTATATTTAGAGTATAAATCAGGCGGATTTATATCCACGCTCACCTTATGTGTTCAGCCTTTGTATAGGTTACACTGAATCCAATTTACGTCAATCGTTTTATAACAAACGGTTCTTTCTATCTCCTAGTCTTAGGAGTTCGTTTCAGACGTGAGCCCCTCTTCTTTAATTTAATACATAGAGGGGCATTGGAAATGGCAGGTTGATGTTTTCAATATGTTTGGAGGCAACTGGCGATGACAAAATTGCAATGTTAACAAACATAGACAAAATATCTTTTTTAAATGAATTACGTTAAATTACATCCATTTTTAGCTCAATTTCAATTTTATATTTCTATAAATTTTATGTATAATGCTCGGGTAAAAGGTAGTACCAGTCAACTGATAATGAGCTCCAGTAAACGCCGTAAAATGTTTTTGAATACTTTCGAAAGAATATTTATATTAATCTTGGTAAAAGCCTCGTGTTTCGCTTAGCTCAAGTTTGATATGGAATTGGATAGGTAGGATTCTAATGAAGCTAGAGAATTTAAATGCCCTTTAGAAAGGTATTTGCAGCAAGCATTTTCCTTATTTTGAAGATAGAGCTCTGAATGTGAGTCCAAATTGTGAATTTTGAAGTCATTCAAAATAGGATTTAAAGATGGAAATGAAACGAAAACAAAAACCTCAGGTTGGAAAGGTAGATAATTTTAACGATGGGGATCTTGAAGTATTGGGAGAGTACCATTTTATTTATCACGCTACAAGGGATGACCACGAACTCGGAAATTCAAAAAAATTCTAAAACTTTGGGAACATTTATACTTCGTAATTCTTTTGCGCAAAAACACTTTGAACTAGCAAAGATATACTGTGGTTATTTACGATTGTGGGCAGCAGGAGGATGAGACGGATCTCACACAATCTACAGGTCACAATAGGTCTAAAAATCGCTGTAATTGCAGCAAACCGTAACCACCTAACATGGTCTTCCTAATTGACGCCAGCGCAGGGCACTTTTTGGTAGGTATGTTCAGTCAGAATCCCAATAACCATGCGCATGTTCGGTTAAGTGATTTTTTCTGTGGGGACGAAATTATTTTCATTCTGTCTGTTTTTATGAGTAATCGTTCCCATCCTTTCATAACTCGCAGACACAAGCGACCGAATGGAAGATTCTTGGCCGTATACTGTCATGTTTCAACGGCCTCCATTGCAAGGATTTCTCACCTTTTCACACGAGTGGTGTCAGGGAAAAATAGATTCACAACAACATTAACTAACAAGCTTTTTTATGGCACGAAATGTAACACTGAATCATATCATGCTTTTCTTGATCATAAATCCATGTTGCAAATTTAAAAAATATTTTTATTAAAAAAAGACCTTATTAAGCACATATTCAACTATATACACTTTTTTCAAAAATCAATAATAACGGAGCTATAGCGACCGATCCAAATAAAAAGAGAAACAGTTTCTTTGAGATATCCAGCTACCCGTGCATTTTTATCAAAAAACAAGGGGCTCGTTCGTACAATCGAGCTCGTAAAACTGTAATTTTTTCCTCATTTGATCGTCTTTCTGTTGGCGTCAGCTTGCGAAATTCCCATACTAAACATCGGAAAACTTATGTAAAAATAGTTGCATGTTTTTCTGTTTCTGGATATAATTAAGGGTTCTATTAATACTATGAGTACTAAGCTTAATTAGAAGCTCACGCCTGTTGTACTGACGTAAACGGAAGAAAGATACAATCTTCTAAGTTGACGCTTGCGCTTAATTAAGACAAATTACCCTATTCATTATCTATTTTTGCAAGTAACGGAATTAATTTTCCGATACTGTCACTCATTTTGTTTTAGAAATCCCACTGTAACTATTAATAGAAATATATGCATTGTATATGCATCTTGAATAAGTCATCACCTGCTCGAGGATTATGTATGCCCGACGCGGTGGACATCAAAATGAAATAATAAAAGCGGCACCTCATAAATCTCCTACGTATGTAAGTGTCCTCCACATATACATACGTCTATCCTATGTATATATATCGAGTGACTTGGAAAGCTACTTTTCCACTTGACCTATTTCCACACATGACCGTCGTACGTAATAGTTAACGATTTTTACTATACTTTTTTAATACATCATAAGCTCACATATCAAGGTAACAGGTTACAATTACAATAAAATAAGTGCACGAATAGCTATGAAGGACCATAAAAAGGTACTATTGCATCATTTTGTCGTAAGGGCTGACCCGTTGGCAATATGTCTGCAGTTTGTGGATACTTGTCTAAAGGAACGATGTGGGTTTCATAATGTTGATTTGCTTGCATCGATTTAGTAATAATCTAGTCATTAATTTGGTTTCAAACACCACATTATGCGTTCGGGAACTGTTGAAAACCTTGGTTAAAAGGTACAGGATCTTAATTAATTAATTAATAATGGTAATCGACAGCTCGGCAGCTTTAAAAGCACTTACTGCACTCGAAGCAACATCAGACTGTATTTAGATGTTAAATATACTCGGAGAAAAGGGCCTGAGCATTCTTTTCGTATTTCTTTGGAGATGGCAAAGATGGAGATCAAAAGACAACTACATCAGTGGCATAAAGAACATTGAAGAAAAGAATCACGGGTTCCTGGTAGAACACTCAAAGAAAAAGCCGGAGAAATTGTTGGTCGTTAGTAAATCCAATGTTAGAATGATGGACACCGTAAATGATCACTTCACTAAAGAGAGATCTGCATAAAATGGGATTTGTGTCTGAACCTATATGTAGAGGATGTGGTAAGGTAGAGGAAACTCCTCTATGCCTTATAAGCTATATAAGCTATTGTGAAACAGTAAAGCACAAGACACAACTTAAAACGACCCACTGAGACCACTTCGTTGTAATAATGATAACAATAATAATTATAATAACTTTAAGCTTAACAAAAAATAATAAATATGGAAAAGTGTAAGGTTGTGCGCACGATTCATTTCAACAATAAGTCCAACTTAAGCAAACGAGACCATATAAAACCTGTTTCAAAAAATTTCCAAATCTCCGACTCGTTTGTGTTGCAATTCTCTGTTTTTAACACTCATATTTTCTATATCGATATGTTTCTCTTTTCCAGATTTTTGTATACTACTCATGTAAGTATATGACCGTGGTTGGCCGACCAATGGCTTCTAATAACGAGTGATAGTCGTCTTATTAGGCGGAAGGTGATAGCCCTGGCTTGCAGCTTCCAGGTGATGGTGACCAGCTTTCTAAGCACTTTAACCGTTATTAAAACCATACCGCCATACCGCCTTAACCACTTATACGCGTCCTAACCATGGTGCAACACCACATAGCTTACTTTATAACTTATTTTCGTGGCTTCCTTGGCTACCAAAATACTTTAATATTTATTCACTATGGCGGATTAAGGAGCTAATTACTCTTTACCTCTTTTTCTCGGCAGTTGGGGCTTGTTACAGCCAACTGCCGCTTCTCGGGGCGCTGATCATACGTCCGATTGCCTTGGTCGCCAAAGGAAGACTCTTTTTTATATCGATATTGGGAAATATATCATTCTCATTTCGCGCCTTCTCCCTCAGAATATCGTTGTTTGCGGCGACATCTCGCATCAATCACGAGCCGCTCAAAAAATCAGGTAAGGGCCAATTTCCTTGAACAGAGTAGCTGACTAGCCACTGACAGTCAACACAGCGTGGAAATTGTAGGCTGCTTTTGTCAGCGCTCTCAAAAGTAGTTGTGAGGAGCACAATTTTAGTGCATGTGGTTTAGTTAACCTCAAAAATGAGTAGTACTAACAGCAATCTTAATAATACAAATATAACTCATAAGATTATTTTGAAAGAAATTGTTTAATAAAATATTAGTTTCAACCTGTACAAAAAATCCAAACCTTTACGAAAATTCGTGAACGTCGTCCTTGGAATACTATGTTATATGACTACTCCGTTTATCTCTCCAACAGAGGTAAAATCGCCACGAAAAGAACGCTATGTTGGTCGTATGATTCCTTTAATCGACCTTTACAATAGTATCTCACTCGTTGTCTGAGAACCAGATCTATTGTAAAAGCGTTTGCTTTTTTAATGTAATCACCAGCGAGCGTATCCAACCGCCTTTGGCTTCTATCCGCGATAGCAGAATAAAGGGACTTATCTAAGCTTGCGTAACTATCGCTATTCATTAAATTCGCTGAGAAGCAACAATTTTAAGTCCTAATGGCTTTACGACACTCTAGTAGCACGTTCGTAATGTTAAGATATACTAAAGTGATGGAAGCAGTAGAGGCACTAAAATTTGCAAACTTTCGTTGCCTTCGTTCATTTTAATTGAAGAGTATTAATACGGGAAGCGTGCCTCTTTTCTTTATTTCTGCATTAATTACTGAAAATAATTTTACTTCCTTCGATGAAATAAAATTTATTCTATATTCTGAAATATGAATAAATACTTTGTAAAATTTAATAGAGAAATTTCTTGGAACCTCATTATACTGCGATACAAAGCAGACACTCTTCAAATTTGAATTTCTAAGTTTTATATGCTTATCCATCGATAACGGATTGAAAACAAAATGGAGAGGACATCGTGGAATGGTGGAAGAAAATAATTGATTCTGGGTTTCCTATTAATGAACGCGGTGTCATTATCACGCCTTCACGAATCGGCAACGACAAACACAACAACGAACCTTTTTCATCATTAAGTGCTTTTCACAGATTTTTCTCGTTATTCGATCATTTTAGTTTATTATCTTAAGTACAGTATAATGATAGGTTCTACTAAACGTAAAACCGAATAAAATTACCCTGTCTTTCAATAAAATAGTTTCAATTTATTTGCAGTGAATGTTTTATGTGCGCATTTGTTTTAAAGTTCTTTAAAATCCTGTGTTTCTCACCTTTTACGTCAATGCTGCAAATCCTCTTCTCCTGAATCCCCACTAGCTGTTTTCTTTAGCTTCTCGGGTGAATTTTCTCTGTTTATTCCTTCAGAGTATTTCTTCAATAATTTTTAACAGTTCTGCATCAATTGCAATTAAATTTTGATATTTTACGGTTACTCAAGTTAAAATAAAAATTTATAAAACGTGGTATAAATGGACGCGCTTACTTCAATGACTCACTACAATATTGGAATGTTTTGAAAGCTTGGCAGTATACCAAACTGACGTGTGGTATTGAATTAAAATGTTGGGTGTAATCTGATACTTCTGATTATGCCAGAACTAGCTGGCAACTTTGTTGTTTTAAATGGAACACCTTATGTGGTATCACACTTTTGAATTCCTGGTTCAATTTCAAGGTATATTCGATACGAGAACTACGTTGCTACTTCTGACCATATTTGAAGTATTTGGATTTTTTGAAAATTTTTGATAGGTTTGCAATATTTGCCCAATTAGTGGAGGAACGACCACTGCTAATTATACTTGATGCGGATGTTACTCATTTATACAGGAACATGATAGACTTAGCAATCTAAGAAGACACTACAATATTGAGGTTGCCTCCACATATCACAGGTTTGTTACCTCCAGATAGATAATAACAATAATGATCATCATAATAATAATTACTTGATTACCCAACAGAAAACGAAACAAAATGCAATAAGATAACTAGATACAATTAACATATAAGGAAATAATATAATTGAAGAAATAAAAAGTAAATTTCTAATCGTTACAATATGTTAAGGTAAGAGGCTTGCATCACGAATTGATACACTAATGTGTCTTGGAACGATGAAAGGGCTCTCAATTGGCATTCCTACTCATATGATTGAGTGGTGCTATAATAGAACATTAGTACGTGCTTGTGAAACACAGAAACCTGTGCTTATATTGAGACACCACGAAACATACTTGAGGAAGCAAAGACGGTGAATCGATATCATAATTGATCAACTTAAAAGGAAACTTCCCGCTAACTATACTTCTACAGTAAAACAACGACTCAAGATTGAGCCTCCGACGCAAGATGCCGTAATCACTACTGCGCGGAGGATATACGTTATCTGAGGTACTTCAGAAATTTGTTTTGGGCTCCTTCAAATTGCAATTGCTGATGATCTATCTTGGAACGGACAAGGGAGTTGTATACAGCCTTCAACGCAGCGTCGTCTAAAAAATTCCTACAATTTCGAAATAAAAATCCAACTGATTTAGAAGCTGAGGAACCGATAACATTTATATGTGAGGAAAACGATAACGGCGTATCAAAGAGTATTCCAAGATTCCTAAACTGGTTCACTCTATGAACTATGCTATTACAAACCATGTAGTTAAACATTTTTGGCTGAGAGGATCGGTCGAAGGTAAGTGTTGCACATTTATCAACATTTAGTTGAATGCTATTAAGGAAACACCAATCATCGAGCGGATAAGCTTTAATCCAAAGAGGAAAATAATGAAACCGAAAGAGTGACATTTTTCACCACATGAGAGACATCCCAACACCGGATAGGAGATTTTCATTACAGAACTTAACGAAGAAGTTCTTCGTCGTTGGGGTAAATGTTCTAATTCCGAATGGAAGAATTTTTTCACCACTGACGAAAAATTGCATCGCCGAAACGAAGAATTGTTCCACCGCGAGCGAAAATTTTTAATAGCAAAACGGAGAAATAAAGACATTTCTCACTGAAGCGGAGAAACTTGTCACCGACATTGAGAAATCTTTCACTGAAACGGAGAAAGTTGTCACCGAAACAAAACATTAATCCTATTCAATCCCGCTTACCACGTTGAAGCAACATCGTAAAATTTTAACTGTGAGGATTCTGACTACATCTGCAAATGGACGCGAAGGAACAAGCAGACGGTGTTAGATCTGACACCGTATTTTTACCTGCGCAGAATGTAAAATATTCTCATTTGCAGCACCTCCTGAACGTTTTTGGGTATAATGCAATCTGTACTGCCTGTAATTTTTATTTCGTGACTCCTGGGCATCTTTAGAAAAATAAAGGGCACAAATTAGTTAAAACGTATAGTACTTGCTCCATGAATTAATATTTTATAAACGGATCAAGGCATGTAACACCAACTATATTTATTTACATAGAGTTCCTCAATTTTAAATGCAAATTCTCCAAATTTCTGTGGGTTGATCATTCTACCGCGAGTTAAACTTCCCAAAATGATATGAAGTTCGTTTATTAAATCCTTGTCGACTCTAGTAATTGCAGATGTACAGCTAGAATTAGCAAACAAACGCCTGACAGTATTACCGTCATTATGGTTTCTCTGCCTTGTCGAGGTTTATCTATAATTAAACGCAACTCACAACGAAACTTCCCCTGGACTAGCTACCTATTCATTTGTTTTTCTCGCTTCTGTTCTTCTGCTCTTGCATACCGTTTTTTAGAGGACAAATTTTAGGAAATATGAAGAATAATTTCCGTATAGCGAATGCGCACATGTAATCCGAAAAGCTTAAACATAAATGCATCCTCACTATTGTTAAAATTTTGCTGAGTACAGTGATGTCATCTAAATGCTTTAGAAAATTGTCGTTACCTTAAATATAAAGCGTATACATATAAACCAGACTTTGAAATGATTAGGTTAACATTGCCAATGCAATTATTAGATTATTAGCTCTTGAAAGATGAACCACCTGTTTGAAGCGTGCCAAGGATGTATGCCAAGTAGGATCTCCGTTCCCTCAGCGCCTTTATATTATCCAATTCCTAGCAATGTCTAACAAGACTGGCTGAAACTAATTACATCAATCTCGTAAATTTACTTTATAAACCGAATATGCTCCGCAATTCGGTTGCCGTGCTCCTTATCCATTACGCCTTTTATTGGAATAAATTGTTCCTAATTTAAATGACGCGCCCAATCACTTTCGAAGTTGGTATTCAATTCGATCATAGTGTAACGCAGGTCAGAGAAATATTTCTGAAATTGGTTTAAATGAGTTTGATTGTTTTACCCGTTTGTTTGCTTATAATTTTATCAACGCAAACGTTTATTTTGCTTAGGAGCGTGTATGTATTTACCTCCGTTATATTCGAGTTTGCGTTGCATAAGTACCGGTACTGAAATTGAAAATGTAAAACGCATAGGATGTATAGCGCCAAAAACAGATTATTGCTGGTCGAAACGCGGGCAATTAAAGAAGCGTGTTTTTGGAGCGTTTAATAATGAATTCGCGAGTTGTGTACCCTACATTTACACACTCCTCTATTGTTACTTAAGACTGTCTGGGAGGAGTCTTAAGGAATGGTCTCTTTAACAAAGAATAGCCATTCCAAGTCTGAAAGGATACTTTTTAAATAAGTTTTTCTTTCCGATCTCCAATCCTGGTCTAAATTTATGTAATTCTTTAAACTTTCTTCGTAATTAATCATTTTCCAAATATAATTTGATTTCCGATATTCGAAGTTAAATTACACACAGAAGCTTGTTACTTTGTTTCTATACTAGACTTGGAAGAGTAAATAATAAATGTGTTAACGAGTCTATGTCACGGCAAAGGAACGTTACACAAAGGAAATATGGCAACGATGCTGGCCATGTAAGCTGGTACACGAATCGATAGGACAGACAATTTCCGCTTTCCAGGCACGAATTAGGCAGAAAATTTAACGAAAGCGAATTAATGGCTTCAATCACATACTAATTAAATCACTGTTTCTGACGAAAACCTGAACATGAGGTTTCCAAGAACAGCTTAGAGATATTAAATTGCAAAGGAAAGCCTGTAACTACCATTGAACCTGGAAACTAATTTTTTATTAAAAAAAAACAAAGTATAATTATTTAAATAATCCATGCTGGCTCTGTGTGAGTAGGATTCAAACAAATGGAGACTCGTCTAAATATTTCACAAATCTTCACATCTGATGTGTTATTTCTTACAAATTCAATACCTCGGTATACATATGTAATTGGCTGTGTAGGTAAGGACACTGGTCATTTAAATGTCCCTTTGCAACACTCCCCCTCCCACTTTCTAGACCGAAAATAGCTCTTAGAATGTGTTTCTGGAGAATCGCACCCAACCAGTCGGTTGACGCCGAGCAACAACACCGGAGGACATGTGCGAAGAGCCGCAGCCTAGTAGACGTTTAATAGAACCCGATGATCTAATGCGTCTTCGAGTTGCAATATTACCCAGAAGGCGGAGCTCATCTTGGCACAAACGTGACTTACGTGGTCTTTCCAATTAATATTGGCTTCTAGGAGAACTCCAAGTAATTTACCAAAATCCGACTCATTCAATTGAACGATCCTCTTCTCGTTGTATAATGAAATCAAGTGTTTTATGAACGTAATAACACTCAATATCAATTCTAGATCCCTCCCCGTATTCCCACTCGCCATGATCGTGGTATCGTCAGCGTACAATAATACTTTGCCGGGGGAGATAGAAACGGGAAGGTAGTTCGTGTATAGATAAAGTAACAAGGAGTCCATTATATGGTAGTTGTGATAATCCCAGAGGGTGATTACACCGTTTCGACCTTTCGTTTCTCATTCACACAATAAATGTTATGAGTAGAGCCGTGTGGATTTTAAGTATGACTCATCACTCGCACTACTGATATCCGATATAGATAGATATTATAAATCGACCAGATATCTAACTCTACATATAGCTCAACACATAACTACACATAAGCTCAACGTTAACGTATTTTACTATTTTGCAATCAATTTTAATTAATACTACGCTAACTTGTGGTTTCAAACTTAAAATATGTGTAATGCACAATTCACTATTGATAAAATCTATGTACTCTAGTTTTGGTAGTTCTATGGAATACATCTTACGGCGATGCAGTGAATGAGTCATACTTAAAATCCACACGGCTCTAGTTATGAGTGTCATGTAGGTGATTAGAAACTCTGTAAAACCAATATCTTCTAATTTCAACGTCACAAGTTGGTCCTTTGTTAGCAATACGTAATTTTTTTAAAACCCGTAAACGTGGCCAGTTACAAGGAGATGTTGCCTGAGATGTTAGAAACCGGAAGAACTTGGTTGTAGACACCGTAAATGTTCTTTGAAATGGCAGAATGTTCTCCTGACGTAATTACTATTACAACCTCCGCAAGTAAGCATATATACACCTTTGTTTTTTAACTTATCAATTTGGTATCTGTTATTTAATAATATGTTACGTGAAGGGTGCATAGTTCTAAAAGATATATTGAAATTTCCCTTGAACAGAGAAGTTACTCCATGAGCGAACAATGTATTGTAATGTTACAACTAACGTCTAAGGGGTTCTGTCATCAGCGCTACCCAGACATCTCATCTACTGACTTTAGTTTGTCAACCTATCGAAGGTAAAGGTCCCTCTTATGATAGCAAGCGTGTGAAGGAATAATAATTTTTAAAAACCTCTTTCAATTGTAAATTCAACAACTTGGTGAGGTTGTAAACGGATGAGTTGGTAAAAGTGGCGACAGGCCTAATGGGCATCTTACTAAAGTCATCGGACTTATGTAACTCAAGTAAGCCATATAACCCAAGTACTAGAGTGTTATTTGGTCATAAATTCTTTCTTAATCTAACATTCTTAAGTTTGCTAATGAAAGTGTTAACAGATAGCTCTACCTTCACCATGTTAGCATTTATCATAAAATTGTATACTTTACTAACCAAATCTCTTTTAGATAATATATAGATGACAGTGCTGCCACCTTTATCAGATTTTGTTATAACCAAATCATTTGATTTTATTTTCATTCTAACACTATTAGGGGTTTGCTGGTTGAAGGTACCTTAATTAATGGAAATGGATAAAGATGACGTATGTTTATTTTTTTTCTTTAAGAAATGTATAATTCATTCCTAAGTAAATTTTGAAATTATTTGCTTGTAAAATTGATTTTGTAAGATTTCTAAACGGGTATTGTGAGTTGGAAGAGATAATATCAAAATTCATTGGGCATCTTTTTAGCTCGCCTGATGTGTCTTTTTAACACAAAATCGGTCGCCTTATTTTTGAAATACAAAAATTTTTTGTAAGGTATAGGACAATTCTGTTGATTTGTAATTTAATAGCTGGTCCAGTAATCCACTTCGTTTTACCATGGCACACAGATAAAATATAAATATTTACAGTAGTTTACTTTTAAAAAATTGTCATAATTTGAAAATGGTTGTTTTTATCAGAAATAAGGCACGTTCCAACTCATCACCTCTACGTACAATAAATATAATTATTAAGTTTGCGTAAGTTAGTTGCTTGCGACCTTCCACCAATTAAGATCAAGCAACTTCTAGTTGAGTAACCTTAATTGGCGTCGTCAATTTAGAAACTAAAATAGTGTAACTATTTCTAAATTTATACTTGTACTTTTACCGTAGCAATTTAGTGCAATAAAATATATATTTAGGTTGGCATTCATGTTTTAGTAAATAGAACGAAAATAAGGATGAAAGCCAAAATTCAAGGAGCTCCATCAGGTGTTGCAATTTCGTGAAATATTCAGAAATCTAATTTTTTTTTATACAACTGTCTGGACGCATATTTCACTTTCAGTTATACAACTCCTACCCAAAGGAAATACCGTTATTTTAGTAACTATAACTCAATTTAGATACACACATGCGTGCGCATGTTATATTTTTAAATATAATGTATGTGTGTTGAAAAATAGATCACCGAAACACATACGTAAAGGCGACGCGAGATTATTAATATCCCCAGAAAGTGAAAATCAAATGTTTTATTGTCACAAATCGCCAAAATTCAAACGAAGTCAAAACAAAACGCGTTCTTTGTTTCCGAACGGTTTTTATGGTAGTTCGTATAAAATTAAAATAAACTATTATTCCTAAAACCAATAAACATCTTTTATGATGTAAATATCAAGATTTACATTTAGATGGAATCCAAGCGATTGAAAAGCGAATGACGTTAACTAGAGACAATCTTTTAGTATATACCACTATAAACGTTTGCAAAAAGGAGTACCATACTTTCGTGACAAAATATCGCAAAATCCTCTAATTTCAGAAGAATATAATTTTTACTTTACAAAATATTATTTTAATATACATGTATAAATAGATGCCATGCTGTATTTCATCTGCAAAGGTATCTTTTACCTGAGCTTAAGGAAGCCACTGGGTTATTACCTTAATTATCACACCAGAGGAACTGCATTTGTCACTTGTAGCAGACAACAAGTACAAAATACGAAATTCAGCTCATGGAATCCAACGATCATCTTATACACTGGCAGCGAGCATATTTTTCGGCAACCAGAAATGCAAGCTTTAATTTTTCAACCGGAAACTTATTAAATTTCAGATTGTATCTCAGACCTTTATATAATAGGTTAACTTTACAGATTACATTTATATTGAACTAAATAAGACTTTTATCACAATTGTGATTCAGTCAGAAGATTTTAGGCTATGTCAACTACCTTTAAAAGGTATGACGTTTATTTGTACGCTACAGGTCACGCACGCACGCACGTCAATATCTTAGGAATTACGCAGATCCTGTTTTAAGCTGCAGCGTGCACACCTATTAATCATTTCTGTGAGAAACTAAACACCGCCATTTATCAAATTAAGAGGATAGGTGATGTAATTAACATGGTCACCGAGATCTATTACTTAAACATCTAGTCGATCGATGGTAAGCGACACAAGTCGCGTTTGTTTTCGACAAGTACAACGCTCACAGCGAATATTTCAGTCGCGAAAAAACACATATTAAGATTAATGATGAGAGAATTCAACGTGAATGTTGTCGAGTTCCCCCAAGGAGCTAAAAATATTAATGATTCCCTTTCGTTTATCTTATTATTAGGTGCGCAAAAATCAATATAACTTATCTTATACTCGAAGAGATGCAAATCGGTTTCAATGATGGCATAGCATTCATTTATCTTGGCTTTAAATATTCCAGCGCAACGGAGGCATCTGCGCTATGATAGGGTACAAGTTTGAATCAGCCTTTTTATAGTTCCGGCCAACGCTAACCTCCCATCAGAATAAATTGCGTTTACTTCATTATCAAGATAATGAAGCCTGGTCTAATTCCACTCAAATTGAACTTTGTTAAACAAGTCCTATTAGCCTGCTGCTCGTCTCTCGTTAAGTGCTTAGAACGGATGAGGAGCTCCAGACCTGAGCTTCGTTAAAAGCAAACTGAGTATCTATGAGGTTTTGCTTGATTGAAACGGCAGAATAAAATCCACTCCTTAAAACGATCTCGGCATGAAAGCTTTTTTTAATTCGAATCATGCGTTTTATTTTCATGGAGCTACGATATTCGCACAAACACGTCAAGCTTCCAATTTAGCGTCGCAATCTAATTAGCGGCAGCATGCAACAAGTACTTTCGTTTAGTCCGTCGATGTAAATCAATAACTACAAAGGAAGCCGGATTTAACCTAGTTTGGTAATGGAAATTACTCTATTAGCAAATGAACTGTTAAATGTATTAAAACGGAGGCGAGCAGGGTTAATTTCAGTGCGCGGTGAATTAGTGGTTTCATCAAGGTTGGTACATTTTGTTTTCACTATTTAATACCTGCCTTTGTACACAGTTTATCTGTGATTCAGGAAGATATTTCTACTGAAATAGGATAATTTTTTAGAGTCAATAATGATGAGAACCATTCGTGTCCTCGAAAAGGCCGTCCCGGACTATTTATTATATTCCTATATAATAAATTAAACTTGTGTGGTGCGGAGGGTGCCGATACTTATGTGTTGTTTAATTTTTTAGAGACAATCATAAATGGTGGTTGTACTCAAAAGTTTCTGAGGCCTTGCAATAAACGAAATTGAAAAATACGAAATAAGATTTTGTTCACCTTGGAGCATTCCATAAATATTGTATAATAACCTGATGTTGCTTTAGACTTAATGGGTTTTCCCGAGGCCAGGTGAAAGTAGACCCGTCCATTATGACAATTATTGTTTGATTTCTGGATCACTGGATATTTTATATATTTGATATTTGGGAAGGTATTATGATGGGAAAGCTACAGGGTTTTCTTTTTCACCAAGACACCATTTCAGATTTCAGTAGTCGCCAAGACAAAAATTGTCAAATTGGATTTCAAATTGATAGACCACTCAACCTATTTACCAGGTCTTGTTCCCAGCTACTTCTTTCTTATTCCTATGCTCAAAGTTTCAGTCGGAGGGCAAAAGTTTTCATCAAATGGCAAGGCCCTCGCATTCATGAACGCCTATTTTTCAGAATTCGTGCCAACTGCTATTTGGACGGATTAGAAAGTTGGAAGTATCGCTGGAAAAAGTTACATATATATATATATATATATATAAAAACAAGGAAACTAAGTTGAGAATAGAACTGAATTTGACAAGATAAAAAACTTGTTACCGTGTTAGGCTAAAAACTGCTCAGACTACCCTCATATTTAAATGCAAAACTTAGAGAAGTTTTGCTTATTTGTCAATAGTACAGAGGTACTATTGACAAATAAGCAAGTGATGAATAAGTCGATTCTATTTGCTGGCGGGGCTTTTGAATTGATCGATTAAACAAAGACCAAAAAATTATCCCGTCTTGAAGATAAGCTAAACATGATAAATCCAGATAGAAAAATATAATTCACATTTAGTACCATTCAGACCACACTCAGATCAATTGAATCTTAGTTCTAGGAAAAATATATTACGGAAATTTTGTGATCATCAGATATAAATTCGATTTCCCAGAATTTCCGGTAAATTCTTAATTTTAACTATACGAACAATTAAATATTCCAATAAAAATGACGCATCCACCCGGACATATCACAAAGATAAATTTTGAACAGCAGTTGGTAACACAACAAAATAATTTTAAGCTCCTTTGCATCAACATTTTCATGCTAAACGCTAAATATCAAGCTTGCCCGCGTGCGGAATAACTCGTCCTTTTCTTTTAACCAACTCAACTTTACGATTCCTAAAAACAGAATTAAGATAGTTATCAAACAAGATTTTGTTTCTATTGAACAATAATGCGATAAATTTAATTAGGAAAGTTTTAGAAGGAGAACAATACAAACAAATACTGCAAGCTTATCGGAATATATTTTACCCGTTCGTACTTCGGGAGAACAAGTTTAATAACGTAGAAGGCGGGAACGCTAAAAGATAACATAATACACAACGAAGTTGTCCAACTTTTTGAAGCTTAACTAGGCGAGTGTTATATTGTAGTTGAGTAATAGTTCCTTTTATTAAATGTGAACGCGAATATTGGCAAAATTTTGCACTTTGCGTAGTTGCTGAGTAAGCATTGGGGAACGTTTTGTAATAATCAAGTTACTGCGCTTAGTTGGAGCAAAGTGCTATTTAGTGGTTCGGTATACTTTATAGTACAACTATTGGAGGATCTAATAAGTGTAAGGTTGGCAACCTAGGGTGGTATTCCGGTAATAATATGCGCCGAAGGAATAAAAACAATTATTACATATTTAAGAAGGAAGAAACCTGGAAATCGCATAAAGCGTATCAGTCTGTCAATATCATTTCAATTCGTTCGACGTTACCGTTACCACAAATATGAGTGAAGACAAAAATACAAGAGATCTCGTGTGGGGTGTGCAATAGGCATTTACTGATTTAGAAATAATCACGATGCGAAAAACTCAACAGCATAAACCACTAACGGGAAGAATTTAATACTTATAATGGGTGTTTCTAACACTCCATTTAATAACATCCAAAGCGAACAGTTTCGTAAGTTTTGCGACAAATACATGGAGATTGCTAAGTGAATCGATATGAAAGAATAATATACAGGGTTTCTCACGGTAGCCGTTCCTTAGAATTTTCCGCGGTTAAAAAAACTTTTCAATTTTTCGACAAATTTTTAAATATTTTCAAGGTCGCACCACTTCCGGTTATATCAGAAGTCACCATCAATTTCCTTTCTCATTCTTGGATTCCCGAGAAAATTTTATGATGTGTTCCTTCTGGTTTCCCTATACCTATTTTCATTTGTTTCTTAGATATCTTGATTATTTTGAAAACTTTGAAATATGTAGCCTTACCTTCAATACCGTGGCTTTTACCCATTTTCGACTGGTGGTAAGCGTTTCTGGGGTAGGCGGAAGCACAAGAATGGTACTTTCGAAATCTACATTGACAATTGATTTATCGCGTACAGGCTGTCCAAAATTTGATGACCAATTACATCATCTTCAAAATTGAAAAGGTTCGGTTTTTCAACTACAGAAACGAACGGCTACCATGAGAAACCTTGTATAATGTACACTGCCGTTCAGTGAAGTTCGGTCATACAATAAAAATCTATTATATCACACTGTATACAATTATTAATACATAAAATTCGAAAAATATTAAGCATACGCTCTTTTCTAAGGGATTAAAGCCATAAATTATTATGTAAAGTAGAAATATTGCGACAACCACAATAAAGTCCCTTTTATTATCATTCCAAGAATTTCTCGGAAGTACCGATCTTTCGAAACGGGTCGTTTGGGGATTATTAACGAACAATACATTTAGGAAATATACCGCAGTATCACTCTTGTTTATTTACCACAGCCGTAAAGATATAAATTTGCTTCATTTTACTGTTAAACGTGTGTTGGTGTGCATCTGTCGTTTTTGCGCGAAAGTTTGAAGAAAATTTACTTCAAAATACCAGTGTAGAAAAACGTTCACGCATTATTACGCTGTTTGGAGAAGGATAGTCGGGGCGATAAATTGCTGAAAAAGTAAATATGAGAAGTTCAACAGTAAATGACATCATAAAGCGATATCGGACAACTGGAACTATAGGAAATCGTGTTCGTCCTGGAGCATCTAGGAAAACAACAAAAGCTGAAGATTTGAGAATTGTATTATTAAGCAAACGCAATAGAAAATTAACAGTGCCACAAATAGCAGCCGAAGTCAATCGCGGCCGTGAAGAAAAAGTTTCGGCGGGTACGGTAAAACGTCGACTTCAACAAGCGGACCGTCATGGACGCATTGCCATTCGAAAACCCTTATTACGTCGGGGCAACAGAGCAAAACGGCTACAGTGGGCCCGTTCTCATCTAGATTGGTCGTTAGATGATTGGAAACACGTGCTTTGGAGTGACGAGTCAAAGTTTGAGGTTTTTGGGCAAAATCGACGAGTTTATGTCCGAAGATCTAAAACCGAAAAGTGATCCCGAACTGCATTGTGCCTACAGTGAAGCAAGGGCGTAGTTCTGTGTTAGTGTGGGGATGTTTCTCCTTTGCTGGGACGGGAGATTTATGCAGAGTGCAGGGTGTAATGAGGAAAGAAAATTGTTTTGCAATACTCCAGAATCACGCAGTGCCATCAGGATTGCATATAATAGGCCGTAACTTTACATTCACGCATGACAACGACCCAAAACACACTGCGTTAGTGTGTAAGAACTATCTAAAAGAGCAAGAAGAACAGCACACCCTGAAAGTAATGAGATGGCCCCCACAGAGCCCAGATTTGAACCCTATAGAGTTGTTGTGGGATGAACTGGACAGGAGGATCCGAAAAATATGCCCAACTTCACAAGAACATTTACGGAATATTCTGCAACATGAATGGATTAATATTCCACAATCCGTTTTAACAAAACTTATCAAAAGAATGCCTAGAATAGTTCGAGCGGTGATTAACAGCAAAGGAGATTTCTTCGATGAAAAAAAAATAATGTTCAGTATGTTATATTTTTTACCTGTACATACAATAAAATTGCATTTTGTTTTTAGTTTCGTTTGTTTCTGTAACCTTTTGATGTTTTTTACTAACCGACCGAATTTCTCTGAACGGCAGTGTATATAATATAATTCGGCTTGAAATGCGGTAAAAAATTATGGGTGGCTGTAGATGAATCAAATTCAAGGTCTCGTTGGTACATAATAATTTATGACGGCAGCTTTACTATTAGGTCAACTACACCACCAAGTTGTTATTTAACATCATTACTTAATCTAATATCAGGTTTCAGTGAATAAAATTACTCAAATTTTCATGTTTTAGTTTATGGATTTTCCCGTGGGAGTTTTCTTTTTCTACTGTACTTTACTGAATCGCATAATATTTTTAGATTACAAAATCACTAATTAACATAATATTAAAGTATGTTGAAATATTTCGAGTATGTTCGGCTAAATCGAGAAACCAGTAGATAATTTGTATTTTTAGAATAGATGTCGCCGAATATCGCCGCATTCGATACTTATGATAAAGGACTTCATTAAAATGAAAAAAGACTCCTAGCATCCCGTTTGAGCGCAAATGCTTTTCTGTTTGATCCATTTCCATCAAGGATGTCGAGCATTTTTAAAACTCATTGCTGACGAAGTTGATTTGCACGATTGCTGATTATGGAAAATTCGTCGTCTCTGTATTACCCGCTTGATCAATGGTCGTCTAAATAATACGATCGTCGTCGGCGCGGTAAAACCATTACGTTTTAAACACCACCCCCTGTTATGCGATTAACGTCATCGTTCATCAGCGTCTACCAACCATGACATTTTGAAGTGTATTTAAAGCAATAATCGATCTAATTTCATACTTTATGATTACCGGATAGTCTCCGTAGTCAATAAATTCGGCTTATCTCTCTCTCTTTGTCTCTCTGTAGATTAAGGCGAAATGGAGAGAAGAAAAAATGCGGCCTATGGGTAAACAATCGCGGGGAACGATCTGTTACCTTTAATAGGCGAACGTCAAAGACTTTGCTCGTAAAAGAAACGTAAAAACTGATACTTTGCTGTAAAAAAAGTTAACCGTAAGTATCCCGTCATATCGAAGAATTAAGTTGGATACATTAAACGTGATATATATAGTTCACTTAATAGAGATAGTGGCTTGGTTTCTATAAAGAAAACAGTTTACAAGAACAACGTAATAGTTGAGGTAAATCGAGATATTGGCTTATTTTAAGAACATATTCAGTTATTTTACTTATTGTAGATAGTGGCTGCAAATGTATTTTATATTTAAACGAAACATTGTCTAAAGTAGCAGAATATATTCGCAGGACAACCAAACTAAATCATCAACATTGTTTATATCAAGCAACATAATATTTAAAGGGATGGGTGGCATAACCGGCCAGATCCACTATTTGTCAAAATCGGATTTTTTACCGGATACGATACAGAAAAATTAGCTCGATCGTTTGGTGCAGAATCAGGCAGCTCTTATTGAAAGTACGAGTACTAGGTATCCACTTGGAGCAGTCAAGCAGTGTTTCGCAAGAAGCTCATGGAGCTGCTTAGCCGTAAACTGCTGACATCTGTTGTTCAGTAGAATGGAAACGGATGATACAAAATAGAGTAAGTAATAGAACTTGCAGAAACACAAAGAAAGTGTTGCGTGTTCTGAAAAGACAGCGGTTTCGTGAACAAAATATTTGATCATCTAAAAAATCTGCAAGTCAAGTTTCCGGGACCGGGCGACAAACTGTATAATGTTCCTCTACCTCTCAAAAGAGAAGAGCTAAAGAATGTAAATGAATTGGCTGAAGAACTATGTTTTCTTTTTAAATTTCATGAGTATTTTAATGTGAGCTTACCACACGCTTATGATACTAGCAATAGAAAAAAAATTTTGTTGCCGCCTTCACACAAAAGATCGCCTTTTCAGAGAAGACACCTGGTACTTATGGGAGCGAGATTATTCAAGGTTTTGCCTAACGAAATCCAAGACTGCCCTTGTGTCTACATTTTTTTAAGCGGAAACTAAAGTTATATCTCCTTCAAGTTTTTGTATTTATATATATGACGCGTTTCTTGTGCACCTATTACCAGTTTATATTAAGACATAAAGCGGAAGACCCTTGAATGAACGTTAACTGTATGTTAACAATTTTCTAAGGAAATCTTTCACAATTGTCTTAGAAACAACCTAAAGTGCTAATAACAGAATTCAATGTGTATTTGAATGTGTGCTTTTGGGAAATATACGTTGCTACGCAATTTTATGATCGATTAATACTTTCAACCACCTCTCGTAATTGGCTAAGAATAGCTGAAGATAACGTATTAAAAAACAGTACATATGTATTTATAAATAGCAACTGACCTGCAATTGGACTGAAGCGACAACACGCAAAATATTACATATATACATACGTTTATTTCCGCTTGCAAATCGTAGTCGATGTATGTTATATCCGAGGTATGTTTATAAAACAGTCACGATTGTTTCCGTAGAGCCGTAAAAACGCATGAATGTTTCATATCAAATTTATTGTAGTATACGAGAAGCAAAGGCTATATTTCGTTAGTGGAGCGAATACTAAGCGTTTTTTTTTGTACCTGGACGCTGCTAAAGGGAGATTACAGATGCTACTTGACGTTTCGCGTATTATGGTGGCTTAGAAATGCCAGTGGAGATAAAGGGAAGTGTTTTACTTCCTGTAAAGGACCCTCAGAATAGAAAATGTTATGTAGAGCACCTCTGTAACATTCATTGAACAAGTCAGCTCTTAAATAATGGGACAACATTTTCTAATTACAAACATTGAACGCTTAAATCAGAGAATCTTATTTCCTGAACAGTTCTCTTGTGCAATAGCGAGCAACGGGTGGGGGTACAACCAAGGGAAATGATCGCTTTAAAACGTACTTTATAATCGCTTCTCGAATGTATCGCAATTCAGTAGTCTCATACTTGTTCTGTGTTAATAGTTTTTGTTAAGAAATACGTTTCAGAACATCCTTCGATGTTTTAGAACAATAATTTCGTAGTTTGCTTCTGAAACAATGTTGATTTAGGTTTAAGTCTATTGAGACTACAAGGGTCATTTGACCAAAGTTCGCCCAAGTTTACGAAAGTGTAACATCGCATCTTCAATTCCCTCGTGACATTTCAACTATGACGTTTTCACATTTTGAGCTTGTATATTTTTTGGTGTTGTAGGTACCGCATTCTACGCATATAATCTAAAGTTTACGTGATGTGTTTAAAATAATACTACTACTTTAAATAGAAAATGTGCTTAAATTGAAAAAGCTCTAATACAAAATATACGTGGATTTTTGAATAATATAAGTGACCAGTGCTTGCTTGGCATTGACTTCCGTAATACGTAATCAACAAGTTTGTGCAAATAATTATTTTCAATTTACTCAACGCTTTAAGAAGAAAAATTCTATATTTATATTTCGTCACTATACTTTTGTTTTCCGGGTTGGAACCACGTCATAGTCGCAGGTTCTGCCGACGTTTCGCCCTCACTCTTGTGGCATATCTTCAGGGTTGTTACTACTGCACACTCCACACCGACTTCGTTCCGGAGGGGTTTATTTAGGGTTTACTACGGGTCAATGGAGCGGAATCGTTACAGATCAATGAATCGTGGCGATTGCTAGAAGGTTTAATCAGTTAGAATTCCCAGGTTACATGTAAGGAGCAGCCATGGTTGCGATTTAAATTGTTCCGGTGTTTCTATAGATTGACGGATTTTTTCACTATAATAGTGAGGGTTGCGAGATAAGATGTGTTCTAGTCTATGCTCAACCAGCGGATCCGGTTACATGCAACCGCTCGCTTTGTTTCACCGATGTACACACTACCGCACGAACATGGAATCTGGTACACACCATAGGTTTCCAGGTTATTGCGGTTTTTGATGGGAGAGTTTTAAATTGGGTTTGAAGAGAAGATTTTATATTTATTATGTTGTTCCTAAAGAAGATACTGCTGAGGCGATCGGTGGCATCATGAATGTAAGGTGTATATACTTGCTTACAGAAATTAGGATGAAATGAAGAAAATTGCTGTGGAGAAGGAGGGTTGATGTGGTGGTTAATGGCAGCTTTTGGGGTAGATAGTAGTTTGAGAGGCGACTGAAATATTTATCCGTGTGTGTGTGGATTTTCGATAAACGAATTGTCCGCCGGTGTACGAGAACATCTATGAAAGCAAGGCAGCCATCTGATTTGGCCTCCATGGCGGAGTGTACAGAATCATGTTTCATGCTTCGCCACGAATTAAAATTTAATCTTGAGTTAGATAGGTTAGAACGACAGCTAGGATGTGACGATATTTATTCTTAATTGACTTCAATTGTTACATTCCACCTATCGTTTTAATTTAAGTCAAGATTAAATTTTCATTCGTGTCGGCGCAACTGGCTATTAGGTGTGCATGGTCTACTTTTAAAATAAAAATTATCGCAGATATCTTTTTCGAAAACTCATTCTATATCCTCTGAGGTAGAACATAAGTAAAAATTTACCACCTGATTTCGCTTGATAGACAATATTTTGCTTAAAGGAAGTTGCCGAGAGAACGATCTTCTTTCAATCGTTTAAAATACAATTAAAGATACTGCGTAAACAATGTGAACTTGTATTTGGTATAAAATAATCTACTTACTTCCAGCAATATGTTCGGTATGAACTTACATAGTTCAGGTCAAGATTGTTCAAACAAATCACAAGGCCTTAAAAGGGTGGGGCGTACAATCACAGAATCAATTAGGGTAAATCTACACAAGCAATTAAAGACTTCCTTCTTTGAGATTTTGGCCACGATTTCGAGAAATTTCGCCTGTGTACGCCGCTGATTAAATAGGTTTAAATAATTTAGCCAATCAGAAATAGTAGAGGATTTTTAACATTCTATGAAAGAAGTGTTATGTTGAGAAACCAATCCGAGTTATTACCTAAACGAGATGATCTAGTTTGTACTTGATAATTGGCTTACATGCAGATTCAATAAATCAGTTCATCAAATATGTAGATGAATACTGGATGAAAATGCATTTACTCGTTATGAATTACTCATATAAATTCGATTCATTATGTAAATATAATTATACAATTATACAAATATAATTATGGACAAGCGAATAAGAATGATCATGGAGGTGCAGGATTCGATGAATTTGCTAAATTTCCATTCCGGAATCAACACTTTGATGTTGCGGTAATACGTATAAAACCTCCAGGACATTCCGCCGAATTTAACCTCAACCCTAGAAATCAATAAAGTTTGTAACGTCATTAATTTTAGATATCCCTGGCTACCAAATACGTACTAATTATAAAATCGATATGAAATGAAGTAATATGCAAAATTTATGAAGGGATTCAACTTAAAATAAAATACGCAAATAATGATATTATTCATTTTACAGATGTTTCTATGCGCTACATACATACATTCCACGCCTTCGTGCTTATTTCATTCGAAAATTAAATATTTGTTAATTAGCATATTTTCATTTGGAAATCATTTCCAGCATTCTATGTGTAATTCACACATATTTCCTGGGTATACCGCTCGTCCCCGAGGAGCATTTAACACAAGAGGTTGATTTGCTTGGTGGTTGTAATTTTGGGGGCAAATATTTGCCTATAAATAATGAAAGGAAATCCGTATAGAATCAGATTTCCTTTATCGATCTATAAATCTCTCACATAATGAATGCAGTTAGAAGAAGTGGCTTCGGGCTTTGTTTGCATTGTTTTTGAGAGTTTAATTAAAGGTAAATGAATGGGCCGCTTTTTAATTAGAAGGAGCATTTTTAAAATCGGTCGTTAAATGTTTAGTTGGTAATTAATTATCTTCCATACACACATAAAATAAAGTACTGAATGCATGTGATTTATCACAGATGAGCCGTTCTACGATACCCAAAAGCTCATAAAACAGATTAGTTTAAAGTTCTTCGCGTAGGTTTACTTCTTCTAAATGCACAAGGAGCAAAATAGAATGTGTAAAGTAATTTTTATAAATAGGATACTGTTTATTTTTAAGTATATCAAAGTTTATAAAAATTCAGACGTTCTTAACGTAAAATTCAGCTATTTTTGTCTTAAGTTTTATTCTTTGAAATATCTTGAGATTGAGTCTAGTTTATATTACTATTGATTCAAGAGTGTTGCTTATTAAGAGAAGGAACGCGCAAGTATGGAAAAGATAATAAAGTTGAGGGCTGTTTATAAACCTACAAGGATACTTTGTTTTCAGCCTACACGCAGAAAAGTGTTTTCCCCGGGTATTTAGTTAGTTCTAAAGTATCGTTCTGTTTGCTTAGAACTACACTAAACAGGTATAAACTAGCGTTTGTGTAGTATACGTAACCCAAAAGACGGAGTACACTGGTCATGAAAAAAATGCCCATTATTCGTTAACGAAGATCATGAAAGTCTGTTAATTTCAAGTTCATCATCCAGCGATGAAGTTGTACTGAAAATTGTTCATTCCAATAAAAGAAAAAGAGTAACTGTCAAAAATGATTACCAGGAGATCTATTAAAGATAAATAAATAAAACAATTACTGAATTTGAGTAGGTAGTTCCAATGTATACCGAAAAAAATTTCAGAGCGAGCCGGGAGTTACTAAAACAAATAGCTCAGATATTTATAAATCTTTAATAATGAGAAGTAGGTAGTTGAAATAGAAGAGGGTCGTTCAAGATTTAATATTAGTGCTGAGAGGCGCATTGCAATATTTCTATGGTTCGCTGGCCATCAAACTACATCATTTAGAAATGTGGCAGATCGTTTTAACTTAATAATAAGTTCATTACATGATGTTATAATAAGATCACAATTTCTAAGTTTTATTACAAAGGATGTTATTCAATGGCCTAAAGAAAATGATCAACAAAAGACAAAATCATTTTATGATAGAAATAAACATTTTACAAACATGATAGGAACTTAAAGATCTTATTTATAGATATCTGTACAGGGTACCTAGGCTCTGTAGACAACGCAAGAGTTCTCGCAAGTTCTTCTCGGCGGAATAAAATAGAAACTTTAGCAAATGGATAGGTATAATTATTATCCTCTAATTGTTTCTGTAAATGAGTTGTAGACGCCTATATTTTAGGGGACAGTGCGTACCCGTTGTTGGCACAACCTCTAAGTCCAGAGACAATGGGCATTTGACGCATCCTGAATAGTATTTCAATAGAAAATTGAGTTCTTGTCGAGTCTCTATGCTTTCGATTTATTAAAACAACGTTTTCGACAATTTAATTGAAAGGAGATACACGTATTTGACATTTCATCTGAGCATGTTTGGTGTTACATATCTTAGCCAATCATGAGGATTTGGCCATATTTGAAAATGAAGCAATTAACATAGAATGTTCCCAATGTAGATTTTCTGGGAAATCCTCAAAGGAACGCATTAGATGTAAGAGATGGATGAATAATTAAATGATAATTTATGTTTATCTTATTTTCTTTGAGTTTAAAAGTAAATGTACTCTAGTTTATATAACAGTAGTATCTTACTTCTTTGGTGTAAATGATTCCAGTAAATTTCTTCTTTCTCATTTCAATAAGCACATCTTCCTTCAGTTTTTAACTTCTTTTCTTCATTTTTCTCTTTTAGTTTTGTACGCTTTTCTATTCCTTCTGTTAATTTTTGCATTTCCCCTCTGAGTCCATTACGGTAACTGCCACTTGATTACGTTCTTGAATTTGGGAAGAGAAAGAGTCAGCTTGTTCAACATCTACTGGATGAATATCTGACGCTGCTTGTTCAGGTTCACTAATTATTACAAAATACTTGTTTTAATTCATAGACAACTATAATTTAGTTGTTTTGAGTTCTGTCCTTCGTAATAATCTCTGCTTTAGTTTTTTCAGATGACAATTAGCGGAATAATATTATGCTGCCTACATAAAATATGACTTATTTCCCTAAACTTTTTGTAAAATAAATTGGACAGATATGTATTTTCCATCTCAATACGGTAATATTGATATACATACGTCATTGTTTTTTCTGTATATATTAGTAGTGTAATGTTCCAATATATGACGACAGAGATGAAAAAAAGTATGCCAATTCTAATACATTGACATGGTGTATATCCTAAATTCTTCATGCCATTCGTAGACTCAAGCTTACCTTTTCCGATCTGCTTCCCCATTGCTCTTCAATTTATTTTTAAATGCACGATCCAGTGTTTTCCATTTATTTCCACATTGACTGTGAGTAAAGCCATAATTAAATGTTTTCATTTCTGCCCCAATCACCTCACAGATCCCTCTTAAGATCTTTATTTTTCTTTGATCAACAAGGTCTTTCTTTTCTTTTATAAAGATTTAATAACAATTTTACCGAGGAATCATCCCTTTCTATTTCCTGGTTAGGATCAGCAATGCCTTCATTTTCATTGTTACAGTTTACCTTTAAATATTTATGGTTTTCCAATTTTAATAGTTCATTTAAATTTACACTAGCGGATACAGTATACATATCTCTATCTATAAATTTATAGATTTTATGATGATTGCAATTCTATCGTCAACCATTTCCCCTGTAAATAGCGTCCATCTCAACTTTAACCTGCGTAGGTCACATGTAAGAATTTAGTGGTGGCCTAGTATTCGATTTTTTCCCGTCTTACGGTACGTAAGAATCCCACCTTCACAGCGAAAAGGCAATCAAGCTGAGAAGCATTTTTGAGTTAAAATATGTTACGTAAATAAGATAATTTCGAATTACAATTCCTTGAAAACCTTTCTTCGACACAGTATCTGTCCCTGTGGCCTGTTTAAAGCATTATATCAACTGTTCTGGACCTCTTCTAATTTCGTCCGCAAATATTTTACTTGTTGGTTTTAACCCTCAAGAGAAGACTGTACAAATAAGTTTTCCAATCTTCCAGGTCCGATCTTCCCTAGTGTACAAGCGACATCGAACAACATAGATAAAAAGATTTTGATGCATATTTGGAAGGAAAGGAAGAATTAATAATCGAGCAGAAATATAATTTAAAACTTCATTTTGAATTGATAGAAGAAATTCACTTACTTTGCTAAGCTCTTTAATATTTTGCATACAGAAATAGGAAGTAGATTCTAATGTATTTTTACGTATGAAAACAATATACTTCTAGAAGAATATGCCGCTTCAACATAACATATAGAAAAATTATGCAAAAATTAAAAAATCTAGAAGAAAGAGTCGAAACGCTGCAGTAAATTCGAAAATATCGCCTCTATAAAGCAGGATACGTTCAAAAGAAAGTCTGTTAAATTTTCCAGTAAACTTTTCGACAATTTACCTTATGGTTACTAGGAAACTAGAAAACTCCGCAAGCTCAGAGAGATGAATACCTTCTTCACCCGTGATTCAACACCAGTCGGCGATATCATAAACTTTATGTTAATATTAGAGCCACTTACTACTTCGTTGAAATCTTGTTATTTCGCTTTTATTAAAAAAATTATCAACACTGAATTCCCAAGATTCATTAAAAAGTAATTTATTTTGTAAACATATCACTTATAATTCGAGATACACATATATTTCCAGCAAGATTTCGCGTGCCCATAAACCACACGATTTTGCTTATAACTGAAAATATGTTTCCTCTACTTCTTTTTGTTTCATAAATAATAAATTTTAAAGAGAAATAGAAAAGGAAACTGTGAATTGAAGTATTCCAAATATTTATGAAAAGCTAGTGTTTATCATATTGATATTTTGGTTGGGATTCTAGAAATGTCTTGATCAAAAATAGCTTCAAATTACAGAGAAAATACGAAAGATATTTTGAAAGCTTACCGACGTACAAAGTATATGATCTGGGCCTATTTAGCATATTTTTGTTTTTGACGTAGATCTAGATAGCCTCGGACATTTTTTCTTAAAGATTTACAAAAGGTGACAGTATCGTTCCGCGGACCGTATTTCAGGTTCTATTTGTGCAATTTACGTGAATTCCGGGCATCTAGACGGGCTGTAAATTTCATTTATTATGTCAAAAGTTGCTTCAAATATAAAATCCTAAGTATCTCGATGCGAATATATCCTCAATGTAACATTGGCTTTTGGCGAATGTTGGGATACTTCTTCCGTAAATATGTGCATATTTATAATTTAAATCGGCTTTAATAATGCATGTGCGCTAACACGCACGCACGAAAACACCTACGAGATTTTGATTTATGTAGGTCCAATTACAGACAGTAAATTGCAATGCACCGTTGGTGAAATATTGCTGGTTATTTTTGCTAGCTAATTATATGAATGACATGGGAAAAGCAGAATTAACTACTAACACTTCATGAAAATTTAGTAGAATGTCCCAAGAACACATATCTTGCATTTATAACAAGTACAATCCTCATACGCTATTATGCAATAAGTAGATCGAGCTAAATGTGGGTGGCGTGAAATATACTTTGGTTTCATTCCAAAATAAACTCACATTACTTTAATGTTGCTTTACACAAATTTGTCAAAGACACTTCAACATTGGGATAAGCTTCCCAATTAAAATATAGACGAAATTAAATCAAATTATTGCAAATTATTGACAAAAAAGTTGCTTGCTCCAATAACACATATATAATTGAAACAGAGGATTCCTTATCTGGATTATCTTAGCAGCAATTTGTACCAGAGAGATTTAAGACCGGCTAACATTTTAATTTTTCACTCTTGCAACAGAAGCACGAGTGAAAAGTGATTGAATTGAATTTAACTTAGATACTCTTATGTTTTAATATTATATTTCAGTTTTTGCTAAATAGCTCTTGTTCATTTTCTTAAGTTAATCTTGTTCCTATTTGCTGATATAGTTCACTAGTTTTTGATATAACAGAATAACAAATAACCTGTCTAATTGTGTAGCACCTTTGCATTCGTTTTACTCTAACTTTTGGGACGACCTTGTATTATTGTCTACACTACTTAAATGTAGCTCCTATTTTGTAAGTACGATAGTTTAACCATATCATATTCAAGTAGCAATGAAGAAACTTTCAACCCACCCGTTTCCTTTTGTCTTCTGCAACTCCAATGTGGCGAACACAACACGCACTAGAGTGCCCAGCAGCCATGGCACGAGGCGAATGCCACTAGTGTACTTCAGCACGCTAAAGTTGGCATATCTTCTATTTTATAAAATATTCTGCAGATTAGCTAATCTGTTACTTTCTACTACACAGGTTTCATATAACCCCTGATTACGTATTGTCATAATTTAATTTATGCTCGAATTCAAAATAAAAATGTTTTCTGCGATTGCGTAAAACAATATTATCCTATCAAAGATGTAATTTTTAGCTCCACCAATCTTTTATTAAATGCTCGTGTTAATCTACTGCATTAAACAAGAGCGCAAGATGCGAATAAATAAAAATGTTCTTACTGCTTTTTGGCTTAATAATGCTATCCTTACTTCCCAGTATATCGCACAATTAATGATATGTTTTAAAATTACGTTAACAATTTGTACTTTTTTTAAGCAACATCTGTCATATAAGGGAAGCATAGATGGAAAATGTCCAACATTCATAAATCGCGAAAAATTACCTTCATTAATCAATGTTGTCAACAAAAGCATTATAAACATCTACCGGTAATACAACAGTGGCGGTTGGCTACTTTCTCGAACATCGTTATTCGCCTAAAAGCGCAATATTGTCGTACCAGATGTTTCTTGAGTTCTAACTTGGCACATCGCTTGTGGTTTCTGTTTCTAACATTAAATTTCGCCTCAGCTAAAGGCAATAAAACTTCTGAGACGATCTATATTTTCTGTTACTATGAACGTTGGCTGCATGTCAGAGATTTATATTTATTCGAATGATATTGGTAGAAAACGTTCGTTCCTTGTAAATTTACATTGGAGATTGTGGCCAACTTTGAGACACAGAACTTCTGATTTAATTGTTGATTGTGAATGCTAATTACATATACAACAAGCTATACTTATAATAACGATGGGCGAAATCGCATTTTTGATTTGGATGTATGTGTGCGTGACTGTATGACTTTGAAGAAATTGGCGTGCTAGTTCTTTAGTATTAGATATAAAGCACAAAGACTGCAATTGTTTATATGTGTATATTTTGAACAAAAGTGGCTGGAGTGCATACACGACCCGTCATTTGACTATGTTAGTGAATGTCTCTCTGATGCGATTGCGCTGTCGTCCCAATGGCGAAAGCAAATGGTGTATGCAACCCGTCTCACTCATGTTCAAGCAAAGAAAACAATCCAAAGCACAAAATACTTCGAGATTCCAACAGTATGTACTAGCATAAACTAAATCAAATTTGTCTTAAAAAGAATTCCAGTAATTTTAATACTTTCCCTTAATTTAATGTTCGTGGATAACTAATTTATGTTTATTCATATTCATCCAACTTAGCTACACATGAAATAATCCATTAAAATGAAAGAAAACTGCGAGAACGCTAGAGAAGAAACTATTTCATTTCCTTATTAATCAAAAAACAAAGGTTTCATTGGAGTGTACTTCATGAATTTATGCATGTAACCGGAAGGCAAAGATGGATGACTCAGATTGACGTCAAGGGCATTCCGGAGAGCCAAACAGGAAATCTGATAAGCAGACGCGCAAGCTTTAAAGTTTGACTCTGGATGTTTTTTTCTTTTTAGTTTAATCTGTATTAGATATACCAAACTATTAAACATGAAAAGATCTGCTTAAGTATACCAGGTATAAAATGGATCGCAATAAAGATTTATTATCAAAGACCAAGGTTGAAATTATTCATAGGAATATGAAAATCGTTCAATGTTACAGTAAAACTAATGTGTCTTGAATATATTATATGTCTGCGTTTATATCTCGATAAGGGAAACAATAGAATTACAAAGCCTTAATGATCTTCATAGAGCAAGGTTTTCCAATAATTGTCTATCTTCAGCCGTTCAACCTAGTTTTTATTGCAACAAATACGTCACTTTAAAACTTAATTTTCTGTATTTCAATATTAATCATCTTGCAACGGTGCTGATTGCAAACTAAATGAAATGGACTACTAAAATTCTTATTTCAAATATTAATTAAGACTACCTCAGATAAGTTGCTTCCTCAGCTTCTCAGATCGTATGGTTCTTGAGTAATAAGTACGCACCAAGAAATAAAAGAATTGATTTAATAAAAATAACAATGTTTTATTATAAAAGAAGAAAAAATATGAATGATGTAATAATATAAAAATAAAAAAAATTAACTGTACGCGACTTACTGACTGTGATGATGGGTGCGGTCCGTTGGCGGGAAACTGACTGCGTCTTGCTGGCGGGAATTGTAGAGCGCCCTCCTGATGGTGGTCCTAGCTCGTGATTTTCCTGACAATGGTAACCAGCTTCACTTTATGCATTTAGCTTACTCAAACAATTATTTTGGCTGTGGTTAACGTCTTTATTTCGTGGGGCACTTAGCGTACCTTTGTACGTTATAACAACGTATTTTTTTTATATTCTTTGTTCGTGGCTCTTCTGGCCACGACGGAATAACTTCGACCACGAGATAAACGGGATTTATTAGCCTTCATTATCCAACATTTCTTCACGAATTACTTTGGAGATTTTCCTTGTTTTGGTAAGAATTTTATAATTGCTCGATATTCGAATTTGATCATTTTGATATGTGACAACGCAACTGACACATATTAGAACTAACACTGAGCGTATTGATTTTGTTTACTCTTTTTCACAGATTTGCAGAATTCTTTGCTATAAAAATGCTTATCAAAGCAGAAAGCAAAGATTTAGTTAAAACAGTCTGCTAAATGAGAAGATTAAGTTTAACACACAAAACAAAACCACATTATAAGTGAGAGTGTCACATTATCCTGATGTGTACCAAAATTAACCCTTGGAGAACACAGCATCTTCACTTTATTGACTGAGCATTGTAACAATGTACGAATAGATCCTTGCTACTCCGTGCATTCCATGAACTTCTTCTTCAGCAGCACCATTCAACAATGTCGAATACGTTTGATAAATCGAAGAATATATTTGCAATGCGTTTGTTTTTACCCAGGATTTCATAAATTTTATTGATAGCATGAGCAATGTGGACGTTCTTGAAATGTAACCGAAATGGATGGAAGATAGAAGGTAAGGATATCGATCTTTAGTACGCTATGTCTTGCGCATTATCCTTTTAAAAAAATAGTTGCACAACTTTACTTATTTCGGGAAATATTTTCTTTAACGTTTTGAAACTGTATTAATCAAAACTCTGGTCACTTCAAGTTTGTTAATTGGTTTAAAGAACAATGAAGACAAGTCTAAAATTATTACTAGGGATGACAAAGGCAGGTGAAATTATTACTTTTTTGCGATTCTCTGGGAAAGGTAGGCAACACAAATCCTTTCTTATGAGACGAAGAGACACGAGTCGCTGCAAAAAAGTAATAATTTCACCTGCCTTGATCATTTCTAATTATTACTGCTGTGGACATAATCCATCTATGTGACAGGTGAATTATTCCTGAAATATGGTTGCGAGCTTTTGAAAACCTTTCACGACAAAAAGTACATAAATTATTTTCACTTTCTTTTAAGAATTTGATCACAGAGATTTTAAAGATACGGTTAAGTTTCCGTATGTGAATGTAATATGTTGCATGTTGTTGAATTACGTGCATTTGTAGAAGCAACCCCAAGAGCTTAAGCTGCAGTGGTTTACATAACGATAGCTAGTATCAGTAGCGAACTCGACTGCAATATATTAATGACAGAATGGAATTAATTATTAAGGTGGAAGCTATCTTAGCGTTACCTATATTGTAATCAGCCGCCGCTCTCTGTGCTACGAGTTTACAACAGCGAGTTTATACACTGGCCGCAATTAAAAGTGCACCACCAAAACAGTTTTAATAATATAATAAATAATGTTTATTAATATCAACTACTTATAAACTTGTAAATAAAAGACAATTCAACAAAAGGAAAGTAAATAAGGTTCGTCTAGCGCATCTGTACCGTAGCTACGGAATCCGCTATTTATCTGTAATGATCTTCTACGACCGATAACGTTCCACCACTGCTGTGCTAAAAATGTTATCGACTGAAACCGGTGTTGCACAATCAAACGCTTCAAATGAAAATCTTCTCGGGGGTTGGTTTTACTGGGTGCGCTTGAACGTCCTCTGTGTGTTTTACCTTGATTCGCAATCCACAGGTGCCGATATCGTAACACAGTCGAATGATTACAATTAAGACTACGCGCAATTTCCCGGAAACTAACATCAAATTTATGTAGCTCACACAATTTGCTCGTGTTTGTACACTTGGATAGCAACTAAAGTATAATATAAGTAAAGCAAAATAAAGAAATATTTATAAAATTTTAACCAAAGACTCTAACAATTTAGGGGTGGTGCATTTTTAGTTGCAGCCACTGCAGTAATCACCTTAATTGGTCCTAGAACTGAAAGAAAGCGAAGGTTACTCTATTAAGGAAAATCAGAGGAAACATTTTTACAAAGAAATATCTTTAACGAGTACAAAAATGTTCATGGTATGAAATCGAAGTCAGGACCTGTGAGGTTCTAACCCCTAGCAGACTCATTTAAAGAGACCAGTACCGCTTGAAGATTTGTATTCAACGCACAATTATTACTGCGTGCGAAGAAATTGTGTTTTGTATTTTAACTCTAAGGAATATTCTGTATTCTACCTCTATGTAGAATGTCGTTATTAAAAACCTATTGTAGCTTCTGCTAATGTGATCCATAATAAACACATTTGTATTAGATAGACAAAATATAAAATAAAATAGTTTAGAATGTGATTTACAATTATATTTATCCTCAAGCTTGCAAAATTAATGAATCTGCTACAAACTCGGCTGTTGTTATTTATTTGTAATTACTGAGATGGTGTATAAAAATTAAACTAACATTTTGCGAAAGAGTTGAGTGATACGAATGTAACGAGCAGATGCAGAAGTTAGCAATTTCGAAAATGCAATTTACCTGTCATCGCTGCAATTAATAATTTAGATACCAAGAAACAACTGCAACATTATGCTTATCCCACACCAACGTCTGTACTGTTACATGTTAATCCAATTAGGAAATGAAACAACGTATAAATATTTTGTTTTTACTTCTCAGGATAGTTTGATAGAGTTGTGCGATATTATCCTTTACCTTACGTTACTTCGGAGAGAAGATAAGCAATTTTAATTGCTTGATTACCCGTGTGTATATCCCGTCACATCTATTACGATCGTTTCTTTATCCAGTTAGAGGTTTCGCTCGTGGAAGTTTCCCTCAACCTAATTTATCAGGATGCTTTGGTAGGACCGTAATGGGCTGTAGAGCCCCTTTGAGGGTATTATGTGTCTATTTATATTTACTGCAAGGGATTCCTCTTTCCCCAAAAAGTTTGGCTCAGCAGTCAAGTCAATTTATTACCGTATTACATTTGTAGTTTAAAATATAGAGAAAAGAATATATATGAAATGGAACACTAAAAACTATGTTTTAAAGCTTTCGCACTTGTAGTTTTAAAGAAAAATGTTTTGAGCAAAAGCTATTCAGATCAAAGTCGTGCATAACCTACAAATACTTTCGACACTACAGAGTGGAAGAATCCCCACTTACTTCTTTATTTCCAATAGAACATCCTATATATTATCCACGCTACAAATAACGCAAGTCCATATAAGCAACTGTACGGCAATTCTTACTATTAATGCTGCTTCCGTAAAGTGCAATGTACACGATATGCAACGGAGATGCGCGAGGTACTCGAAGCATTCTCCTTGATATAAAATTTACGTCACCACCAGCCCGCCACTCCCCAAGAAGTATTTCTCCATGCACTACCCACATTGCGTGTTGCCGTAACTAAATTAAATTAAAACAATAATGAATACACACGAAAATAAACTTACACGAGCCATATGCAACAATCACGTGATTATTTAAAAACATTTCTTTTGCCACGGTATCCACCAATAATATTATTGTCCCTATCACTACTTTTAGTTTGTTTTAAATTTCGTAATTTCTGTGAAGGGATTTCTAGAATAAATGTCGCTTACATGAGCGCCCCTACAGCGACTTGACTACAATTGGGTCAATCACAAAGGCTGTTTTATCGATAAAAGAAGATTTTAACAGAGGTAAATGTCCAAGGATATAATATCTAAGAGTGAAATTCTTACAGGGTACTTGACACTCAATGACTTATTTTGCCAATGGATACCTGAAAATGCTTTAGCACATCGCTTCTATAGGCTGGAGAACACTTCCGAGCACGGTTTATTTACAATTAGTACAAGCTGCAACATCTAGGCAACATCCTTTGTAAAATGCACACCACAACATAATAAAGTACCCACATCTGAAATCTGCAACACATTCGTTGAAAATGCGATTTAGCGGCATGTGAAGTCTCTGAAGCCTATTTAGTTTCGGCTTTGGAGAGTAGTGGCCTAATTCATTTATTTGACTTTGTTTAACAAGTTATAGCATTCACATTTTGAGGTTTCGATGGATACACTTCCATCTTCAATTTTACGCATGCCTTGTCCAACATTTGGCAAAGCTTTCCACAAGTTGATAAACTCGGAACGTAATTCATTTGTATTAAGAACAATTAACTCAAGACCATGAAAACGTAATACAAAATATTAAGTGATAGATGGAAATCCATAATTAGGTTTAATAAATTTGGCACTGCACTTCATTAACTACCAGCAATTTTGAATGACAAGAAATGGAGTGTGCAAGCATGCATTTGGAAAAGTGTTCATTACAACAGAGTAGTGCTTGGTGTTGAACTTATTGAAGAATATATTATCAAAGCTGCTAAAGAATAATAACAATTGGCTGTGGTAATGTGTAATAATGGAGAAGTAGAAAGTAAGAAATAATTGATACACGGATAGAATGTCATGCAATAAAACTTGAATATGCTAGGCTTTTCGAAGAGGCCAGAAGAGGACAATTATTAACAAAATCTATTTTCAGCAGAACCTCTCAGTAACAAGGAGATTTTTGTGTAATTATTGATTAACAAAAGAAAAAAACATTGTAAATACTTAAATATTACAAACATGTTAACGCGAGGTAGCGATAGCGATAACATCTTAATAAAGCAATCAGGATACATGGAGCGAGTAAAATTTCTACGGAAAGGGAAGGAAGAAGACATCGTTTCGGAACTTATCGATTTCAATCCGTTTGCGGTTATATCCCCGGCGAACCGAATATAGATCCAACGTCTCCAAGACTGTACATTCGGGGATTTATATTGCCATTTCTCAATTTCGCCCGAACAAAGCAAACGCATTTCGTCCTTTGGAATTTCATTTACCAAATTTGAGCGTTTGTCCTGGTAATTAACGAATAAGTTGTTTGCGTTGGCAGAATATAACAATAGTGAACATTTTGACGTTTGAGACTTGCGTGCTAGATGTTGTTGGTCATGTAAATTACTTTATTAGATACACCTATTGCGTAAGCAATGCTATTGTTGCGTGCTAAATGAAAAATTGGGACTCTGTGCGACAGCATTATTATTTATATTATTACAGCAGGGTGATCCCTAGTGGTTTACTGCGGCCTAGTGACCTATTGCGCCCTTTGAATAATTTCTTAAATCCGCAGGAGTTCTTTGGCTTTTAAAAAGTCCAACATTTTCTTCTTAAGAGTGTTCCCGGGTAAATCCTTTGTTACTCTAAGCCACTGTGTCTTATGCTGTTATACGCTTCGCAGTGGCTTATAAGGTGTATAGGGATTTCCTATTTCTCATCGCATCATCTATATATATATATATATCATCGGATTTGCTCATGGTAAGCAAACTTTTATACTCGATAATAGGAAAGATACTCACACTAACCTTCTCAAACTAGAACATATTGTATGCAAGTACCTATTACATGTGTAATAATAATAGCACAGGTTATTTAATGCGATATCAAAACCAGCGTCCTAGACTGATAGAAAGGTTTCTTTCATTTAAAGCAAAGAAATGGTAGTCAAATAAATTTTCAAAGAAATATTTCTTTTACATCCAAAATTTCTTTGAATGGAAGAACAATAAGCCTTGTTATAGAGAAACACTTTTCAATCAAAACTGCAATTTATTTATTAACTACAAAATAACGATAAAATTTCTGTAGCCTGAATAAACTTGTCTCCACTTGTATTAAAATGACGCCAGTTCCTCTTGCGCACCAGTCAGTTCTTTTAATGCTACATCGTCCAATTTCTGTAATGGCTTTTCATCTAATTGATTTTCTAAAAGATAAGCGATTCTATACACATATACAGGATGACTCAACGGTTTGGCAACTCCGATTTGTTCTCTCAAAAAAGACAAACGTACATAGTAAATAATTATCAGATCATATTTTTAAAAGTGTCTTTATGTAATTGAAGAATGTGCGAAACAACAAAAGAAAAATGGAAATAAAGACCTTATACTTCACTGTAGTATTTCTGTTACAAATTACTAATTTTAGCCACAGAGTCTTTAAAATTCCGATGGGAAGGTAACGACAGAGTTTTGTGTCTCTGTATGTACTATAGGCGATAGAGCTGAAACGTTGTCCTGTTAGCAAGCTGTTTACACCTACCGATACATGGTTTGATAGACATTATGGGAACAGTAAATTATACGTATTGTTACAAGTTGGTTTCGAATTAACAATAAGGCGTAATCATAATTATATAAACCTTAACACCAAGAATTACATTCAGTTAGGAAACCCCACTCATTGAACAAACTTTCCACTGTTACCATATTTCTTATTAAGAGACACAAACTTCTCACAATTCGTTCGCCATGTCACTTCCGAAGGGAGAAACAATAACCAATGCGCAAGGCTACAGTGTAAGCGTATCCAGCTGATGCGCCAATTTTATGTAATTACAAATACTGGCAAATTCAGATCTTTGATTGTAGCTTAATGAGCGCGTTTTGCTTGTCAGTGATTTTATAATTGAATTTGGAATTACATTAAAATTAACATACAACAAAATACATGGTCCAATTGTATCAAGGATAACTGCGAAAACAGTAACATTTCACGTCCTGAAAGTAGAAAACACATTCTAACAAAAAGAATTATTCCATTAACAAATCTGGTTTTTCAATAAGAGTAAGTGTTTTTTTTTAATTGAATGAAAATAAACCTTCGTTTAAAGAAATTAGGTTTTTTGAAATTAATCATATATTCTTTCAAAAAAAGCGATCATACTTTGAGTTAAAGGAATAATAGAAAAGAAGAATGTCTTTCATTCAAAATACGTTTTTTATTAAGAGTAAGACATATTGCTTGAAATAAAGAAATACGCTTAAATAATTTAATTTCTTTGGCTTAAAGAATCCCTTCTATCATTGTATATATTCTCCAAGTAAAATCTATTCCCATGAAACGTTTAAGCGTCTTTACTGACGTAATTACACAGAAAGACGTTAGCACAGATGGCACTATCATGAACACTTCTATTGAAAATAGTTTCCTCGTAACACTATTCATATTCCTGCTGATATCAAGAACGGAAACCTTTTAGAATGTCTGCCGCAATACAGATTTAAGCTCATTAGAATACAATTGCCGCCTACTCCCAATTCGAGAAATCGTTAGCGAAGACATACTAAAGTGGTGGCTGATTATCGTTTAGAGCAGCGGTTCTCAAACTTTATTTTTCGCGTACCTTTCAAATGCGATGTAGATCAAACGCGTACCACCGAACTAAATGTACCATATGTGGTACATATCCACCAAACTTGTAGCGTAATAAGACACCGTTAAACATTCAACAGATTATTATTGTAATGAAACAACTTGTATTTTAAAGCGTTAAGTTTAATTAAAGAACAATAGACTTACAAATATTTTGTCTTAAACGTCAATGAGAATGATGGATCTGCATAGTCGCAATGAGAGAAGCAATGTTAGGTTCAATTGTAGTCAATTTCATACGCACATTTGGGTCAACATCGAGTCTATTTCGATATTTATTTTTAACTTCCAACATTGCAGAGAACCCAGTTTCACAAAGGTAGGTGGTTGAAAATGGAATTAAAAACAACAAAGCTTTTTTAGACAAAGTTGGATATTCATTTTTAACTCTCAACCAAAATTCGGACAACTGCAGTTTGGCAAACTCCATTTTTAAACCTCCATCGCAAGACAGGTCTATAAAAGATTCTTTTTCGTCGTTTGTCAGTGAATCGGGAATGCTCTCCAAAATAAAAGGGTTGCGAATCCAAAGGAATCCAGAATAGTCGTCTTGAAAGTATTTCCCAAACGCGTTAATCAGCATTTGGCAATGTTCTTTTATGTTATTAATAAAGTCGTCCTTCAAACTTATTGCATTTTCTGTCACAAAATTTTCCAAATTACAAAATGATTGTAGGTTTTTATTTGAAATACCGTCTTTTATCATTTGACATTTTCTGATGAAAGCCCTAATTTTATCATCTACCAAAAATCGATTTGTGGTTTTACCTTGCAAACTTAAGTTCAGATCATTCAGACGATTAAACATATCTGCTAAGTAAGCAACTGTTGTTAGCCACAACTCGTCTGTTAATCGATCTTGTAATTCAAAATTGGTTTCCATTAGAAACAATTGGACTTCGGAATGCAACTCGTACAACCTACTTAGCATACTTCCCTTTGAAAGCCATCTAACCTCCGTGTGCAGCAGCAAGTTTACATGAGCACTACCCATTTCAGAACACAATTTCGAAAATAAACGTGAATTTAAAGCTCGGGATTTGATAAAATTGACTATTTTGACTGCCTCCTGGAGAACATTCTTAAACTGATCTGGCATTTGTTTTGCTGCTAATGCCTCTCTGTGGATGTAGCAATGGGTAAAGGTACAATTTTCTGCAACTGATTTCACTTTGCTGGTAACACCTCCGTATTTTCCCGTCATGGCGCACGCACCGTCAGAACAGAAACCAACGCATTTCTTCCAATCTAGTCCATTCTCCGCAAAAAAGTCATTGAGTATTTTGAATACTTCTTCGGCCGTAGTTCGTGTTGGGAGTGCTTTGCAAAATAAATAATCCTCTTCTACTTTAGTTTCAAATATATACCGCACATAAACCATAAGCTGAGCATAATTTGTTACATCTGTGCTCTCGTCGAGCTGTATGGCGAAACAATCACTATTCTTGACGCGGACTAATAATTGTTCTTTAACATTCGATGCCATCAGTTCAATCCTGCGATGGACGGTATCATTTGACAGTGCTACAGTATCCAGCTTTCTAGCAGATGTTTCACCTAACATACATGTAACTATATCTTTTGCAGCAGGTAGCACCAGTTCTTCACCAATAGTATGAGCTTTTCCACATCTTGCAATTCTTAAACTCACTAAGAAGGATGCCATTGTTGCTTTTTCAGAACTGCCGACAAAGGACAACATAGTTTTCTTTCCGTCTTTCATCTCAGCCAACTTACGGACAAAATAATCCTTACTTTTATTTTCTAATGTAGAATGTTTTGTATTAAAGTGCCGCTTCAATAATGACGGTTTCATGCAATGATTTGAGAGAATTTCAAAACAGATCACACAGTGCGGCCTAGGCTCATCGTTTACGGTTGTGAACGTGAATCCCAAATTAATGTATTCCGCATCATATTTTCTTACTATTTTCCGTAATTTGGAAGGATTTCTTTCATATTCACCCACAACATATTCTGGTTCTGAAGTAGAATTTGATGGAGTAGCATTTTCCAATGTTTTTATGTCCCTTTTAAGCCACTTATCCATATTTTTCACGTGTAAGTTCCTGAACACAACTTAATAAACACGTTCGCACTACTATACAATTTTCACAACTCTGCACAAACACGCATTACTCTGCAATTTTCAAACATGCAGGGGATTTCCCATTGAATCAACACCAACAATACTATTGCCTTTGACAATATGAAAGGTATAAAATGTGAGAAGAGAATTTATTTATGTAAAATAAGTGAATAAAAGCCTCTTTAGTGAATATTAGTAAACCAGTTTATTCAACATATATAACCCAATGACCAAAATATGTATACAGTGGACCCCGCCATGTAATGTATACAGCTAAAAAGCGCGCTATAGCTGTTCTATCAATTCTATATGGAGTATACGTCTGTTATGTGTCCAGATGCCTGAACTGCAGGATTACCGATTTCAGCCAATGTTTATTTTATTTGAAGGCAAATAAGTAAATAACGCTTATTATTTGTTCGCGTACCACCTTTGGTGGGCTCGCGTACCACTGGTGGTACGCGTACCACAGTTTGAGAACCGTTGGTTTAGAGCATTAGGAAGGGAAGATTTGTTATGGGAGAAAACGCACAGCAATTTATAAATGTTTCTTTACAAATATATTTTGTTGAAGCATGTTCTACTTTTCTTGGACGGTGCATGTAATGCATGTGGAAAAATGGTCATAGGCGTTGTTTTCTTTACACGCTACGTTCGAACCACTCGATTTCTGCAGTGAATGCAGAAAAATTCCGTTTGTAGACTGGTTATAGATACTAATTACTTTTAAACAATAACAATTTATACAACAGTTAAAAAAAAGAAAGAGAAGAAAGAGGAAAACAAAGGAAAGCAAATAGAGAAAAAGAATAAGAAAAAAATATCTGAGTGTTGACTTTCAGGGTAAAATATTTTATTTGGATGACCTATCTAAGAAACATATTTAACCAAATACATCTGAAAAATCCATTCTAGAGTCCCTCAAAACTAACTAAGGTTAGGGAATAGAGGGATATGTCTAAACAACATTAATTTATAACTTCTGTTTATTTAATGAACCAAAATTGTCGTTCCTCTGAAAGCGGCAAGAAACTTTATTATAATACCCTTGGTAGCGACGAAAGCGGTGCCAATTTAACAGTAGGATTGTTACATATGTATTACACGGAATTAAGGTCTTGTTAATAAAGTACAGGCAATTCTGAATTTTGTGTAAATGTGATACATAAAAAAATAAAAAAAAGTAATTTAAATATACATCGTTATTTAATAAATCGAAAACTGATTACATTTATGAATGTGCAGAATAGGTACAGCTGAGTTAGAACATTAGAACCTCGCGTACCATTTTTAATGCAGCAATAACTGCGGTGATATGTGCTAATTACCAGGGTTGAAGTGTAAATTACTGACATTCTATATTAATTAGCTGATCTAGCTCAAGACTGCTCAACGAGTTCGCCGAAACATTGCCTTAGAGGTGCCAATAACGGGAGGCTTTACCCAAATTCCGTTTAATGGAATGCTTTTTGTACATTCAATGATGGTCAGAAGTAAGACAGGCAAACAATCAAAGATTAAGTTATTGATTTCGAACATCCCTTATCATTGTTAAGTGTGAGTACAGCTGCTAGTTCTTTCATATATGTATTCATATGATTGAATTTGTATCTAGCACCAGTTCTTGATTAATAAAATACTATGGTAGGGCAATTGGGAACATCAATAATTAGGAAAGCTTCGATGCATTAGCGTAACATGCTCAGTTGAGACAATGAAGCTTAAAAACAAATTTGTCCTCGTCACTTTCCTATTATACTTAGCTAAAAGCGATCAAATCGTCTATGCCCAGAAGATTTGGAGACGACAGAAAATGAAAATGCCTTGCCATTGGTCAAAGAATACGCCACCTCTTCAGTAGACAATCTCTTGCATCTACTGCACTGAAAAAAGAATATCCTACAGTAATACCAAGGTCTCTATCTATTCTACTCATACAAGGGCATTTTGTTACAATAGATCTATTATATATTAAGGTCGCAGTGAGCAAATGCATCTGTGCCATGGCCTGAGTAGAATAATAATAATGATAAGCATATACATAATGCCCTTATTAAATGAAAATCCATCGTTATCGCGTCATCAGCGACTGTTTGGCATACTGCATTACCTGAATTTGATGCCGGTCAAAGTTCACTAAAGATTCAGTTTTCCAAATCTAAACTAATGCACCCCGAACTTGAAAATTAAAAAGCACGGCAAATTTTAAAATAGAGGAAACTAGACTAGTTACAAATACATACAAAAATAGTGAGAGTAAACATGAACCACCTTAGTCTAATGCATCAGTTTCCAAAGTGTGGGTCGCAAACCTCGGGGGGCGCGTTAGAGAGCTAAGAGGAACAAAATTACTTTAACGCGATATTTGAGATAATTTTAGAAATATAAACATGACAGATCGTTATTATTAAATTATTACATGTTCTTAGTCATTTGGTGAAGGGGATAGCCAACAGAATTCTTACTTCTTTATAAAAGTTCGAAAATCTCCAGTCTAAGCTAAAAAGACTATGAATATTAATGTTCAACGACTTATTTTCCTAGCATCGAAATGCACTGAATCAGTTTGCGGATTTCATATCTGTGAGGTATAAAGTGGACTCACTTATGAAGGTTACCAACACAGAAGCTATTTATGATTGTTTCTCTAGGTTATAAATTTTAATGGATTTGTTTTAATAATATTAGGCAACTAGTTTATATAGTATTTGGAGCAATTATTGTTATTGGTTTAATTGGAAATATCAGATAAGATCGTTTCCATCCTCATTAAACAAAAAGTTTTCAAAAACAAAGCGTCGATAAAATGTTTGATATTCACAAATACGTTGCTATATTCACAATATTAGCGACCTTCATATTCATCAAATAATCCTTTTAATATCCAGCAATTACAAAATGAACGCTTTTACATGGCATTGTACGCATTAGTAAACGGAGTATCTATCATATTGGGGTTCCCAATGCAATGCTGATTGCAACGTCTAACGGATTGGCAGTACCCTGTGCTCTAACGCAGCAGGAGCTCGTTAGCCAAGCGTGGGCGGATATTTTCATAACTCGCAAAGCGCGTATACGAACCATAAACAACGCAGAACCATTTTAATACGTCAGTGGATTCGCAATCCCTGCATTCAACGGCACAATAAATTTAATATTTTAGAATCTGATAGCACAGCATGGTTATCATCTTGTTTTATCAGTTAAACAAAATAACGTAGCTAGGATAAACGATCGTTGGCTTCGAAAAAGTAATTATTTCGCGGCACATAATTCTGAAATAACGAGGTTTTCTTGCAGTGCTTCTGGTTGGTAACCGTATTTGATCTCTAATTCCAAGTTTGCTTGATAGGAAAGAGCAGCATGTAATTGCCACTGAATAAGTGTTGATATTATAACTTTGATTTCATAGAACTAGTTCGTTTTATTGACACAATGCTGTTAACAAATTTTTGTCGTTCATGCTGACGGCTTCTTCAGGATAATTGAACAATTCAGAAATGACCATATGCAGCTTGAACAGCTTCCAATGTTTCCATTTTATCGCAAAATGACGGACTACTTTTCAACGTCTATCGTTCCACTCCACAATAAGATTCAAAACGTAAATTTTCGGCAAGGAGCCCAGTAAATCTCCAGCAGATTGACCGTTGTTTATTATTGTTTTGTAGGTGGGTATCAATTGCTTGTAACGTAATACTCTAAACTCTTACAAAAACATTATAAATAACTAACGAAATGTTATCTATTTTCAGTGGGAAATGAGAACTAATTCTGCAATTTTATTCAGCTTAAAGGAACGTCTAGAAGATATAACAACAAAGATATTAGTAATGTTTTACTTTAAACTAATATTAATTAATATTTATAAAGCGCTTACACCTAGTGAATTACAGAAATCATCTTAATTGAAAATTAATACTTGAGTGAACAACATCTTCGCCAGTTTCTAAGACAAGAAACTTGCAGAAACCCGACGTTCATAGAATTTATGATACGAAGCGGATTTTATCCACGTTTTATGTTTCTGAACTCAACCTAAAAGTAGCCATAAAAAAAAGCGAGTAAATGGTTATGAACACGTACACTTTCCAAGTTCTAACAGCGGCTACCTCTTCGTATTTTTAGTAAAGACGTATTTATATGTTTGTTAAAAGCGACTGGCAGCAAGAATTTCAAGGGCATGAAAAACAAATAAACGTTGTATACCAATTAAATATGGCAGGTTGGTTTTATTTTGATTTTATGAGTTAGTAGTTCGAGCTTATGGCTTGCAAATGCATGCCATTAACATTCTTGTTTTAACTACTGTTTTTAACAAGTAAAATATGTACAGAGAATGGAGTGCTTGGTATTTATCGAAATACGAGAGAGATGACTGAATTATGGTTTAACGAGGCTACTAGCGAAGTAACTGGAAATTAATTGTTAAAAGATCACTGCAATAGTTTAGCTAATCCACTGTATAATTTACTTAACGATGTTCTGGTATTTCTTTTAAAAAGTCGGTAACTAATTACCTAGTTTTACTCTCGGAGCAATATGGAAAGCTGTTGGCGATATTTTAACCCGTAAACACTTTTTTGAATCAAACTAGTCGATACCTTCACACTAGCATGGCTATCTAGCTTTCCTGATTTAGTACCCCTCGTTCAAAAAGTGACCAAAAGTGACTCTGTTTGGACTGTGTATACCGACCTTCCTAAGGCTTTTGAGAAAGTGTATCATTCTTCGAAATTTTGGTGTACGTTGCAATATACTTCAGTTATTATGATCGATGACAAAAGACAATACGTCGATGGTACCACAGGGTTCCTACCTTCAACCCTTGCCTTGCAGGCAGAATTAAATTTCCTGCAAACATTCATTGAAATATGTTTGGCTCGCACTAGGTTGTTGTTTTCTCCTCGACCTTTGTTATCTTTCTCAAGGCAGATCTCCATAATCCTCCACGAATTTGGGACAACCTGTAACGCTTTCGTATTACAGCTTGAACTTTCTTCGGTAAACGCATACCAAAGAAATCGAATAACTCTTAGAATTCTCCAGAAAATCAAGATGCTTAAAAACCACAATATCTTTATGTGTTGTTTTCTGGAAAACCAATTTCGTGGGCACATATGGGGTGTTTGGGTCTACGTTCTAAAAGCATTTTGCAACACACAGGACGATCCAAAAAAGCGTGAGATGTCAAAGTTATGTTCTTTTTTCTAATTGAACATCCTGACATTCAACGTGCAAAAATAGACTTATATTTCTCAAGGTACCCTATCTACTCATCACAATTTTTCAGATATTAATTTTTTTTTTAATATGAGATTCGTAAAAGAAAATTGAATGTTGCTGGGATGGAATAGTTTAAACAAATCGCGATGAATGAATTACGGATTGCTTGGTGTATTTGTTGCGATATTTTCTAGGATTCAATATTATACTGGGTGTTCAAGAAGTTATAATTAATCGTTGTCAATTTCTTTATCGTTTTTATATTATAAAATAATTTTAGAATGCAGATAGGAACGGGCAAGATATGCCTGCGAGGATTTCATCGCTTTGTCGAAAAGTCAAAACAAGCGTCTTACATCTATATAACTGACATCGTTTGTTTCCTACAAATTACAACTCAAATTTAATTATAATTGAATTTTAAAGTTGAAAGTGTTTCCACATTACTGCGACGTCATGGCTCCCTATAAATCAACCTGAAATATTGGATTGCGAATTTGAGCTGTTTTCTGAATGAGAAATTCTTTCATCGGATAAATTTAGACTTTCATTTCGATTACACCGACAATAAGTCAAATAAGAGCCTATATAAGAAGTAATATTTACGTTGAGAAATTCCATTTTCGGCTTAATGGCTTCTTCCCTCTACTTATAAATCCCCGTTTCAAGAAAATGATGTTTAATACCGCTACAGATATTAAATAAATATCCGAGTATCCGCAATATTTCGGTCGGAAAAGAAACATGTAAGACCCAAACGGGAAACAAAACGAATAAAACGCTTAAACCTCTCTGTCTACAAAAGAACGCTTCTGATTGTCCGGGTGGCCTTTAGCGATGGTATTTGAGAATGGATATTAAAGACGTATTTTATTACTTGGAAAAACTTAAATTCGTATCCTTCCTAGACATAATTACCTGAGATTTTATATTCAGAAAAGGAAACACTTACAATAAAGCGAGATAATAATACTAATAACTATTAGTATTATTATCCAAAGTCCATGTACTTCAAGCTTCCTAGATTGCTGGAGATGTGGTTTCTTGTGTTGAAAGAAATAATGTGAAATGACTCTAATAAGCAGAATGATAGAGATTATGACATTTTGTGAAATATCCAAATGATGATCAATACAGTTAGAAAGGTTATCACGATGGATGTTGTTCATGTCTCAATTCTTAACAATCGAAAAGCAGGAAGCAACAAAACTCTTGACCAAAAGACCTATTCCTATTATCCACTGCACTAAGGAGTATATCTTTGTTCACCCACATGGAGTTCTCTTCCCACTATTGTTAACATTCTTATAGATGAACTCGCTGTAATACTTGCAGCTGTTAGGAAATCTTCTCAACAAAAGACATACCAAAAGTGATTATTCTATCAGATTCAAAGAGCGTATTAATAGCCTTGGAAAGCAGAAAGAATAAATGCAGGACTGGCGACTCAAAATTTTATCAAATTCTTCTTCGAGTCGATTCAAAATTAAATGCAAGCCATTGGTTAGTAGAGATTCTTGGCATTTAGGAAACAATTATTGCCACCTATATTTGAATTAGTCAACAATGGGTTGACGATGTTCACAATAAATTCTTTGGGATGCGGGGCAATTGATCCAATAGTTCTTCCAAATTCCCAATCCCACTTTTTATACAAAAATGCAGTTTCCAACAATGCCTAACACGTAAAGAAGAAAATATGTCTATTTTCACACAGTATGGTGAAGTTTAAAGCGAATAAGGGGAATAGCTACTAACTTGATTAAGCTTCCAGTAAATTTTCAGATTAGAAAAATGCGTTTGTTTGTATTGGGGAAGAAGAAAATGATGCATTATTTGCGCTTTTAGTATAATAATTTTTAGCTGATCTACACCAAAATTACAGTAAAAATATTTCACAAGAACTACGTCCAAGGGTACCATATACGGGACTATAATAACAACTTACCCAAAACATTGTAGAGCATTTGATTTACTAGATAAGCAAATCGAAAGCAGCTTCTTCCAAAAGGTATGAGGTATAGATAACCAGATCTATAGGTTTAAATTAAAGAAGTTATATCAACACACGTATTCGTTACTTTATTTCTCCAGTTTTGCTATAATTTACACAAAAAGGGAAATAACACCAACAACAACAGCATACAGCACAATGTCTAGGTAAATACATGCAATTTCTAGGTAAATACATTTCACTGGTTAATTAAAAACCAACAGGAACGGCAGTTAGGATATTTTATGACCATATTGTCCTCAATAAATTGTTGGGTCAATAGAAACAGTATTGATTATATGTATTCTATTTTTTTGTTACGATTAGGGGGACGTGGTTTAAAGTTATATCGAAGCCTATAGAGCATCTCATATTTTCGTAGTTAGCTAAAGTTGGTTTCTATTTTACGTATTATGCTGTGCATTATTCCATTATTGGAATGTGGGTTACGTCCTGAGGCCAAGTAATAAGCTAGTATTGCGTCACTTGGTTGTTTGCGTCGATAATCAGTTGACAAAATAAATTAAGTTTGAAAAAACTGGAAAATGGTTCTGCATAACAAGGAGAAACCATTTTCAGAAATTTTCATTCGCATCTTTCGAGCTGGTTAAAATTATTCACCTTATATACTTCTTAAGCATAAACTCGATGCTTCTGATTATTAATTTTTGTACAATAATGAGTAAAATTACAGGTGTTCGTACAGTATTGCTACTCACCGTGGATGCAATATCAAAGATAATCGACTTACCTGAAACAAAAAAAAGGATTGTAATTTATCGTTTTTAGAATGTAATAATAATCCAATTTCTTTTCTTGCATTTCTATTTCAGAGCCACACAATGTAAAGATTTCGGTCATACAACCCTTACAAATGAGAAGCGAAAACAGTCAAAATAAAAATTACATTAAGCTCGAACAGGGCTCTTTTGTAATGTATCCTATGTAATCAATACTACCCCAATAACTAAAGAAATCGGTGCCTATCCTATATGAATCGGGGTATAAGAAAGTAGCCAACCGTCCAGACCTGTCTCTACTACTACGGATACGAATGAAGGTAGAATAGTAAACATGCCTTCCTTTATACGAGACCCGACCGATTTCAATGAGAGATTTTCGTCAGGTAAGTAATTTAATCAGGCCTCATCTTTATTGAAACAAATTCTAGTACCTACGTTATGCGGGAGCATATCCATTGCATACTTTTGAAACTTGGCAACATTCCATTAGGCACGTGTTGACAAGTAATATGTTATTTTGCGAGTCCATTAAAATGCTCTCGCTTCTTTTTGAGCGAACGATGATAAATTTGATATAATTTCCGCCGTGTTAATTTTTCGACATTTCGACATAAGCCCAATAAGGCTTTTTTCTGGACTTTTAAGAGGTGGATGCCTATAATGTAGACAAGGAGGTATACTTGTGTTATTTGTGTTCCTTAACTAGGTTAACAGGTGATTGATTGAATTGAAACTGCTTTATTTCCCTTGGCAATATTGCTTATTGTCTTCATTGTTGATAATTTGCTCCTAAAATTATAACTTTTCAACATCAATTTACAAGAATAACAAGAGTATGTAAACATGAAATAAGAGGCTGATGTAGCTAGTTTCATTTCTTAACTTACGCAATAACAAACGCAAGAATAATAAACAAGGATTGCTTAGTTCGTACGAAGAATCGTTTTTATAGCTGAGAACAGACTTACCCTAGACTAGACAGTTTCCGGTTTTAATCTAATCTTTTACTATATTGTTTCTTATCACATATATCTTGATAACGTGTTTGACCATTTACAGCATTATTAGCTTTAATATCCGCCAGTTTGCGCTATCACATATCAATCTGTTCTTGGCTAAATGTATACAAAAGAAGAGGAACATCTCCACACTAACACAGAACTACGCCTTGCTTCACTGTTGGCACAATGCAGTCCGGGATCACTTTTCGGTTTTAGATCTTCGGACATAAACTCGTCGATTTTGCCCAAAAACCTCAAACTTTGACTCGTCACTCCAAAGCACGTGTTTCCAATCATCTAACGACCAATCTAGATGAGAACGGGCCCGCTGTAGCCGTTTTGCTCTGTTGCCCCGACGTAATAAGGGTTTTCGAATGGCAATGCGTCCATGACGGTCCGCTTGTTGAAGTCGACGTTTTACCGTACCCGCCGAAACTTTTTCTTCACGGATTGACTTCGGCTGCTATTTGTGGTGCTGTTAATTTTCTATTGCGTTTGCTTAATAATACAATTCTCAAATCTTCAGCTTTTGTTGTTTTCCTAGATGCTCCAGGACGAACACGATTTTCTATAGTTCCAGTTGTCCGATATCGCTTTATGATGTCATTTACTGTTGAACTACTCATATTTAATTTTTCAGCAATTTGTCGCCCCGAATATCCTTCTCCAAACAGCGTAATAATGCGTGAACGTTTTTCTACACTGGTATTTTAAATTAAATTTAATTAAAACTTTCGCGCAAAATGAAGCAAATTTATATCTTTACGGCTGTGGTAAATAAACAAGAGTGATACTGCGGTATATTTCCTAAATGTGTTGTTCGTTAATAATCCCCAAACGACCCGTTTCAAAAGATCGGTACTTCCGAGAAAATTCTTGGAATGATAATAAAAGAGACTTTATTGTGGTTGTCGCAATATTTCTACTTTACATAATAATTTATGGCTTTAATCGCTTAGAAAAGAGTGTATGCTTAATATTTTTCTAATTTTATGTATTAATAATTGTATACAGTGTGATATAATAGATTTTTATTGTATGACCGAACTTCACTGAACGGCAGTGTACCTACGTACATACTTGTATTTATTTGGAGGTTAGCATATACGCCACGATGTATCTCGCTGCATGCATAGCTGATAGTGACTGAGATTCTACTAACAATACTTCTCAACAATAACGATATCTAAAAAATTTGTTTCTTGCCCCCTAACGCACACACGAATGTTAATCGCTAAACAAGAAGTCTCATACACATACATAAGCAGTGACTGCTTTACTATTTCTTCGGTATTCTATGTACTAGTCTCGAAACCTTCTGACTAAATATTAAGTGAGCATTTACAGAGAAATCAGGATTTATTCAATAGAAAGCGACAGAGTTGACGCAGCCGACTGTGTAGTATCACCCTTGCAAAGCGGATGTCGAACAAACAAATCAAATCACATCTGAAGCTGGTGAAGCCACTTACATTCACCAAATACCAGCTTCCAAAAAGTTAAAGAAACGAAAAAATTCGCAAAACAGGATCTCTTTTTCAAAATCGTCACTTGAGATTTTTTAAGTAATATTTATTGCTGAGAATATAACAATGTCAATTTAAGTAATTTATAAGAAATATACGAGACACATGCTTAACTAGATGCTACATTTAAATAGAAAGGGAAGAACCAATCTCCTTCATTGTATAGTCCTATTGCATACTCTAGACGAAGACACATCTTGCTTTCTGTAATTTATGCGTCAGGCAAACAATCGTAACAATCGTCGCTGTTCTCGAGGAAACTACGCATAAAATACGTCATCCTCCTTTATGTATGACTATTTTCAGCACCTGCTCCGCATTTCATTTCATCCGACTTAGGAATATTTAACAGCCAATCTCAGAATAGAATGGTATTTTTAGATTGTGAAGAAACTCGTGTTGGTATACGGCCACTACTAGACTTCATATCGCGCTGTTTCCACAACCACCGTAGGTTAATTAAAATAATATTGTAGATGGAAAAAACATTTTAATTTCTTGATAGGAAATTGCGATTTGGAATTGTTAAAATATAAAATTTGCAACTTAAAGTTTCCGAATGTTTTTGTAAAAAGAGAATACGAAAACAATTAAGGGAAGTACATATATTATTCAATTTCAAAGTTTGGGGATTTCGTGAAGCCATTGAAATCATATATATCTATATATAGATCTATATATA
>LR737386.1:16366685-16490215 GCA_902655005.2 Marronus borbonicus
TACAATCCTTTGACGTGTATATTCTCTACCGCCTTAAAGAGCACCCAACAATCAAAGGATTAGAGTCGTCTAGTAGAATGTAACGAATGTAGATTTTTTTCAGGGACCAAGTGAAGACCAGTTTTCATTAAAAGAGTGAGCTTAATACTCCGGTTCTGGCCACCATATGAATCGGAGCACATTACCAGTTCTATGGTGTCGCATTAGCTATATTCGACTATCATTTTTATATTTTCTTTCATTTTTTGGCAACCTGCTTGCCATGTGTGGATGTGATCGTCAAATGTAGCACGACATAATATTAAATGAAAAAACCTGAAGTTGATTAAGAATGTAACTTCGCCTCGGGAATCAGACGCTTATGCTTTACATAGAAAGCAGTAAAATTTTGATGAATAGAGGGAACGTTGCCATGCTCAGTTCTGTTTGAATTATTAGGGCAAGGTTTACACATGTTTCATGTTTCGCACTACAATAACAAGAGGCTCTTTCGTATATCTTTCCGTATGTTTCGCATGTCTTAGTTATTAAGTGTACAGGCGGCCAAATTAGATACATGTAAATGATATTTCTTTTCTCGAGAGTAGGGGTAGAATTGAAGTTTTGTTTTCGCATTATTCGACCATATGATTGAAAATGAGGATCGACGAATCCTCTTTTGTAACCAGCGAAACAGCTGTCCCAGATCAATTAACTAAACTTCTACCGATACTTCTGTGTTGCTTGTGATAGATTGATTGAATTATCCATATGGCAAAGGTAACAAGATATCTTGTTCAAATCGGTTAATTTCTAAGTAAGTGTAAAGCTACCTTTAGACTGGAGTAGCTAGAGCAAATATGCTTTGGTTAGTTATCTAAACACACAAGTCAACCGTGTTTAACCAACAATTTTATATTTTCGAGGAATAATTTTCTAAAACTGCGCTAAATATTGACAATGAAGATATTTACTTCACTATTACACAGCAAATAAGTTAAATTAGGATTATTTACTAATTTAATTCTGTATATTATTTAGTTCGTTTGGGTAGTAGCAAAATGTGAACTTCGAAGATTTAAAAGTTGTATTGTGAACAGCTTCAGCGAATACAAGCAACACTTGTACACAATGACAATGAATCAAAATTAAAAATAAAATAAAATAAAATAGAAACAACCTCCTTTGATCAATCGAGAGAAAATATTCTTACACGCCAACGCCAAACCACATAGCTAAGAACGTAACATAGCAAAAAAGCCGAAAAATACATTTTGGTAGAATATTTTTAAATGGTTAGGAGACAACTATTGACCAATTTACCTGCACGTGCGTGTGGGACTTTCATGCAGCTTACATGAAAGGAACTGCCTTATCTTACGTTCGCGTGTGACCCCTAATTGTTACTTCGTCCTGTATCCGTGTTAGCGTGTCGAAAAAGAACAAATTTGAGATCCTACATATTACAATGGAGATTTCCTAACCTGAAAATATTCCTTTGTTAAAGTAATTGGTAGTACAGAGACTTTCGTGTTGCTCTCAAAGAATTTGAAGTAAGTAGTAGAAGCATTTGTTTATATTCAAAAAACTAAAAGTATTACAAACAACAAAAAAATGGAACTGAATTTTGTCGCATCTATTCGCCCCATAATCTTTGCGGGACGGTTACTGTCTCTGTACTTTTAGCCTTGATAATCTCAATATCCCTATTAAGCCCTATTAAGCATGTTATGCCTCTGATAAAATATCTAGCAGTTCTATACAGTGAGTAACAGTGGCAGTGTCACATTTGCCTACAAAATCGCCATACTGCGAAAACATGCTGTACTGCTTCTAATAGTATAACGTATTTGATTGTTCCGCATTTTCGTTTAGCTTAAAAAGAATGCAAACTTTTTCCAAGGAAAAGGGCCCATTTAGCCACTCATATCAGTTTTGCTTGATTTATTGATGTAAAAGGAACACATGTTTACGTTTTGTGCTACAGACAAGAATCTTTTCTCTTGGTTTCGTATGTGTCGCGTTTTAGCGTGTATAGGTAGCAAAAGTAGGTACTCGTAAATATGTTTAAAGTAGGAATAGGACGAGGCATGTTAGGATTGAAATCTTTTTCTTACATCAGTCGGTTGTCAAATGACTCGTATGGCGCAGAGTGTGCCTTTTGAAGAGTTTACCACACTACCTCACAGTCCTAGGTATCATTATTGTAACATAGACAATTTATACGAGCACGCCCAACATCTTCATGCTTTTTATGTAATTGGCTTTCATTGAAAACCATTAATTCCTGGACTTTTACTTTTAAGTTATTTGATCTAAACCAGTTGTTAGCTTCGGATATGAACTATTTTTCAAAATTTTTCAATTATTGTGCTAATAAAGTTGTAAACAACAGAGCTGAATCATATGGAAGTATTACCGTTTGGCGCATTTGAAGATTTCCACGCAAATCATTGAAATGGGTAGAACATAAGTTACCCCAATTTTGAAGGTTGTACTACTCGGTAGTCCATTAACTGCGCTTGCGATTGTTCCTTCTGTGATAATGTATAGATAGTTAAAGACCTTGTGTTGCTAGCCTCTTTGTTCCATTAACAGTGTTAAGTTGGGTTGATGGCCCAGTGGTATGCGGACATTTTTGACTGTAGCACAGGTAGGCGCTGTGTGTTCGAGTATTGCCAACATAAAAAGGCAGATCTTTCTGGCAAAGCCAGTACAATCTCGAGCCACGATTAGCGAGTTAGAAAACAATTTACAGCTCCCCATCATTTACAGCGAGGGGCTGATAATAAGCTTAGATTTGCACTCACGTTAAAGTACTGGTAATGGCACGTCATAGATTTAATTTTGCACATACTTTTTGATAAAACAATTCTTTAATGTACTAGTTGTATTATACTCGTTTACGTAACGACTGCACATTATGTAATATTTCACCGGGTGATTCAGCAAAAGGTTATTCATACAAATTGGAGTGTATATTTTGCTCCGAAGCTTTTGCTTTTGTTTTTACTTCTTATTTAAAGTATCTGCATCGCTTTTGTTCATAAGACCTGCTTTCATACAGAAGAACTTGCAACGACCTGAAATAACTGAATAGAGGTTGATTGCTTCTTGAGGATATCGTGAACATATTTAATTAGTTGACATGGAGATAGCGCGCGATATTAATTCATTTCGTTTGTTATCATTATTGCATCATAAACTCCTGTCCATCTACCAAATAGCGATGAATAAATAGATATGTAAATTAGACGAACCGAGATCGCACGTGCCAAGTATAATAAATAATTTACAAATGCCCTACTGGCGGACCAGCTCCTTGCTTCAATGAATAAAATGATCAGTCTAATGGGCGGTACGATAGAAGACGTGATACGTAAATTATGCTGGAAGCTATATGGTCTAGATGGGATCAATTGTTATTTAAAATTATTGCTGTCGTTACTACAACGGGATGTCCTAGTGTGACAATATGCTTTGTTTACGCTTTAATCGCAATGTATTAGGTTACTAGTTACACACCTGACAGCTGCAAAGACTAGGTGCGACCATTACCTTAATTATATTGAGGGGCTTATACACATCAGAACGCGGTACAGGCAGATATACAAGAAACACCATGGAATAAACATATATTGCTATACAGTTACTAATTGGTACTGAAGGTACTGACACAATGGGATTAATGGGAATATCAAACCCCGTAAAATAAAGTTTTCTAGCTAGAAGTAATTAAATATCATTGAGCGATGACTCTAAACCAAGCACATCTCGACGCACTTAAGGATGTAACACATATATACAGAGTCATCCATAAAGTACTCACCGTGTGGGAAATATGTACCAATAAAATATGGAAAATTTCTAACATTACGCGGGGTACGTCTGAAAACTGGATTTTGCCTTTAAAGATATGGGAAAGCGTTATTTGAAAAAGTTGTTTGACATTAAATATTATACTTAAATTTAAAGTCATGGCCACCTAAGCCTATTTTTATTTTTGTACCTATTTTTCTAAATATTACTTTCAAAGGACAACACTTGTTTTACTTAGAAGTTGGTAATATAACAAGTGGTTTCTACCAAACGGAAAAACAAGAATACTACAAAAAATCAACAAAAGCACAAAAAAAATGTAACTTTTCCTGAAGGTTTTAGAGATATGAGCGTTCTGCAACTGTTTCAGTTTTGTTTTTGGTATCGTGATCGGTAGCGATCATCAAAAGGTTTCAACGAGTTTCGAAACTCTGTTCAGTAGAAACAGTTGGTTACAGTTATGTTTTATATTTCTTCCATGATTTTTAAATTTTCAGTGCTAAACAATTTTTTCAAATAGCATTCTTCGGTATTTTTTAGAATAAGGGTACTTTATTCTAAACAAAATCAAGTTTTCAGTACATGGTACATGTTTAATTTTGGGAGATGCACAAACTTTTATCAAGATTAACTTGTTTTCGAAAAACCCATAATAAGGAAGTTTCCCATATGGTGCGTGCTCTATGGATGACACTGTAGACTATTTCAACTGTCTGGAATTGTAAAAATCTATTGTATAAACAGTACGGAGCTAAATCTTTCCAGAAGTAAAATAGACGGCATAATCTATCTTTCAGAAATGAATCAACATAATGTGGGTTTCATATGCCTGTTTGTAACAGCCTCCGATATACGCAGTTGTAATTTTGTCTTCAATCGTCTAAATGAAGATATATCTATTTCTAAAATGCAGATACAGGTAATTTAACATAAAATTAAGCGTGATATTAACTCGGCATCAAAACATGCAAGGTGTTCAATATCGCCAAATTCAGACGCCAGAAACGTATTTTTTTAAATAGTTCCAGATATTTTTTCAATATCCACCGTATAGAAAATCTATGTATCTAACGTTTTTGCATAATGAAGGCAATAAATGAGATATTCACTGTTAAACGCGAGTCTTGCATTTAGAGAATGGCATCATGTTGATTCAAAATTTTAAGCCCTTGCTTTTGGAAATTACTTCCAAGGGGTTTCTGATTATGCTTTGGTTATTAATGACAACAGTGAACAAAACAGATTACGTAATTGATGTATTCCATGCATGTTAGTTAGTAGGATGTATAAGTTGCGACCGACGATGTTCACAACTGAGAACTATAAATATATAAGAGTTTTACAGATATTTTACAAGTATAAGTTTCTTGTACGGTGGACACAGAAAAATAACCATTTAAAAAGAAGACGTTTGTATTGCTTGAATTTGGCAAACTTTGGTGATCAATACTAAACATCCTGTACCTTTAGATAAAGCTATCCTTTATTTATCCTTTTTTAGATAAAGCTCTGTGCGCAATTTAGTCTAGTAAAAGTTTACGCTAAACTGTACTTGTTTTCCGAAAATAAAATTATAAATGTCTTGAAATCTGCTACAAATACGCATTAGAAATCCATATTACGTTGTTTTATTTCTAGATTAAGAAACTAAAAATTTCATACCAAAGTAACAAAGTAGGCCCTTGATTCGCTGCTTACCGATCAGCCTGCATATCCAGAAATATTTTCGATAGCTGGTCATAAATTCTAAAACACACTCTGCACCCCGCAAATTATTTGATTAATTCAAATGTTGATCATGTACAGTGGACGCAATTCTGTAATTCCAGCAACTTTGGGACAGCCTGTACATTCCATCCTCATATAAACAACCTCTTCCTGCCCTTTCATTGAGTATTGAGATAAATTGCTTTAATGCGTGGCTGCGGTAACGAAGAATCGATAGAAACAATATTTTATACGCAATTTTCATCGTCTTTATACCTTGAAGTGGAGAATCTCGGTTTCCAGGCAGTCATCAATTTGATTAAAGTAGGTATTAAAGATCGTAAAAAAGTAACCGCCCGTTTTAGTGTTACACTCGAGATCCTCTCGCAGTATACCCGCTGTATTGAATCCAAGATATCTACCGCTTCTCAAACTATGATGAACAAATGATAAATTGCTGGATATTATGTGGATTAAACTACAGAAATATGCAATAAATATCATTTTATAATTAAGAAGGAATGAAAGGACGGCAAGTTCTTTCTGTGGAGAATACAGAGCTTAACTTTACTCTACAAATTAACTGATAAATGGATTCTTATTTCATTATACTACAGGTTATAAGAAATCGATAAGATTTATTTTCCACTGTTAAAAACTATATTTGATGACTTAATGTGTAGACAGCAGCCATCTTTAAATATGGTGGTCTCTTGATTGACTATCTTCTTTCAGCTTCTTCTATTTTCATTGTTTCCATCAGATTTTAATGTTTTTGAATAACTTCAACTCCATTCCTGTAAACTAAAAGGAAACCGTAAAATGATAGACTCCCGTCTACATCATCGTCAACTTTTTTGATCATTTGCTTTAGTACTAAATATGTTTGAAATTCCACCAGTCATCTACAGTTTTCTCTAGCGTTACACTGAGTGAATTTTGCAATAGCACTGTTTGATCCCGCACAATTCTCAAAATTTCTTAGAGACGTTTGCGACAATTGTAATAGCTTACAGATGCTTCAGCTTCATTCCTGCAAACTAAGAAGAAGCTTGAAAAGCATAGACTTCCACCTAGGTTCTCTTCAACATCTTTGATCAATTGTCTTAGTACAAGATATCAGCGTTAAATCACTAGCCTTATTTATGATAGATTCTGTGAAGGTGTTGTTTAATCTGCCTCCTATGAAATTCTTGAAGTTCCTTCTTATACTTGCGATTTTGCAGTTGTCGATTTAAGGGAACAGCCTATCTGCATCAAGTTTTGCTGTAAACTTTGTAAAGTTACTATAGGAAGACACAAAATTTAAGGGAAGTATTAGAACCAAACACTGGTTTAAAATTGACCGAACATCAGTTAGTGACATCAAGTACTTATTGTTTGATCCTTTCGATATTGATAGGATTATCCACAAAGAGATCATGCCTTTAAATCAGATGATTAATATACAGTTCTATCGTGACGTCCTAACGCGGGTAAGGGAGCAGCTTTTGGCAAAAGTCAACATGGCGGTTTCTCTACATCCCTGACTTAGCTGCTTGCAACTTTTCCATCTCTCCAAAGATAAAGATTGTGGTCGATGCCGCACACATATTAAGAAAACGAGATTTCTAGGATGCATTGCTTTCTTGATAAAGGCATTAGGATTGGCGCTTGCATTCCCAAAGAGGCTACTTTGAAAGTTTATTATTATAGGAATTCGTTTACCTCCATTCTGGCATTCTCCATTTTTATTTATCGCTACATTTCTGTAATTTTTAGGTATCATCTCGTATTACTCTATCAGGTGGAATGTTAGTGTGATGTTTATGTAATAGTGTAAAGGAATGTCATCCCTTAGAGGACACGCAATGTGCCGTCACTTATATATGCAGACGCTTATATAAAATTGCACAATTATTTAGCTTCTATAATATATCTACATTTTAGGAGGTAGATTAATCCATCTGGATATGACTAAATATTGAGCGTGCAGACACCTGCATTAAAGCAACCTGAATTATGAACGCTATTAATTTCGCGTGTATATAAACAATTAATTCGCGATTTACCGAAGCCAACCGAAAAAAGTTCTAAATTTCATAAATCACGGAACTGTATAACAGAACGTTGTTTATCCGCTACAATTTCTCTCTCACATCCTATAAAACTCAATCAGAGCGAATATCTGCTGATTTAAACGAACTGGCAACAATTGCTACGGAGTCATACGGCTTCAAATTCAACGTAAATCTTCACCATTTCATTAAACATGGTTTTATTGTCGAGGGACCTTGAAAAACACGCTAAAACATATTGCTTTAATTAGTCCAGTGTTTGTGACACTAGCGCAGTATTTTTGTTTAAGTACACTTAGCTGTTTTTTATATAAATGGAAACTGAATGCGGTTAATTGATTTTTAAATGATGCAGACCATTTAGTTGTCACCAGGGTTATAGAAACCACGCCAGCGCCGGTATTTGGTCGATATATGCATTACAGTGCTATAAATTCCGAAACAATTCGCTATAGGTTCTGTGTACATTGTGCAGCGAAATAATGGAATAAATTCATCAAATTTGAGGCAATTCGCTTTTCGAAGAAATATTTGTATATTGTAAGAAAAGTAAAAAGTAAATTTCCCCGCTGGTTTTCAAGTAATGACGTAATCGACAATTTTTTAATGACAATTCCCGATTTTTTTTTTAATTTTAACAGATCATAGTTTATTGTCTAAGTGATACCATTGCAATGGACATAATGCAATATGAAATATTAATTTTCTGATGTTAAAAAAACCTCATAAGATTATTATTTGAAGAATTATTCCAGGTGATACCTTTTAAGTGGTGCCATCATCTTCATTCAATGAAAACTCGTATCGTAAATGTAGTTAGTAATTTTGTTATACTTTCAATTAAGTAACCCGGAGGAAGTCAAAGGCAACGGTGTATTACACCGTTCCAGATTCATTGTTAATTATTGAAACAAGGATTACGCCATTTCATTCCGCTCAATTTCCTCACCAAATACGCTTTTAAACGAAGATCCTACAGGCTTCATCTTATGCGTAGTTAGAAATATAGAGTCGAATTAAGTACGACGCTGAGTGTCGCGAACGCATACCATAATAGAAACAAGATAATTGCTACAATTCTGGCTTTTCTTTGATGATTTCGAGCAATATTGGGTGAATCGGTATTTACGGTGTTCATCCCAAAAAATACCATGTAATGTAGGCAACCAATTACAGCAAAATCTGCTACCGACTCCAGTAATACTCGAACGCATAACTTCCAACCCTGCTACAGACAGGAATAGGTTCTTGGCCTCACATTAATGAGGAGTTTTGGAATACATTATAGCAGGAACTTTATTAATAATACCAAACATAAATCGCAAACCAACGTCGCAAAATTCGATATCATATCATCACCTCAAAATCTAATCATTATTTATCCTTCAGTATACAAAATTTTTAGACAACGTAACGGACAGCTGACTCAAAATCAATTACAAGCACCACCAAAACTGTGCATTTATTTCCCATTTGAAAGTCAATTGTAATTAATTACCGTATATCACTGGAAGTTTATAAATAATCCAGTAGGTGCCGCACATGGCACCTCTCCAGTATTTCCATATTAATTTTCAATAAATTAAATTTAGAACCACGAAAATGTTACTTAACCAACAATTCCACTATTTCCCGTATATATTTGAATCTGTTCAAATATACGTTTCACAGTTAAGGAAGATTGAACAATGTGATTGATAAAACAAGTTTCTAGTTAAATTATTCACGTATCTTTAGATACTTATTTTGGGACTACTATCCAGCACTTTGCTGAACTCATTAAGTGGATTGTAAATAAACTTGGGACGAAAGTACTTACGCTAAAGTTTCTATTGATTACGCACCGGTATACATTTTAACCAGACGTGACTGAGTAATCAGAAAGAACTTGAAAAGTGATGAAGATATAATAGTAGAAATAGGAAGAACCATTACCGCAAAATTGCATAGAAGGTTACGATAAACTTAATAGTACAATGGTAAGAAATATGCACATTATGTTGATAAAGCCAAAAGTAAAGGCGAAAATTATGTTATATGAAATGCAGGGACTTATTATAGTTTTCAATGTAATTTTATGAAGTTGGAAAAGAAATTCTGCTCAATAGTGTCAATGAGAAGATGATGCCTTGATCTACTCTAACAATAAAATATTCAAATATGCAGTAGTGTACTGGTCTGTTTCTGCATGGTTAATTGAAACGAACGTATTTTGTTCCCTATTCTGAATGAGTTCCTGTAATATGTAGACAGAATGCCGAATGTGATAAAAATCGATACCACCGGATGTGGAGCATTGAGCACTACAGTTCTAAACTCTGGTTAGTCAGCAACCACTACAGAATTAAAACAAAGGTTGTAGAAAATTGTAGTATTTTTGAAAGGGAAACGATGAAATTGATGAAACCTTGTAAGTGTAATGTTACATAACGTATCTGATTTCGAATTTTTTGTTATTATTGTGGTGCCTCTTTAACCAGAAGTGTCATGAACTTTATTTTTTTTTTTATAGACTATAATACAATTTGTTTTTCCAGATTCGTTCATGCTGGTGGTATCTATACAAAAATTGAAAGATAACGCCATTAACATTTACTGAACAATTAATTTTACTTACTGTGAAGTAATAACAAAATGAGAATCATCCAATATAACTAAAATCATTTCAAATATTCAAACTGCTCGCCATTTACCTCCTGACAATATGCCAATATATAGAATTTAAGAAATTCCTGAGTTACGTTTTCCAAGACTTCACTACGGATTATATCACATTCAATTCCTGCAAAATAGTTGGCTGGCCGACGTGAACACTTGATTTGAGATGGTCCCAAACGATGGGTTCGGATTTAGAGAATGTACAGGTCACTCAATGAATCCTCGACGTCCAATCCATCGATTTGAAAAGGTAGCTTAACTCGCTTGTCATAGTTGGAAGACGCTTCACCTTGTTGAAGCCGAAAATATAGGTCTAAGTACTTGTCCTTGAAGTTTCCGTCTAAAAAGTGGGCCTATAAGCCTGCTTTCTACAATTCCTAACCTTATATTCAGCTTTGGTGGATGTTTAAATTATGGCAATTAACTGTTCTATTTAAGAAAATACCACATTAGTTGCAAGATGTTCGTTTACATTAGAAATGTCTATCGTTCTTCCGTAAAACTCCAGCCTCCGGTCTAAATCATCACCTGACAATTCTTTTTCTCTTTTCAATGTTCTCGACGACTTATACGGTTTTATGCCAACGTTTTTACAGAAATTTTTTGTGATTCTTCTAATTCAATTGCAATGTCTTCTTTAATACCTTCGTTAGTTGTGGTCTGGGGTTTTCCAGTTTTTGGCAAATTTTTAGCGGTTCCAGTCAAAATAAAACATTTTAGTGTTCTTTATTGGATGGTAGACGTTTACTTTTATTAATAAATAAAAATTCAAGTAACAATTGCTTATGTTCGTGCTTTCTATTCAAATGTGTAAAAACTGAACAGCAAGTGTGAAGTGGTTTATCTTTCCATTTTTTACAGATAACTAGGTACTAAAGCCAGGATGAATCCGTAAAAACATGGTATATTGTAATCTGCAAAAATATATAACGTGTCCCATTTAAATAAGAAGAGTTGACGGTACTTCCGATTAAATGAACTATTTATAATTACTATTATTATTAATATTGTGGAAGTGCAATAACAACAAAAATTCGAAATTGGATGCATTATTCGCCATTACACTTACTTGTAAAGGTTCATCAATATTTTCATCCTTTATCCTAATCCTGTATAAATGTAAATACAAAGCATCTCTGCAAAATGCTGATTCTTTTGAAATCTTGAGCCAGCAGTAAAGAAAATATTACGACACTCGAGCCGTAAGGGCTTCGTCTTGATCTGCATACAATATTCCCGGCGGAGAAACTGCACTTACGTGTTTTATGACGTCAAAAGACTATTCAGCCGCTATGATGCTCTCAATATGGATCTTAAAGGAAGCTTATTTGTTTAGACTTTACACGGGTAAAGATGAGGTATTAACTACATTTAACAATCCTTAAAATAGATATCTACAGTGATCTATAGTTCATAATCGAGCACTACTTTAAGCAATAAACTCACTTTTCCTAGTAGTTTTGTTAATATCCAACTACCCGTGACAATTCACAAGACTTCTCATGATAATTTTCTAGGTTACATAATCGTAAAACGCGAGTCGCTCCATGTTGATATCGAATAATATATTTTCGTGCCACTAGAATTTATTGATCGTATGTAGTTGTAATAAATGATCTTACATACTTAGCAAAGTGCATTGTAATACATTATGCATACTATTCCCTTTTATTTTATGTGAAATATCTAATCGATATAACTGGCAATAAAGATGTCTTGGCAAATATATTTGGCTCGTGAAAGTCTAAGTTTCATTTTCCTAAATTTCGCGAAGTATATATAAACGTATTTATAGAAATATTTCACTAAAAATCCTTGTGCAATACATGTAAATATTTTCAAACATCAAATCGGATTAGTTTTTGTAAACACGTCATTACAGGTCAGCTATTTTAGAAACATGTAGCCTGTTTTGCGATTGAAACTAATTATGTTTAATTTCAAATTTAGACATTGAATATAAAAATTTAGTAAGTAATTGTAGGCTACGTTTGCGCTAAGACCATGGTTTTTTGATGAACAGAGAAAAATACGTATAACTTCGTCTTTGCTTTGCCAGAAATTATACAGATATAGATACTAGACTAACAGAAAGCGGACTACATCTTTAGATGTAAGAAATGGAAAATGAAAGAGACGTGAAGATTGTCAAACAAGTTCGGGAATTTTCATTCCGGACGATTCATCGAGTAGACATATATTTGCGTTGTAATGTTAATTATCGACATAAAAATTAAACTCAGCATTCAAAATTTATTGAAACTAGGTTTGAAAACAAAAAAAGACATTTTGGAACATTTTATCATCAGAATTTGGGACAGAAGCAGCAGCATTTCAAACAAATACTCACACCTGCATATAAACCCGTGTGTAAGTTATGTGAATTTGACGATTCTGTAGATATATTCGACGTGAGATATCTCTCAAGCATTCCTGATTAAATTTTGTGTTTCTTATGATATTAGGTTAATCCACGCGTGGCAGTGCTATATCCTTTTTGTTCCTTTAAAACTATCGGTTATCCTGGTCTAAATTTGCCGATATTGGTTTTGGTTTTACACCCAAGTACACCCAACTAAATACATGCAGAGAACGTGTCTTATATAAGCTGACTGATTTTCGACCTTCACCGTGAAGGTCTTGCATATTATGAAAAATAGAGAGTAAGTTTAAATCTGCCAAAGTTGTTAAATTTTGTGTTTCTTATGAACCCGAAGACAAGATGGACTTGTAATAAATGATATCCGAGATTAAAAAAGAACTCAAACAAGCTGATTCTATTCCTTTACCTTACTGATAAAGTTGATGGCTATAAAGATCCCAATGGCTGGAGTAGGGACGCGAGATGGCCTTGTTACCGATGTAAGTATAGAAGTAAAGAGATTTATTCTATTTGGACGAAGAAAATGTGCATTTGGTTTTCTGCTATTAAAACAGTATGCACAAACATACGAAAACTAAGATAAGCAGCATATTATAGCAGCGTTGTCTGTATAGATAAAATCGATAATGCACGAAATCAGTGATTTCAAAGTTGTGTTGCGTGTGTGAGTTGGAGCACACGAAAGAGGAAAAATTGATCGTTTCCTTGATCACTTATCGACGACATTATATTACATATAACGTATATGCAGCACTTCGCTACGCTCGCGTGCATTCCAATCGGCCACCATGCATATTCCCATACTGACGTCTGTGACGTACTGTGTCGCACGAAAAGTGGCAAACTTTATTCATAATTATACCCTTATCAGCTGAATATGTTGAATATTTTTAAAAATAAAATAATCGTTCTATCAATAAGATTATACATGAACTAATCTTGTTTTAAATATAATTGAAGTTCCTACAAATTTCAAAATTTTAAGTAAAATAACTTTATTTGATCGTTTTTGCATAAATTTTTCACTGTCTTGTTAGGGTGTGTATGTATCAAAGAAATAATTAGGCCAATAAAACTCTTCACTGCATATTATATTAAATTAAATTACTATTTCCCAGCGCACGGAAGGCTCTTCTAAATTTTCCTTGTTATTGCTAATAAATGCGAAAGCATCAACTAACGACAGAGTGGTCTGCAATGAAGCCGCTTTTATAGGCAACCGTTAACTTAATTTAAATGACAAATCAATTTCCGTTGGGCAATCATCTACGGTGTTAAAGTAATTCGAGTCGTTTTATTTATTCGGTCGCTTGAGAACGAAATGCCAGCTGCAGAAACGGATCGTCCTGTGGAATAGAACGCGGGAGATAATAAACACATACACGCATACATACCAACGAAAATTGCGAAGGAAAGTACGAGAGGTTAGAAAGATAGGGTCGAATTCGTAACTTCTCCTTTATTGGTTGGTACCAGTGAATCAAATAATTTGAAATTGAATTCAAGTGGAAATGAAAAACAGCATTACGTTTTGGCACGTTGCCGGGAACATATAATTTCAAACTAAAAAGTAATTCCCCTACGCTAACTTCGAGCGTTGAAGGCTAGTCGGTCGATAACGTAGGAGCCTGCAAAACAAGCACTATGTTTATGCATTCGGCATCTGCTTGTATGAAATTGCGTGTCTGCTTTGCTCATGAAGTAAGACAATTGTCAAAAGCCACATGGGAGAGAATAACGTACAGAACAGCTTGATTAAAAGATTATGGAGATATCATATCACACATCTATTTTACTATACAGCTGTCCTAGAGTCAGTAGACCAAATTCACTGTGATACCTTCGATAGTTTCTACATATATTTTTCAGAAGTACTAAGTCGTTAATTCAACAATACACCACAAATATAAATTATAATGGAATTCATGCCAGCAGTATCCATAATAATAATCCAGGGGGACACTGTGTGAAATTAATTGATAAATGGGAATGTTGAAGTAAACAGGTCCTTAGTTTTTCAGAAAATTCTTGATTACAAAATTCAAGCGACCAGTTTCGTGTTGAGTATAGACATCATAACGCTTTCTGGTCACTTGTACCATGGCAGGATCGCATTAGACCCTAGAGTCGTCTTACTTATGAAACGACTAATTAGGAAATGGTCAAATTTGACATTGTGGTGGTAAGGATAATTCTACATAAAATAAATCTATGCCTACCAATGAAATGTTTTCGACTTACAATTGAGGCAATGGAATTTTTCGTTATCTCTTTAAAAGCTAGCATATAACTTTCTCTCTAACTAAAAAGCCAATAGAATTAAATTAAAAGTAAAAGTTTATAAGAAAAAATCAGCGAGTCTACCTCTTTGTAGAAGACGTAATTAAAGACGCTTTGTTACAGCGTTGGACATACTAAACGATTATAAATTGTTTCTTAGGGTTTTCTCAGCTTCAGGAATTCGCTCAAGAACCTGTCCGCAATTGGCTCTTCATAAATCTCGACGCGTAAAATTCCATGCATGTCAAGTCTGGTGATTTTGGTGGTCCATTGCGATCGGCCCATCTTCCAGAAGAGTTTTCGTAGAAGCAATTTCGTATTGCATGTGTGTTATGAGCAGGTAAAGCATCAGGTTAGTAAAAAATCCGGTTAAGCAAATCTAATGGTAATAACACTGCGTAGGCTTTCACAGTCGGTATAACTGCTACTGCTATTAACTTCTTCCGGGTCTCGCCGTGTGTCAAAACTTTCGCTTGACGTTTCGCCGTTCACGCTAATGGCTTTTCCAGGATAACCGAACTGTTTCTCCGTTGTCTGACATTCTCCTTATATACGCCGTTGGTGCATTCAACCATGAAGAAGAAAAAAGACGCACACCGATAGACATCTACATGCGAGATCTCATCATCATTCCATGCAAACCTTATTATTCGAAACCATCAGTAATCAGCTGCATCTAGCCAACGAGAAGATACATTGGGAGAAAGCACTGAAGAAGAATGGTTACACTGACATTGGTATAAGGGGAGCCGCTAGGAAGAAGTTGCCTCTAAAGACGACAACAGAACCACAGAGAAAGATGGCGTGTTTACCATACGTAGCAGGAGTCACCGAAAAGGTAGGACGAATCCTGAAGAAACACGACATACTAGTACGTTTCGGGACTGCAAAGTCAATCCAGCAGCATCTACTGACCGCTAAGGATAGGACAGACAAAAATAGCATAGAAGGTGTCTACAAGATAACATGTCAATGCGGGCAGTGCTACGTCGGATAAACAGGAAGGGATATCGCGGTGAGAATAAAGGAACACGAAAGGGACGCAAGATTTAAAAGAATCGAGCAATCAGCGGTGGCAGAACATATACACGAGACTGGACGTAAAATGGAATTTAAAAGTGATGGAAAAAGGCTCATCAGGGAAGTCATAGCACTTTAGCAACACGTAAAAGTGTTTACTATTCAGAACCGCTACCCTCAGTGGAGCGAAAATGGTTGAGTGCACCAACGGCGCAAATAAGAAGAATGTCGGACAACGGAGAATCAGTTCAGTTTTCCTGAAGAAGCCGTAATCAGAACGGCGAAACGTCGAGCGAAAGTTTTGACGTACGGCGAAACCCGGAAGAAGTTCACAGCAGAAGCAAACCTAATGGTATTTCATCACGTAGTTGTTCTTTAACTTCCGCATATACAGCAGTTATAGAAATCATTTATACTTACCTTTCTACGATTCCTTTAATAACTGAGAGCAATTACTCTGAATCAATTTATTACTGCTTTCGATTTTACATAACCTGTATAACTGCCATCGCGACATATTAGGTTAATGTCTATAAGAAAATTACTTGTAAACTTTAACCCAATAAATGTACTAGGTCGAAGCGTGCATACATAAGAATACTTACACAAAAGATATACGATATTCAACTAATATGATTTTCCCCATGACTTTCTTGTGATCAAAGTATTTTTTCTCTGTCCATGTACTTACAGCTATCATTTAATAACTCCAATTTCCTTAATGGATTTACCGAAATTAGTGTCTGCGTCTATATGGTATTATTGATTTTGTATTCCAGTGGCGAGTTGAAAAAAGCGTAAGTTGCTGTTTACTATTCCACTCTACATGTCTGTCTAGTTTTTCACTTGGTGTGGAAATTGCGACGACTTTTTATGAACAATTGTCCTATTTCTCCTAGTAACGCAATGCTGTCCCCATGTATTTAAAACGTGATATCTCAAAAAGTTTAGGAGGATAGATATCCCGTATGGATTTTGCCGTCTTGGTAAAGAGGTTGGAATATAATTTATATAAAGTGCATAATGTTCGAAGATAGGTAATGTGCGAAGAAATTGTAAGAAGATACGTCCAGAAATCCTTTTCAAATCGTAAAATGCTATATCCTTATTGGCCCGTACGTGACACTAAAGTGAAAAGCCTTTTATCCTCCCACGTTTATTGCGATGCATTTTAAGGGACTTATATGTATGTGTGTTGATAAAGGAAGGACACCGACTGTGCAACGATATTTTTTGCAAACATTGTAAATATGAATTCACATACTTTACGATTCCTCACTCTCTTCCCTTTAAGACGTGCTACAGCAAGTACCGGCGTTTGACTGGTACGTTAATTATAGTGTTCCGCTTTACTTATTATTATTTTATTTTATTCCTCAATTTATTTAAGTTTTGCGTAATTTTTAACAATGTATTATATCTAATATTTCTAATTTCTTTTGGTTTCCAAGTTAACTATTCTTTCTCGCCACTACGTTGTGTGCAAAAGTTGTATATTTTTATCTGAAGCCATCTACGTTAAAATACTATATTTTATCTTAATATCTATCGTGTTTCCTCAAATATTTATCGAAATATTATTTTTATTGTTCAGAATTTGTTGCTGCTGAATTGGTGTTACAGGTTCTGCCGTGTGCTGTGAAAGTTCACGTATCATTCTGAGGTATTTACCTAGATTTTCAACATTAATTATTGTTAGTCTTAGCATTCGAGTACGAATTACCACGGGTGAGTTTTGTTATAATTTACCTAGTTATATCCAAATTTTATTGCAGCGATCACCCCCGTTGTACACGTTACCGAAATGGAATAGGTTTGTAACGGTAAAACTTGATCTCCTTTAATATGCGATATATTAAACCCACACTTTCATTATCATATAAAGCCGATTGACGTGTAGAATAATGTCGTTTTTCGGTGATTTCTAATACGTCTGGCAGTTCCTTTTTAAAACATCAAACAGAAAGTGAACAGTCTATATACTTGAATATAATTCTGTTGTGCCGCACTTGCCTCTCAATATTATTTATTTGAAAACTTTTACTAAATTATGCATAGAAGGAACTACCTCCCCTTCTCAGGCTCTAGGTTCACATGCTGCATAATAACAGACTTAGGTTTTATGTACCTTTGCTTTATTGACATAGGATTCGATTTACCTTATTTACACCGTGCGAGAACAATGAATGCTGTAACGAATTTTGGATGACTATGGGATTGAGCGTAGGTAAGAAACATCGCAAAACATCGTTGGAATGAAACATTGATAAAGGACGAACTCCGAAAGAGCAAATGTGAAAACGATAAAATCTCCAAGCTACGACTACATAGCGTAAATATTTATTTAACGCACACCGCGATGAAAGAAACTCTGTTAAGCGAAAATATTTTAAAATATCGGACATACAGTGTCCACGCATGCGAATGTGTATGTGTATTGATATTATTTTTAAACGTATCTTTCCGCGCAAATTCCACACCTGAATTACCCGCCTATGGAGCTAATTTTAAAGGTTGATATACACACGGATGATTATCCGCTTTCGATATTTCGACCACCTGTTTTTGCTGACGATATACGAACGTACAACGGTTTCGTTATGGAGGCACATAGAACTATTACATTAGGATCAATTTTCTTGGATATAATCACGGTATGAACTTTTTCGATATACAGTACGAGGTATGTCGGAAATAGTCTGGCAAACATGTTTTCCACGGTTTATAAATAAAAAGTTCAAATTAAACACTTCAGCAGATAGTAAACTTGCGGAGGTGTTTTGAATTTTAAAGCGTATATATCGAATGAATTACGTAGCCTCCTCATTATTACATACAGTGTGATTTTTTGGATGTATAGACATGTAGGATGCCCATATTATAAGAGTACTACTTACATAAAGATCGCAACAAATAATATTGGGCAGAAATACTAAGTGATTCGATAGTTGGGTGCATGTTCTTTATTTTAACGCTAAATGGTGATGTCAGCTTTCTTTAGGTCACCTTCATTGTTTAAAGAATGCTATAAATTTTAAACATCATAAATATTGTTGCAAAATTATGGAAATATTTTGTCGTGTACGCGTGTACGATTTGTTTTTCCATAAAATGATTGACGGATAGCTAATAGTATTTTAAATTTGAAAGCAATAATTTAGTTCAGGTAAAATATCGCCCGTTATATTTTAATATGCAACCCATTGAAATCTATCGGAAGCTTTTGAAGTGCATGCTATATTTATATCTATTTAATCAAGACAACATTTGCAAAACTAGATTTTGCAATTCAAATTCTAGATTAGAAATAACAAAAGAAGGTGTTGAGCAATATTTTTAATAATCATCTTATACAGTAAATTATACCAGAAAACAATTTACGTAGCTATATAATTTATCTGTTAGGTGCTGTCCCGTATTTGATTTAGAAAAGTAACCTCCAAGTTTTATATGATTTTATTCGATATTTTGTTCTAATTTTACAACAAGCTAGTACTAAAATTATTTATATTCCGATCGATTTTTCCAGGCGCATGTTAAGAAAATACATACTGCGTTCCGTGAGCGTGGTTCAATGCTTTGTAATAGGTTTTATAAAATCTCAGGAGATACAACCTTTTAGTGTGCATTGCTATCAATCTGTCAAGTTTCGTCGTTCAGTTCTTTAAGACAATGCAAGTAGGAAATGTTGATTTTAAATTTAGCATAAAAAGCATTTAGTTGTACTTCGCCTTAATTATCAATATTGGGGACCGGATTTGATTACCGGGCTCGCAACTCTCAGAGCAAGATTTACCATAATAATACTTCTTACTCCAAATTTGGTGAATGCTGAGCGTAAACATGTTAAGGTGCTCTAGGGTGTAGGAGTAATAACGTCTCATGGCAAGCCGACGCACAATGGAACGAAACGGTGGTTTCCTGACCAATAACTTTTGAATTTATACTCACAGGTCTACAATAATTGAAATAATAGAGAATCGTAATTGTAATAGTTTATTATTTGCAAAGATTAATGAAGTTAAGTTTAACTAAAGGACTTTAGTTTTTTATGTATAGAGCATGCAGTTTCTTTTTTATTTCAGTACAATGATGATAGCGCAATAATAACTAAAATATTTGTAATAACAAATCTATAGTTTCAGTATCCAATTCTAATTCCCGTTTATTAAGCGTAGGCCTTATAGACGAGAGATAGGGATCAAACGAGTTTGTTGAAGACATCTGAATTGGTTGCGGTTCTGGAACATTTGCAGGAATAATGCAGTCTATAACTCTTCTGATAGTTGACCTACTGGTAAAGTAAAATGAGTATTTTGTGCACAGAAGCTGGCATATAATACCAGTTATATTTCTGGAGATAAAATTCTGTAGTTTCGTAGGCATACTCTCCAATTTTTTAGTAATTTACAGCTATTAGAAGCTAATGTTCGCAGTATAATGGTAAATATCGGAATTAGTTCTTCATCAACACCTGTGATATCTGCTGTGCATTAGAATACAATAATAATAATAATTTACAATAACAATAATTTGGACGTAAACAGAGTACTATTTTATCAGAAATAAGCAAACGTATTTGATATACCGTTAAATCTACCGACAACGGGACGTTTGTTCTAATAAGCATAATGTAGCGCGTACGAGAAACGCGACTTTCTCTGTAATCGGCAAGTATGGGTACGAAATTTTTTACAGGTAAATTGTGCATTAAATGCGCGACGATATGAGCTGAAATTCAACCCAATGACAAACGGAGCTAATATAGAAAAGTCTATCTGAATTTCAATTTTTACATAATTTACAGTTCTTTATATCTTAAACATTTTCGAAGACACACATTAAAATAAGTTATACTTCATGATTCTATTTGACAAATGGACGAGAATACATGGAACAAGGTATCATGTAATTAGTTTCAATAGTTTCTGTGTTAGCCCCGTCCAAATTTTGCGAATATACATATACTAGTAATGACGATCAATGATTTATAGCTTTAAAGCTTACTTACCAACACTCTCATAACAGGATTTACTTTAATAAGCTTGGCAATTTTAAATACATTCTAGTTAGTCAGAAACGACAACATAAAAATGTAAACCACATACACGTTTCACCATTATAATTGAATCAATACCGAGTTGCTGAGAGGGCCTTTTCCATTTGGTTCTCCCATAGCGACAATGTGTTATGTGTTCTTTGAATTTCGTGGTTGTTGCACATTCAATTTTATAAGTTCCCAATCTTAGAAAAGGAAGTCGAACTGAATAAAGTTTGGGGCATTGCTCTTAAAAAATGTCTTTCATGTATATATAAACACGCAGTACAGAAAAAACAAGCAAATAAGTGTAATATAAATAACAGTAGGAGGAATGTTTTGAAGCAACATAAGTTTTATTAGAAAGATTGTATTGTAATTAAGGCAAAGTTTTAAATTACACCACAAAAGATACTCGTATTACAGATGTACTCGAATTACAAAGCGCACACGTACATATACACACGATTCCACGGAAAATAAAATACACAAATCTGTGTAATTTATAAACCTAACATTATCATTTAACGTTCCTTTGTAATTCTGTAATTTTTCGACGTATTCAGAAATTATAGCTTGCAAGTGTGGATCGAAAATAATGGCAGGTTATTTTTTGAATTCAAAATTTAAAGTAGCAGCATACGATAAAAATGTTGATGTTTGTGAGATTTTACAACTTTATGTACCTATAACGAACGCGACATCTAGTCGACGTAATTTCAGAAATTTCAAACGAGTGCGAATAAATAAATGCGGCATAGAAATGGTTTTCCGGAGTAAACATCGGAACTAGAAAATGCAATAGCAACTTTTGAATATATGTACCTGCACGTACATATATTCAAAAGTAGCACAGTTTGCGAGGAATTTCAATATTGAATGAATTCATGGAATGATATCCTATATAATATTAACGTCAATGTAGTATTGATTGCAAAGCTTTTACCTTATTTTATGCGACTCGGTACGATGCAAGCTCTTTTATTACGATTGACGATGATTATCGTTGGAAGTACAATTATCTAGGATGCAGTTACTTCCATTAATCGCCGTTTACGTGACGCTGGGTATCTTCTTTTCACGGCGCTTATTGAGTATTTAGTCGAGAAGCTTAACTGTCATGACGCTAAAGCATTTCTAGAAATTATTCTGTTTTATTCATTCCGCAAAGATATCGATCGTAAATTCAATGGTATATAGTCGTATGATGTTTTTACGAGAGAAGGTAAGTACACTTCATTTTGATACATTAATGGTTAAGTTATTATGTAAGGACCAAGTTTATTCTTCACCAACAGCAAGGACCCAATGTTACTCCTTTGTGGGGCACCTGAGTCACGATAGAAGTATTCAGAGTGATGACCCCTATGTACAACGTACTGCCTTGTATTTGCTAAATAAGATGCGAAGAAAGATGTAAATTCAGCTTGTCGAATGCTTTAGAAAATCCGTATATATACCAATTTTAAACAATAAACTGAGTAATAACACTGAGGTTGGTTACTGTACACGTTGGTTACCAAAGCAATGCTGGACATCAGAAAGCGTTTATTTAAATTGATGATAAGTATACTTGTGTAAGCAGCTTCGCGAAATTATTTAGCAACGCTAGGTCTATAGTTCTCTATTAATAACGTGTCTCTTCTTAGGGATGGGTGTTAATCGAGAAATTTTCCAACTTTGAAAATTGAAAAGCTGGTCTGTGATAGACTAATTCTATTCCCGGACAGGTGTGAGGGTAGTCTAGAAAGTTACAAACATCAGCATTATTGGTCGAAAATATTCCGGTCGTCTAATTTCGCAAGTGTTCAAAGTTACCTTTGAAAATAAAAGAAGCCGAGTATCGAGCCATCACATCAAATTCTAGCATTTGAAGCGCCATACGCCCAGGGGGATCCCGCACCATCATTTGTACAGTTAACTTTCAGGCAACTGAATTTAAACGTAGTCGTATATTGGCCAAAAACGTCAACCACCTCTTGAGCGGTTCTAGACGACTATCTAATTAAGATTAGAGGGACAGCAGAGATTGTGGGCATGGAAAAGCTAACCGCGTTGGAAATTACGCTTGCTCACTCAGGACCAAAACCACATTCGAATAAACATTTCCAAAGCCCTATTCAAGCAATTTGAGCCAAATAAGTGGGAGTTTTGGCGTGGATTAATAACTGTAGATGAAAGCTGGATACACCAACATTCTCCTGAAGTCAAGGCACAGCGAAATAGTGGACTGCAAAAGCGAAGATTATTCCATCAGCCAGGAAAGTGATGGCAACTGTCTTTTCGGATAGCGATAAAGTTGTATCCATCAATCTTATAAAGCGACAAATAATCACGGGAATACATTACACAAGATTACTTGCCAAGCTAAAGGAAAAAATGCGGAAAAGCGGCCGCATTTGGTCGCATTTACAGAAATTCACGAATTGGCCTTCAAATTGATAAAGAATACACCCTTTTCACCTGATGGGGTCCTACCATTTTTTTTTGTTTCTTACCCGACATACGTTTCGTCTTGCGGCATCGTCAGAAAATTAAACATTAAAGTTAAAATTTTTACACAACGAGATTACACACAAATAGTATGTCGTAAAATGGAAATTATAAGCGAGAAAAAACGGTATACATAAATTTAGTTTTTAACGGGAAGAGAACCTATTACCTATTGTAAGATTTATTAAAGGAGAGTATTATATCTATTTGCTCATTCAAAATGTTGTCCGAATTCTTTAATTCTTTAAAGATTGCAATTTTATTCGGCTGGTATAATTCAATATTCCGTATTTTTTCTCGATGGAATCTTGCCTTGCCAAGGTGTACTTCCGATATTACCATTATCCGCACAGTTATTAAAGAAAGAAGTAATAGGTTACTCTTGGTAAACAGTAGATGAGGTACAGTAGATAAACCGGGGGATTTTTTTTTTTCTAGCTTCAGTTTCTTTCCTTCTTTTGAAATTAGCGAAACAATCTGGAAGGTGTGATTTTTAGTCTGTTCAATTAATTTGAGTTACTTGCTTGAAATATAATAAACAAAATGAACGTCGTTCTTATTTTTTCCAAGAGTTATTTTAAGCATAAACGCTCTCTGCTGGATGAGTTCGATAATTCCTAATTAACGTACTTTAACATGTAAATTGAAACAGAGTCCACCTAAGTCCAATTAAATAAATAAAACTGGTATTTAGCAATAATATTTTCACCTTAGGTTTTTTGTGTACTACGACATTTATATTTCTTATTAACTATCGTGTCGTAAAAGTAGCAGATACAAGTTTGATACAAGAAGCATAACAAACATTTTATATTTGCTATAATTAAACAATGAGAATGAAATATATATTACTTAACGAAATCATGGAATCGGTTAACAACAACACAAAGTTAAACAATAACAATGAAAGAAGAAAATTAAGGAAAGGCACCTCCGAAAACGGCTGAAATAAACCCAAAAAAGACGAATTCTAGCAATAATTGGAAGAATTGGACATAATATATCAGCAATATTTCTAGAATTTAGAGCTTTAAACAGAAAAAAAGCGTATACATATTTTGTAACTAAAGTTTATATTTTACGGGTTGATTGAGTTTCTGCGTTTTCATCAATAAATTCAAATACAACGTATAAAAACCTATTTTACCTTTCAGTGTTATACGCCCGCCTAAACATTTTTGAATTTCTCCAGGCTCATATTTTCACCTAGCACCTATAATTCACCCGCTCTGTCAAAAGTACCACGAACATCTCGTAAACGAAAAATTATTTCATGAAACCTAAAACCGATCATTCCAAGTACAGAGCAAGAAACCGACGTGGAAAATTGTACGTCGAAAATTCGACGTTATCGGATATCATTTCCGTCTGAATTAAATTTTCCTCTTCAGCATACGCGACGTGGAAGAGATATTGGCGAAATATGTGTCAGAAATGAATCACAGACTCCGTGTAGTAGAAGGGATGAAGGTTATCAAATGATGCATAGGTGTTACATGATTAAAATCTGCAATGGGAAAATGTGATTTTTCCTAGAAACCTCGTCCGACTTAAAAAAATTATATTGTGGAAAAAAAGTGGTAAAATTCTACGATGCAACTAGATTTTCTGGAGCAAATCATTGTGACAGTATACGATAAAAGTCAATAAAATAATCTATTTTACCATTGTATTTGTAGTCACATGTTTAGATAATTTCTTCAAGATTATTCATATAGATCAACGATTAAAGGTCAGAATACATCAAGTCTGGAAAGCAAAGCGATCATTTTAGCTAAAAACTTGTTGGCCAAATTCTAAAATCAAGGATCAGTGTTTTAAAATTAGTTGATTAGACGCTTATAGCTTGCATTTAAAAATAACTAACACACGTGTTCACGTAGTGTTGTTCAGTTGGCCATAAACAGGTGTTAAGGGTCTTATAAAAATAAACCAGGGACGATCGTCTCTATTACAAAAACTTTCTCTTCAAAATAGGAATAAAACTCCTTTACAACGGTCTGCTGCTTTAAGAAAGCTCTTGAATAGTGTAGGATTGAAAGATTGTAAAGCAAGGGGAAAGCCATAAAGGCATTATTGTTCGAGATCAACACCAAAAGCCGTTAAAAATCGGTAAACAACATTGGACAATTGAAAATTGGAAGAGGGCGTTGTGTGTTTTTAAGTATTTTAAAGCCATCTTATGCAAAGTTTCCTTTAAGAGGAACTTTTACAATAAATGTTCTTTTAGCATGATAACGTTCCATGCTAAATAGTTCCAGAAATTAGAGCGGACACACGAAAATTGATTCCATCCTTTAGATTGGCCTGTCCAGTGTCCAATTTCCGGGCCTAAACCACCCTACCGTGGTGATGTATAGCTATGCAAATTAATACTTTGAGTTACAAAACAGAAACGAAAAAATTCATCCTTTTTGTTTCGTTGAAAATCAATATGAAATATGTGTTGCATAATATCTACCTTCCATTAGTGAAAAGTTAAGCCATTATCACGATAATGGTAACGAGAACTGTGGCAAATAACATCATAGTATTAGCGCACTCCGCACTCCGCACCACACATGTTTAATTAATTAGTCCGGAATAGCTATTTAGAGGATGCGCGAATCCCTGTTATCAACCGTATGATCGAATGATATGAGGAAACAACTCTAATTACAACAAGCTTGTTCTATCCTTACTCCAGAGAGAAATATACACAGTTAAAAGTATCTACTTTCGCAGCCTACTTACCCTAAAATTAAAACATGCGAAAAATTGGGGAAAATAGTCGAAATAGGCTCTTGTGATTATAGTCTGAAACATAAAACAAATGTCCACCTAACCATAATAAATCAAATAGACATGAGTATGACAGCGGTCTGTTCTCTCTATTCAGGTTTTTCAATTCAATATTATGCCCAGTTTCGTTTATGTGTTGAGCTACACATGACAATTCTATCCTGCCCTAACTATAGCACCTTTTCGTTTTGAGTTACAATCACAAGAGGCACCGTGTATTTTTCCGTATTTTTCGCTTGTCTTAGTTTTAGGGTGTAGTCGGTAAAAGTAGACATATATTTCTTCTCGAGAACATGTTAGAATTAGAGCTTTTTTCTCACATTACAAAATCGCTTACTTGTTACTTATTTAATGATTTACACGATATGACTACTATTTTACTTATCACAGAAAATAGCAGTATGTAACATTGAGTTATCAGAGATGAAGGATAGGTATATTACAAAAGCAATAGTCTAAGAATAACATAACAAAAAATTATTTAGCATGAGGTACGCTATGTCGAAAATCATGAATCTTTATTTCAACAAGCTGAGAAGATTTCCTTATTTATCAGCCGAGTAACTCTCTCGCGTCGTAAATTTAAAATTTTCTTCAAACAAAGAAGAACAAAACAAAAAATTATGTCGTGTCTGGAAAGAAAAGGGAAAAGAATTGAGGAATCACACTCGTAAGATATTGGCACATTTAAATTTATTCATCCCTTAGTTTTTCGTGTCAAAAGATACACATCCAAGATGTATGTACGTAATGGAAAAATGTGTTCGCAACCCGTATGCACGAGAATCGAGGTTGTCGCTCTCGATTTTCATTATTAGTCGTGCCTTAGCATAAGGAAGCGCAGTTTATTGAAGTAATTGTCAGTAGATGTAAACGTCTCCTAAGAGTGTTAAAATGTTTGCAGGGAATGTGAAGTAGTAACACTAGATGTCGAACAAGTGTGTAGGACTTTTGACTTCTGTACCAAGTGTTTTCTGGAAAACTAGTAAGGTTTCAAAAGGTTCAACAATCGAAGTACAAAAGCAAAATCGGTTGATTAAAACCTAATAATAGGTGTTACTTACAGAAGTGATAGAATCTATTCAAAGAACATTCTCTTCCTCGAATGACTTAGGTTTTGATGCACAATAACATTATCTTCACTGCGTCTTTGCGCAAATATCTAGCTTAAGCATATTTCATGTATAGTTGGAAACCTCTAATCTAAAATGTTTTCAGATGAATCTCTAATAAAATTTCAAGTATTTCAGTCATATTTTGCACATGTACGTTTACAGCAAAGAAGTGAGTAGATAATAATGGAAACGCAAATGGTATTTATCAATGTAATAGAATTTATAGAATGCTTAAGGGATGCGGTAAATGGAATTTAATGTCCCAACAGGTACTCCTACATATTCTTTTAATGCAATGGAAGCGAATGGTGAACTCCATTTCCTCACAAGTTAAAGTGCATGCAAATCTATCGAATTCCCAAGGTGAAGAAAATCGTATCGCTCCGTTGTTCAGTACTTCTTTTATGCGTCATGCATTGCATTCTCCATTATCGTTACTATAAATGGATATTTATAGTAACGACGTTTTTCTCTTTGCCAGCCTTTAAATTTGAGATTGAAGTAATCATTTTACTTAATGCAAGGCAAATCTAGTAATTAAATTATTTCAAGCGTAACATGCGTTTATACCGTATCAAATTGTAATCAAGTTTCCGTTTTAATTCAATTTTTTTGTTATAAACGGAGAAATTCACTCATCAGCAAGCAGATATAAATGGATTACCACAATATTCGAAATTTTCAGCTAATAACATGATTTTACTTGCATATTCCACATAATCTTTGAAAATGTTGGTACAAATTGAATTAAGTAGATCTTGTTGAGGAACTTTTAGCATTTCAATGTTATTGTGCCTATAATAAAATATTTCAATCAGCGTTGGTAGTTGTGTAATGTTAAAAGATATAACAGAACAGCGACTAGTGGAAAATTCAGATTTGGATGAAACTTTAGGGAATTTTTTTCATAAACCCATTTGGCACTAGTAAATTTTGTATATGGGTTTGTCTGCACTGAAGCATACATCATACGATCTATGGAAAGGAAATATGTAAACGTTATATCTAAATAGTGAATAATATAAAAATAAATAATGATAGCAAGGACTGTGGCGTAGTATGGTAAACAACACATAAGTATCGGCAACCTCCGCACCACACAAGTTTAATTTATTATATAGTAATATAATTTATAACGATTACTCTTCTATAGAAGTCGATCGCATGCTTAAGAAAGTCCAACATAGGCTTTACGTAAGAAATTCCACGACCTTAACCCCACTTAAAAATCTTCTCGGTAATCCCAAGGATAAACCGAAAATGGGAGAAAGGTCGGGCATTTACAAAATTGCATATAGTGACTGTAATAAAGCCTATATTGGTCAAACGAAAAGAGCGATAGAAACTAGATTCAAAGAACATATGAAATTATCGCTACGGCAGATTGGACGCGTCGAGTGTAGCACAACATATAAATGAAACTGGGTATAGTATTAAATTAGAAAACTTAAAATTGATTAAAAACGTAACGTCGCCACGAGAATTAGATGCGTACGAGACGGTTTACATAAAAAGTAATAAAAATCTGATGAACAGAGAAAACGGACCGTTGTCGTACGCTGTCCTTCCTGACCTTTTGCAGTAGGCTGGCACTTGTTTATATTTTAGGTTATAAAAGAGATCTTCCCGTCTATCTGGCCGTGTTTTTCGCATGTCGTAGGTTAAGACGCGTAGGGGGTAGAATAGGCACTTGTAAAACAATATTTCTTCTCGGAAGAAGGATTAGTAGGAAGGAATAGTACATACATGGTATTTTTTCGCATGTCGTAGCTTCAAGGCGTGCAGGAGGTAGAAATAGGCACTTGTAAAGCATATCTTTTCTAGGAAGTAGGGATAGTACATGCATGTTTAGTTCTAGAAAAATTTTTCTCACATCATTCGGTCACCGGTTGATGATGAGGACCATTCGTGTCCTCGAAACGGCCGTCCCGGACTAATTATTATATACTATATAATAAATTAAACTTGTGTGGTGCGGAGGTTGCCGATACTTATGTGTTGTTATATCTAAATATAAAACTTTGCTTACTTTAAAAAAATCTAATAAGTTTCTCGCTTAGCTATTGTAATGTTACAACTGACGTCTCAGAGGTTCTCTGTTATCAGCGCCACCCACACATCTCGCTTAGTGACTTCAGTTTGTCCGAAGTAGAGGTTCCTCTAATTCTAGCTCAAAATTTCTTTTTCTGGCATAGTATCTTTGGAGCGTGGGTGTTATGTCCAGCCAACGACGGTAATGGTGAAACGGGATAAAAACTTCTTTTGTATGGCACCTTCTCTTTTCCCAAAAGACAAGTTTCAGTGTAAATTTAGGTATATCTAAGTAATTTGATCAACTAATAATTGTTTAGTCAGCCTTCACCAAAATTCCCAAAAATTTCAGGTTGTGGAATTATATCTGGTATAAAACATCATCCAAAAGGCATAGAATCTATGTTGCAGTTACGTTCCTACACTACTTGCATTATGCTACATATAAAATGAGTAGTTTCGGTTTGTGTCTCGACGTCAATATGTTTTTAAATAGGAGTATAATTAAATTTGTTGTAGAAATAAAACAATCGCTAACGCGATTAAACAATGGCGTAAAATTACGCCAATTTTATATCTGACTTCGAGCCCTTAACTTCATGTAAGTAATTTCGGAAAATCATTAACTTTAAAGTTTCCACAATTTTCCCCTTTGCAAAGCATAATCTGTTTATTATTTAGGCCCAACAGGAATGTAAAACTCACCCGCAGTAGAACTGATACTGTAACGGAAAAAGCACATCGATATTGCTCTTTAAGAGACAAACTTCAAGAGAAACGTGCTTTAGACTACGCTCTTCAGCACCACATAGACACACACGATATATCAATGTTTACTTTGTGTAGATGGGATGGGTACCTTTCATGATCAAACTTCAATCTCGCGATTAGTGTTCGGTAAGAACGCGGTAGACTGCAACCTATACAGGTGGTGATCTGGTGTTCGTCACGGGATGTAAACATGTACACTGAGTCGTATCCTTTTCTAATATCTGCCTACTCCTGTACTATCAATGTCAGCTTTGCTACCTCGTTTAGCACTAAATCAGTAAGTGTAGGTCCATAGACGCAACCATCTATGGAACCTTGCTTAGTCAAGCTGTCCTGAGGTTGAAAATCCCAGTAGCCCCTAATTCAATACTAACCAATTTGCGCCGTTCTTGTTCTTAATGCGCTAGGTGCGCATATGATATCTGTAATAACAATTAGTTCCATACATAGGGTGTTTTCGGTGCTGTAAACACCTATGACTGACCACTGACACTCCTAAAACCCGTTTGTAAGTTGGATATAAAATTCGACGCCCCCAAGATTACTGGGCAGTGAAAGGGGGAATTCCTGGTCTCTGCTTTCATCCTTGTTGTATTACTGTAGGTATAAAACGCACAATCGCGTCCCTCCTTTCCTTCGCTCCATCCATATAAATAAGGCTTCCTTGGTACCTTTAGTAACACAGACGGTTGGCGCAACGTTGGCTCCCTATCATGGATCGCTTGGCCCGACGTTGGCAACAATGTCGGCCATTATGTAAATTTTTTACACTTTTGGCCGAACATTGCCTCGCAACGTTCTCGCATACTTGCTTGATCTTAGGACGAACTATCTATTTTTATCCCGCACAGGCCTTTAACGAACATTCTCTGAAAATTGGCTCATTGTTGTCTGCCGACCGTAACGTCACATGTCTACAACGCATGACAACTGATCTTCAACCGACGCTGCACCGACTGAATTGGTTCAACATCAACTTGCCAACGCTTAACTGATATTGACGACGTAGCGCCAATCGATTCCCAACATTAGAAAGGTACCACTGGTTTTCCATGCCTTACTGACACTCTACCGACTGTGGCTAACCGTCGCCGTACGATGTTGGACCAACTGAAGACTAACAGTCAGCCAACTAACTGTGGTACTAGAGATCTAATAGAAGTGCGTAATTGCAGGTCATGGTTTGGTTGTACAATGTAATTAAGGACGATATTGGAATGTTGCATTCACATATACGAGTTGCTTATATGAGAGAGATACACTCACAGGCGAAATCGTAAATATAAACGTCAAATATAAGCACCCCTATACGAATAAAAATATGAAGTAGGTAAGCATCTGACGAGCTGTCAGAGTAGTGTGTAGCCAAAATAGCGTAAACTAAAATGAACAGTGGGGAAGTTGACAAATTTCTAGATTTATACGATTTATATGTTACTTTTTGACCCAAATTGTTCTCCTGCGCTTCTTTTGTATTTCACACATAGACAAAATAACCACAGCTGCAGCTTAACATTTTTCTTTAAATGGCGCCATTTCGATACTTAATGAAAGGAAATTAATTTTATGGTCAGAGTGTACAACGCCTTGTTATCTAGAACAATGAATGTTTATTATTATTGTTTACACTTACTATCATATAATGGTTCCTCTTTCAGTATTTTCAGTCCTGTTGAAATAACGTATTTTACAAAAAGAATTGTTATTTAAATAGTTTATAATTTATTAAACGACAATAACCCATGCAATGATGAAAAATTGATTTTTTTTTTTGAAAGATGCCAATGGAACGTAATAAAACATGAAACAATTTCATTTTTGTTTTTTTTTTTTAATTTTAACAAGACCTAAAATACTCAAAGGGGAAGAAATATATACTAAGAAACTCCGTCAATTTAAAAATTAGGCAGACATAATAGTTAATATTCGCATACGGATAACAATTAAATATAAATGCAAAACTTGTTCGTGTAAGAGTGTTCGTATACAAACAAAAAAACGAGATGCTTGGTGCTGTATAAACTTTAGAGATTTATAGAGTACCACCGTATTATAACACCATCACAAGTATATCTTTTAACAAACCAATCCTCCGATTTTCTGTTGCAGGCGCCCCAAACTTTTGTTTATCTAACATCACATTGTGATACTGTCTAATGCTTGTGTAGTACAATATGTCAGGAATAGTTTTATTGAATAATCAAAAACAAAGAATTGAATATAAAATCTATAACAGCCTCGTGTACTATTGATTGTTATAACAAGGCAATAAATAATTCTAACAGCCAATTACATTAAAATATCTTGTATAGTAATAAATTATAATGAATACATGTTTACTTCAACCGTGACAGCATAGAAATAATTTATAGGAGCGCTACAAACTTCGCGACGTCAAAATCTAAAAAGCAATTACAGGCGATTTACTTTAATAATGATTTCAAGGTCCTCACTTATTGTAACACTACTACGAAATGGAAATGTTAACAGAATTCGTATTGTAAGGCTGCGACTAATTAATTTTTTTTTTTACACGCCTTCGTTTGTTACAAAACATGTATCGTTGCTGGTACTGAATTTTCACAAGCTCTTTTACTTTTGTAACAAAACATGTACATGTTACATAATAGGGAATAAAACAACCGGATTTGTGACGTATCCAATTTGGTAGCAGTCTTGTATATTTTAGTACTAACCTGAAATATTCCAACAAAATTCTAAAAGTTGGGCAATTTTCTAACTTCACGAATGGAAAAGCTTTTCTCAGGTGTTCACCTAAGCTTTACGTTTGCAAATAGGGTCCAAAGCACACAAAATAGATATAATCACAAGTTTAGAGAAAACCGTCGGTTCTAGTATTGCATTTCTTCAAGTTAAAACGTGCGCTAACATTTCTCTAACTTTGAAATTAATCGTATTTGACCGTACAAAGAAACATTTTCAACATAGGAAGAAAATTTGGTACGTAACCGTGAAGGATAAAAATTATTCTTCTAAGTACTTGCGCAATTTACAGCGAGTGTACAATTTAATGACTAATATTTTTTAGGAAACAGCAGGAAGACAATTTGTGGTTTGATGTCAGAATGATAATTAAAATTAAAAGAAAGTTAACAACTAATACTTCGCATTATTTCAAAATAGAATGAAGGTCATACTACAAGTCAAATTAAGAAACATTAAATTATTGAAAATGTAATAATTAAGCTACAATTTACAATGAATTAGAATTAAATAGCCTAGATTTGAAATAGTTGATAGTAACATATGCTGGGAATTTCGATTAATGAATGAAGAAATAGATACATTGCATATTGATATGAAAAGCTCAAACCAACGATGCTTGTTGAAGATATTTACTTACGCAATTTGAAAAAAAAGAAATTATCCAGATTGAAAATTGACATTTTGAAACAAAACAATATAAAACGTTGAGAATTTTTCAAAATGAAAAAAAAATAATTGATATAATATATCACAATAGAAATTTTTAGATATTAGAATCACGAATTACGAAATCAAAGTGTCAATAACTATTGTATATGTCCTCCTATGTCACATTGTTATTGTACACTAACAATAAGTGCTGTTAGATTTTGCCATCTTCAAGGCTGCAATGTTAGGATAAGCAAAGCAAACTTCTTCAGGTACCAAGACAATATCCTTTTTATGTTTTGAAAACGAAAAAAAAATGTTTTTAAAATTGGTCTCACAAAATGTTCACGGACTAATTTAGAATAAAAGAATTTATGAGAAAAATACATAATAAATAGGTATAACCTTTTCGTCAACTTTCCCATTGTAACTCCCATTATGTCACACAGAGTCCCTATGGATTATTTGAATAAAGTGCATTTTAACCCTCTATATAGGCCGAATCCTTGGGTAGAAGTTTTAATGTTGTATCAATGGAAAAATGTTGAAATAGGTAGTTATAGCTTCGAACCTATTAATTTAAAATATTTTCGCCCGAAAAACACATTGCACACATCGCATGTAAATAAATTATATTAGAGCATCTTACCCTTAAAGTCAACTGTTTTGAAGATATTTGAAAACGGTGAAAATTTAGCATTTGCGCGCCGCTTTTGTTGAAATTAAATATTTCAGAATGTAATGGAAATTAAGGTATCTATTTTTGCGGAGCGGTGTAGACCATGTGTACCACACTTTATTGTTATCGTTGCCAAATTATATACAGAATGTTTATAAATTGAAAGGACTCCTTTTTTTCCAAATGAACCGTGGTATCTTTAACGACACTATTGGATTAAAAAGAAAATTCCACTTCGATTCATATTGGGATTTGAGGACTGGCAAAAGTGACAGAATATGTGTGAGAAACAATTCAAAATGTAACTGCTGCCGGTAACTACATCCTTGAATGTTTAATGTGAATTTTCATCTTCACTGGTTGACACACCAGTGCGCAACCATTGCATCTTTTTAAAAAATTTCCCTCTTCATATCGTTAGCTCTCTGTAAATGCGGTTTTCTACTTTGCTCCCTCTATCTAAGAAACAGTATACTAAGAAGAACAAAAATGGACAATTGTCCCGATGACGGGTAAAAATTTCTATATACAGTGCATTTGAAAAACCTTAATTTTTGCGCATGACAGAAAGAAAGGCATTAATATCCATATTCTTTGAGCAGAAGAAGAAAACAATATTCCATCTTTCTTTACGATTCTAGTTATTTACTTGAAGTACTAGCACATTCTACTACTTCATCTAGATCCAAAAATCAATTATTTGCATTAACTTTACGGAGACGTCATTTAATACATATTTCTACCACTAGCTTATTGATCAGGTTTGTTTGCCATCGTTGAAAGTTAGGATCGGAACCCGCGCTTTTATCGACGTAGTGTCTCCCATTTTCGTTTGGTGATTCATGAAAACCTCAAGATCATATTACACAATGAAATTGTTGTAATATTTGCACAACACACCTACCTTTTATTAGAATATGATACACTACATTTACATTTTACCGGGGCAGCACTATATCTCTCCGTGCGCTGTAAAATTAATCAGCCCCGTCAAATTTACCCTGCCGGAAGTTCTAAAGGCAACGACCTTAACGCACCGTATCTGTGCATTGATTTTAGTTCCAGCTATGGGATGACCTTGCATAGGTCGAGCCCCGCTGTACGATTTTAACAAAGCGCCAAATTTGAGCGGTTTCCATTTCACAATAAATACCCGCGCGGATTACTGCTTATTTATTTATTTATAAATACCTTTCTTCCTCAGATGAATAATGTTTCCATTATAATTGGGGCTGGCTTTTGCGTCGGCCTGCATAAATCATCCATGAATATTCAAATTTCTCCCTTTAGAAGTTAAGCCCGACAATGAAATGTCAATTTCGTCTTTAATGAAAAAATGCGCCTCCAATGAAAGTGGAATACTGCGACAGACAAGATTTATGTTTAAGCAAAGAATTGGGGTTTATATTAAATTTGGTTTGGCAGACATGTATATATAATTAATGTTTGTGAAAGAAGTCGGTAAATTGTTTATAATATTAATAATAAAAGAAAGTGTACTTTATCTAGGCATTAAGGTCGCAAGGGTTTATACAGGATGGTTTTTGAAACGGGTTTGTTCGAGAACTGGGCTGGTGAACTGTATCCAAGAGGATGATCGTCATTTTAAAGACAAATTTTCAGATTCTAGATATTTGAATTGTATTGTTCGAGCCTTAGTTTCTTTACAAATATAAGAATTTTTTGATAGAGAATTGTCATTTGTATACCATCCAACTACCGTGTCGTCCTGTTCATAAAAGAAAGTAGATGTTCTAATGTTTCCACATCGTTCGAATTTCAAATGGTAAGTATGTCTACGGTATTTACTATGTATACGTGTTTATTTTAATGTAGTCTGATTACAAAATGAGTTTCATTTTGTCGCAAGTATCCGAAACCAGCCGAAGACGAATTTTCCAAATTTGAAAAATCTGAAAATACAATGCAAAACAAGAAAGCTTTCTGCTTTATTGTCGATGAACTACATGTTGCGTCCATGTCTTAATATTTGCAAGAATATAGACATACGCTTTTGAAGCGTTCATCAATAGGCTATGAGCCATAAAAATCGAAAATGTTGGACACGGGGGAAATTAATGAATTTATTGAGGAAGCTGATAGCGCAGTGTACCCTGCAACATTGTAGTGGTGATGCAATATGTAAGATTGTTATACCTAAAACAAAGAATAATATTTCAAAGGTTTTTGCAATCGCAACCACTACGTAGGTTGATTTAGTAAAAAAAAAGTATACTTCATCACATATATTTCCTTTTTATACATCGTTCCAGGTGTAGAAAATTCATAAACCTTCAAAGAAGCTGTCAAGGAATGATAAAAGCAGTTACAGGTATTTCTGTAAACAGCTAGACACAGAAATGTAAATATTATATCGCAAAGCGATAGACATCAAAGCATCTTAATAAAACTTAAGTGAGTTATAAATATACATCCTCGAGGGCAATAAAACGTATTTCATTTTTAGGATCGGTTTCTTTTAAAATTGACTCCAAACGTTAATATTTATTTCCTTTCATAATGTCGTTTGTCTTACTATATTTCTTTGCTTATTACTGTTGCAAGGATAATTATAGAACAAACTAAGGAATGCGTGCTATTGTACTAATATACAGTATGTCCCCGAACAGGCCCTACTGTATTTGTAAAATTCCTTGTTTCGAATTTTAAGTCCTTAGTCACTGATTTCGAAGTAATATACAGGATAGTTACAATTTGTTACAGAGTTATTACAATACACAAAATTAAAGAAAACGTCCGCTGCAGCTTCTCTAATTTTCTGTTTTAAAATATTTTCATCGTCCTGGAAATCAAACTCAAAAACCTTTTGCGATATCCCCACCGGACAAGCCTGATGCAATAATCCCATCTAATAGGGCCGAACTGTTCAATATATTTATGAGGAAAATATCTATTTAATCATTCCTTCAAGCGAATTGCTTTACGAACAGCACAACCGTCCTACTGAAAATGAAGCGGTTACTTCTTTTGCCAGTTCACCTCACGTAGAGCAGGAACGGAAAAGTTTTCTAACATTTTTATGTATGTGTTCTGATTTAGGCCAATAATTATATTGTACATTACCGTACACTAAAGATTAACACTTTTGTATCCCTGGCTATTTGTTTTCTTCCAATCAATACCTACAATTTTGGTTGCTAACGACTCAGCAAACAAAATTTTAAACGAAGTTCATCATCGTCTCTTTAAAGTTTATGTAGTCTCACCAGTTTGTAAGGATGAATTTTATTTTCTAATAGAAGTCTGTAAGTGGCTTTTACTGATAAATAGATCACGTTTCATTTGCCTTCTTGGAGAAAGTTCTTACAGAATCAATAGCGATCAACGTAGCGCCATCATTTTCGTCATGACTGTGCTTTTTGTTGTTCAAATCTGTTACATAATTTACAGAAACATAGACTCCCGGATGTTTCCTATTAAAAAGTTCAATTACACAGCGATATGGTTCTTTGCCTATACCAAAGCATCTCATTAAATAAATTCTTTGCCCTACAGACATTATTCAAACATTGACTGGCGATTTATTGACATTAAATCATCCATTTGCGCTGTTAAATCTCAGTTGCATTTGTTTCCATTGGATAACTGCGATACTCACGTTGGTAAAAAATTTATACTAAATTCTAATAACGATAAAAAAATCAACTTTAAGGTGTAATGTTCATATTGGATGTTGGAGCTTCCATTAACATTCCAAACAGTAATACGTTTACTTTCCTTTCAAATAAGAAGTACTTTACTCTTAACCAAATTTCACACTGCCTCGTCTTCTAACCAGCCTGTGTGTTATTTCGCAATGTTGGTAGTGCCTCAGGACTTATTAGATGAACCAAACCTTTTTATAATGACTGTTCTTCCTAAAATGCGAAGTAAGTAAGTATACAAGTATAGCTAGATCCATCTGGGAACATAACATCTACAACTTTAAAATTTTGCGATGGCACCTATTATAGTATTTATGGAAGAAGTCTGATTCCAACGACCGTTCTGTTGTTTTTTAACAATTTTCAAATTACTTTTTGCCTTGCTTTTAATGGCATGAAATAATATTTTTTTGGTTACTATTAATACAATGCTTTATCATGTTTTAACATCAATTATTTTGGATATTAGAGTCTATCCCACAACTAGTTATTTTTTGACGCAATATAGAGGTTGAACGTAGCACATTCTTCAGTACAAACAAATATATTGCTTTCTTCTTTAATGCCATCAACGAAATACACCAAAAAGATACCCTTATATTTATAATAAGACCTATGATCAATCTAAATGTTCCAAATTAGTTGCGCCACACAAAAATACAAATCATAATAAAAAAGAAATACTTTTATCGTCAGGGACATTGTTACCCTGCTATGAGGCTTTTTGTACAAGCAAAAAATCACCCAGCATGTCCAGCGGATGCGTATTTACGTTCTAACTCAACAATACGATATATAAACAGTAAGTTATTTACAAAGGTGTAGCTCAGGTCAAACATTTATGTTTCTAAGGGCCTTATGTTACTTCACTCCGATATCAAGAGTGGTCTCTGGAAATCAAATTATAGAGCTTTTACGATCGCATTATACTAACTTACGGTATACCTACGTATGTAAAAAAGTAATGTTCTTTTTATAGGTTTCTCTCAGTGGTCAGAATGCTGAAGAAAAATACGAACAATTATTTAGGAAATAACTTCGTTTAGCTTTTTTCTTGTATGCAATATTAATTGATATAACTTCGAATTCAAATATATTTCTCAAAAACTGGTATTTTCTAAAGTAATAAGTATTAATATAAAATCTATTGTCCCAGTTTCAACGCTGTATTAGATAAAAAACAAAAATAATATTATATTATATTGATAATAATTATATTCAGTATAACGATCTTTGTTGTTATTTAGACTTATATAATATTTCCAATGATTTTTCCAAAACATCTAAGAAACTGTACCAATTGTATCAGTTCCTGTACGTCCAGTTAGGCGCCACAGCATAGAGCAGTAAGTCAGTGTCAAACGCTTTTCCATACCACAGATTGTTGTGTTACAGACGTTTGTAACATTTATAATCAAAAAGAACCAGGGTAATTTATTACCTCTCTACTTTTGAGGGTACCACATACAATGAATTCTCCTCATACAATACCTTATCTAACTCCTTCCCAAAGGGCTCGAATTTTCCTGATCGCAAGTTCAAGAATCCCTAATTTCTCATGGGATCTTGATAACTGGCCCCATCTGAGTTACCAAAACTGGTGGCGGATTTAAATTTATTTCCAGACATTGTGTACGTTGTAAATGACAAAATGCACAATAGGGAAATATCATACAATCATTATTTATTCGGGATAAAATTAAATTATAAGCATGTAGATATCTCAACGACCATGTTTTGCAGTTTACCTGAAAATCGCTTCCCAATATTTTGTAATAATTTTGTTTCTGACTCTCAAGATAGAGGTTACATTGGAGAGTAGTGTAATGAATATTTGTTTAAAATAATAATTGGATTGATGGACATGCATTGTTAAAGACAATTGTAGGTATAAAGATGTTGCGATGCTTCTCGTGGTTTAAGCCTTCATTAGCACTTTGCAAAAATCTGTTTAATTCTAATTGGTAGGTATCTAGCTTTAAAATTAATACTTTCTTAATTAGAAATCCTGGTAGTGTAAAATCCGCAAATGCCAGCATTTTAAGTTATAGAGACCTTCTTAAGAATAATTTTACTTCAATATACATATGTACATAATCATTTATGAATATATATGTGGACTTACTAGGCAAGCATTAAAAATATATCACTGAAAAAACGCCAGAGCTTTACTATTACATTATTCAATCGCCAACGACAACTATCGAATAGGAATCTGAAATTCGTCTTTACTCATACAAGAGTAGTACATGTAGTTTTACTACAATCTGTAAGCAACGCCTGTTCAATAAATGTCTTTTGTGCTTTCTCATTCCTTACCATTTATTTTCATACTCATAAAATGGTTCAGTTCAAGAACAATACATGATCATAACACGTTTATTCACATAGTACAGAAACGACAACTATTTCTAATTTACTGGATCTTCAGAGATAAACTCTTGTCTACGTATCCCGCTATTTTATACTAGGTTAACAAGTTCTATTTTTTTCTTTCATTAAAAACAACAATTTTTAACTTTTATGTATTAATTTTGACCAAAAGGCTTTCCAAAGTATTATTACCAAGAGAAGTGAACATAGATAAGTACTTAGTTTGCCAAAAAAGGACGACACTGGAAATTGGTCTTAAACGCAGCAAACAGTAACCAAAAAATAATGCTAAGATAGCTTAGCTTCCTCATGGTATTGATGGAATAATTCACGGCAAAAGCAATAAAAGGAGAGAGAAAAAAATACACTAACACACGGACATGTTTCTGCCTACCCGGCGTCATCAGCGTGGTTTCGAGAGTATTTTTCATATCTCTACCTTCTATCGCTGTTGCCTCACAGTTAATACCACAACTTTCAAAACGACAAACTCGACATTTCTTGGCGCCCTCTAGTGCCAAAGAAACGCATGCCTGCCGTTCAGGAAGCGGCTACAACTATCTTAGCATTATTTTTTGGTTATTGTTTCTAGGCATTTTCTGATGTGTTCTACAGCAAACAGATTGACTCAAAGCATTGAAAATTAAAATTCAACTTTTGGGCTAGCAAATTAGAATTTCACACACCACCAACCATAGCATCAATTTTGTCGAAAAATACTTCTGGGTATTCAAGGAGAAGGCAAAACACTCGAGGAAATCTCCGAACACTGCATACTATGAAAGCCTCACCATTTTGTTGGAAATACAGTGATTGAAACTGAAATACGGTAATGTAATGAGGTTCTTTATACTTCTAATATTGAAATTGTCCGAAAAAGGTTAAACAGAAAGCCAAAAAATAACATGTGTTAATTTATGTTATTTCATTGTAGGGAATATCTTCATGTGAGCAGCATAAAGTTTGTATCGAAAGAGAAATTTTGGTAAGTCTTCGGTGGCAAGGTATATAAGAATAACCGAGATACCAAAACTGCTTTGGAAAGTCCAAGAAGTCGACGTGAGCATTGTTCAACAAATCCAAAAACAATACTGTCTCAAAATGTAAGAGTCACTCATTATGCTCATCTTTAGTTAGTTTCTTTTTCGCTTTTGGATTAGAAATAATAAACATTTTCCAATAACTTTATATCGGTACTTTATATGTATCACCTTACAACTTATGAAACTCATAAAACCTAAATTTTGGGAAAAACGTCAACAAACCGCAGAATTGACAACCGAATATTTCCGAACGCCTATCCATGGAGCACTCAAAAGAACGGGCACATTGTTAATATCAAGATCAATATGCCGTAATTAAATACGACCGAATTGGTTGTGAACTCGAAATATAAATAACGCCAGCCGTAATTTTCCAACTCAGAGATGTCATTAAACTTCAAACTGTTTGCATTCATAATTGTTCATTTAATTTGGGCCTTTCATTACCGTCTACTCTTTTTTAATCCGTTTTTCGTTTTTTTTTAAAGTTATATGGCATTTACTGTTGTCGTTAGATTATTATCACCGTAAATTTAATTAAACAGAGTAATGGAATTTGTGGGGGTGATATATGTACGACAGTGATGGGGCAGCAAGCATATTTTTCCTCATTTAATTTACTATTTGATTAAGGAATTAATGGTTATTACATACTTACATCGCTTGGAGCAAAATCATCTCGGCATATAGTCGAATACGTAAAAAATTCTTTATTTTTAAATCTATTTTTAAATGTTTTCTGCAATTCACAACTACATCAAGCAATCTTCACTCATAACGATAGACGGACAGGAGTCATTAAAACTAATTTGATTTTCTGCAATATACGCAGTGAAATAATGGGATAGGATCCTAGTTAAAAATATTTCCGTTAATTACGAGGGCAGATAAGAACCCTGTTGCATGTTATCTTGCAGATCATTATGTTCTACTTGATTATCTTCCGTTTTGAAACTCCGCAGTGAAATAAAGCGAATCCACTTCATCATCATTGCGCTGAATCGGATAAAACAAACGAAATGGCTTCCGCTCATTCCTGTAGTTATAAATATCTGCACGCGATTGCAATACGTTAATGGTACTTTGTTCTGGAAACAATTGGATTCTTTTGCAATTTGCAAAACTGCTAGATACCACGGTACCATCAACAGTGTAAAGATCCCGGCTGCCCGGTTTTATGGCCTAGGATCATACCGAAGCATGCGATAATTAATCGCTTGGAAGTTTAAAAACTGGGATGTATAACTATAGTTGCACGGGCACGTATTAAAATCTAATTAAAATAAATAAGTGATGACACTGACAGTCAATTAAGCAGAAAGATTTGACGCATTTTATCTCATATTTTGACATAATCCGAGGATAAGTTTTAACTTATGTTGATGCAATTGATCATGAAAGCTATCAAATAGTTGCTATCGAAAACGTGCTATATTTCACATGGGCGTTGATACAACTATCTCCTGTGATAAATCTCACGCTGATCCTGATTTGGAAACAATGAAGGAATAGAGAGAGGAGAAAACCAAAAACCCAAATCTGGTACACAGAAGGACTAAGAATGAGCTTTGACTCTGGCGTTGATAATTATTGAGAAAATCGTGGCCCAAATTACTTGCCTAACTTAAGCCATATACGAAAGTGTTTCTAACAGGAGTATGTGCTATATAGAAAGGTATGCCGCAAAGACCTCAAGGGGAACGGTTTGCATTCTCTGTGACAATCGTATAGTCGGTAAACTAGTATGGGAGTGCTGCAAAATTTAACGGCCCTGTCTAAACATCAATTTTTTTTTTGCCTGGGTGGCACAAGGGTGTGGCGGAAAACTAAATTCCAGACCTTAAACCTGAAGATAAAGCAAGGTTAATATGGGTGGCTTTGTTAAATTGTAGTAGAATCTACATAGCTTGCTTGTTGTATGCTTCATTAAAGCATTAATATACATTGCTAAAGTGTTGAAAAACATATCTATATTAATATGTTGGGTTTTTGGGTTCACCTTGACTAATTATCTCTCTATCTCTCCTATCGTTACTCTTGATTTTCTATCAAGGAACGAAGTATGTATCTTCTTATTTTCGAAACCTACCCTGCTGAGAAAATTCTTGAGGAGCTGCCATTATGATTTAGGTCAGATGCAAAAATTATCCAAGAAGCTCTTCCATCCACAATTAATTGTTTAAAGAAGTGATTCAAATTCGAAAGTATATAAAGCATTGTGAATCTATTCGCAAATTTTCTAAAATGTTACGCAATGCCTTGGCATTATTTAAATAAATACCTCAACAATAATCGGCATTTTAATTGAGATACATGGTATAATTCAGTCGAATTAATAAGCTATCATTATGAAAACTACGCGAGATCTATTTTAGAAATTAATACAAAAACAGTTCACTATCGAACACTTAATAATACGACGTACCACTTTTTTGGGGCTTGACATAATTTTTGTTTTAGTACGCTATTAATAGCACTGCTGTGCGCGAAAAGTGCGGTTGTATCTACACTTAATTAGGTAATTGAAAGTGTTAAGAGATTGTAAAAGCTATGTGGGCTTTACAACATGTACACGGGTATACGCACGCAATGATAGTCATGTTATGTTATATACATGATATTAAATTGACATTCGCTTGCTTTGCTATACGATGATGTCTAGAATGTTCGTTAACGTTGAAATAAAATACCGATTTTTCACAAGCTGTAATGATTCTTATTTGAATACGGCATTGCAATTAAACAATTAACGTTATTACGGGGATAGCATCTTAAATTTGGCATTCTATTATTTACGCAGCACAGAAAGTGTTCACGTTTCAAGGTTTTCGTTGGATGACTTTTTACGATATCGAAGGGCCAATGCCTCGAATCCCTTCGTACAATTTTAGCAATGAAGCGACATCAGAAAATATACAAATGGTTTGCAGAACTTCATCGTAATTGTCCTTCCGTTAGTGAAGTAAAAAGATATCAACACTGTGCGCAGAAGATCTGACTAATTTTGTACTTAGGTCTGAAAGAGATCTATTCCCCATGGTGTCCGTATAATTTGACAATTTGTTCTACAAGTCACCGATGAAATCAGGAAAATAATCAACAGTGTCGCATGATCCGTCATCATGAAAAAGCCAGCTCTCTTACAACACGTCAAACAATTGATTATTTGAAGGATGGAAACATCGAATTAATGTTTCGTTACCCGTATTCATCTGATTTATTACCTAGTGATTTCCTTTTGTTCCCGAATGAGCTATTGAAGCCTTCAAAATCTATGTGTTGAAGATATGATCCTCAGAATAGAAAATTGGTTCGAATACATGCAAAATCTTGGGAATGTTTTAAGAAACGACACGATTTGTAGTAAAATATTTTTTTCTTTCACGGTTTTTGTAAAAACTTAAAATGTATCAGTATAATACAGAGTTCTGTATTCTTGTTTTTTTTCCTCAAAATTAACCAATGTACAGCGTTTAAAAGTGGATAGTTTCCATCGAAATGCTATGTATATCGTGCCATCTACTACCATGAAAACGTCCTCAATGCTGCTAAGAGATTATATTAATTGTAAGTCTATAGTCGATTTTCTTCCAAAAGAACTTTATAATACAAAAGGTGCTTGGAGTTATATTTTCTAAAGTAGAAGTCACATCTGAATGTGAAGTTGTCACACAACCAGCAAGTCTTCTGAAAAATGAAGTAGATTAGATCATGCAGTTCAAACATTCCAGAAAAATGTGATCCAAAGCTCTCATCCATAATTTTGTGTAGCTAATACGGGGTAAGATCTTATAGCTTACAGCTGAACTCAAATTTCTGTACCAAGAAAGTTATATTAGCCTCCTATCATTATTTTGGGTGATGTTATGGATTAAGTTCCATCTCCAAAAATATTTCATGGTACTTTCCATTGATGCCGTCGTGAATGACACGACAGGATCCCTAAGCAGAGGGCAGATCATAAATTTAATATTCGATAAGTTAATAAAGATGGGATATTCTAAAGGACCAAGCTAAACCCCACAATTGGCACACATATTCGGAAGCAATTTGTACCTCGTATCTGTAGTAGGTAACCCACCAGTTTTTAGTGTTAGAGCTGTTCAGTTACCACTTCGATAATAAACAAAACATATTAATGTTGATGTTCTTAAGCTATCGATTAACAATTTCGAGCTTGAGTAAAAATAGGTGGTTTAGCTGTTAGTTATAATTTATGCAAGAACAACAAGGTGCGTCGTCCGGAATAACGATGTCCGTAATCGAAAACATTGGTCAAATTTAAGCGAAGAGTTGATGCTAGTGGAAGCATTCATTCTACTTACATAGAAATAATTTTTAGGAAAGAAAGCAACGGCTTATGCAAAGTGATGAAAGTATACTACTAAAAAATACTAAATTTAAATCTTAAAACAGTAACATATAGCACAATTTTAGTACCGTGTGAAGAAATTTAATGACAATTATTGTAATAATTAGTAGGTACATATTTATCTATCTGGACACACCCCCGCAATCTCACTTATTAATACGGTTCTTTCTTTTTCTCAGACCACTAACTGTGGCACTTCGAGGTCCTTAACTTTGTACGTATACATCATATCTATTAGCCCGTTTTAGGAAGTTCATTTTTTAAGAAATTACTTTAACATTTTGAATCAATAGTTCAAAAACGGGAACCCAGCAATACCAAGACCCAGAGATCATATTGATGAAATATTGAAATACAGGACTCAACTTTAATTGTAAACGTCTCCTTTACTTACAATATTAGACGTATGTACCATGATACAAATAAGCTAGGAATAGGAATCTCCCGTGTGGTGGACACAGCTTGTATATTTTATTGAAGTAGTACTGCATGTCCAATCGATAACTCTTTCATAGCAAAGCAATGCAAGCTAAATTTTTAAAGTAGTTGTGCAATATACTATCTGGAAAAGCAACATTTAATAACGTATTAAACATACAAAGCAAGTGCTACATATAGATACTTTACAAAGACTACGGTACCATTATTTCAACCCTTCATTAAATTATTTCATCACATTGACAATTATTTCGTTTCAATATAAAATAGTATAACCGCATACATTTACGAACATATAACCTAGAAGTTCTACAGAGTGTAGTAAGTGCGCTAAGCACTTACAATCAGCAATCTTGTGTACAGACATTGCAACATATTGGGAGCCTTTCACGGAAGACCCATCTGTTATATTGATTCTCGATGCATGCCTCCATAGTTTAGGAAATTCTTCTGTACTCCTGTTTATAATATTGTATTTCCTGTAGTGAATAGAGATTTGTGATTACCGAAATAGTCAAATTGTTTTATAAATGTTCACTTCGTAATAGTGTAACAGTGTAGCCTTGCATTTTTGTTCCGTCTACAACTTACAAATTACACAAACAAGAAGCGCTATCATTATCACGATAACTTTTTCGCCAAAAACGCTGATAACTGTTAGATTATTGTAGATAGCCATGCAGAGAATCTAAACAAGCTCGAGGAGATTCTAAATATATTGTTGATTGTGTATCGTAATGCTAAAACTATATTACACCTTGTGATTAAATATTCTGAAAACTTACCGAACATTAGCCAACGTATGCCTCCTATTCCTTAAATATCTGTTGTGATACCGGTGAAGGTCGCCAATTGATCCTTGTTCCGCCTGCATTTTTGCAACAGGTAGAGTAACTGAAGACGAGCACTCACTAGAGGTTGTGTTTGTGACAGACCTGGTACGCTGATTCTTTCTGCTAGCCTTGGCGCTCAACGTCGGCGAAGGGCTTTGAACATTCCTCCTCTTCTTGTAGCTGATTCTTGTACCAAGCGGTTGAAGAGTTGTCGGTTCTTCTAAAACAGTTTCATCCTCCGAATCTTCCTCGGCAATATCTTGGAGGTGAGGCGATGGTTGCCTAGCACGTGGAGGGCTATCTGGTACAGTTTCTACTGGAGGGGAGGGTGGGGCCGCCTTGCCTTCGGCCGGGGCACACCAAGGCAAGCAGCACTTCCAAACCCCCACCAGTGTGACGTTTTTTTCTGAATCCTCAACCCCAATAATATAATAATATTATCCTCTATAATGTAATAAAATAAATCGATGTGTGGTAGGGATGAATCCTTTAATGTTGCACACTTAGCACACTAAGCACTTCATCAAGTCATCTTGTTAAGCAATGTATATGAATGAGTTTATAATTGTAACATTTAAATTGAAAGAAAACATTTTGGTATCGCTTACATTATTAATATTTTCGGTTTAAAGTTATTTTTCTACTTATGATTTCGGCTACACTTTACGTTCAATTATCTTTAGAATTACATTACTTTTGGCAAGTTTTATTTTAAAATATCGTGAAGTGGAATAAGCCACGGGTTCTATTTAGTAAGTAAGTTGCTAATAATACTTTGGAGATTGTCGATACGATATATTATTAATGCCTATCCAAGTATAAGCGATGATATTTTGGAATGCCAACATCTTGGCAAGTGTATTCTATGTAATTTTCTATATTTACCAAACTTTCTATCTAAGTAAAAATATTCACCAAAAACTTAGCGATAGGATATGAAGATAAAAGCGTCTAAGTAGAAAAATATTAGCTTTATTTGCTATTCTGTGGGTAGTCGAGAAAGGTAGTACGATTAAGGAAGTTGACTTAATATCTCCTGGTGTTTTATATTCTTAAAATTTAAAATATCACTACGCGTTACCAAGGAAATACAGAAAGCTATTCCTCGTAAGTCTTGATTAATGTCATTCTAATACATCGAATAATCCATGAGTAAAGATTAGCTAGCACATCACTGACGGAAGCGTCTGCTGTATTCCTGTACTTCTTCGTTAAATTGATATATTGTTATACATCACGAAATAATTTATCACCTGTTGCGGATAGATGTAAAAAGAATGTTTCCACTTACGTTACACACTACTAAATGTCGTAGAGAACAATAATTTCCCTGATTATTGATTGTCGAATACGCTGAACACGACTACAAAACACATGGACACTTTCCCACTAATCTAGACGACGGTACGTTTGATATGAACTGATAAGAGAGTATGTACAAAAGCACGATTACAACAAACGATGAACAGCGGTTTGAAGAACAGCTTCGGTTGTGTTTATCATAGCAAGAGCACGTGGTTGGTCAGAGAGTATTATTATTATTACTATTATTAAAGGGAGAATTTCCGCTTCTGCTATCTCGGATATACCGCGGAGATGAACTTCGATATGTTTCGCATCACATTTATACGTATTTCAAAGCATTGATTCGTTATGTTCCGGTAGTCACAACAACAATAACACCAATTACAACGAACAAAACAAGGTCATAAATGAATCAAACGTGATCTCGTCTATTTACGCGCGTTATTATATCAGTAGCGGTGGAATTTTGTCGTTCGGACGACGCTCGCCAATATTACAGAGGCATATTACGATCGCACAATTACGTGCGTAACAAAGATTATCACAAATTCGATTAGCTGCGAAATCATGTTTCATTTAGAATTACAACGAAGCGCGATTTTAATATAAACAAGATCGTCTCTCAACACTCATCAGTATGAATTCAAACCGAAAATAGATCACACATTGCGGTCTTCTCGCGCGATCCTACCCACAGCATTATTTATGTGCATAGGCATTGCATTGTACGCCAATACACTCGCCCCGAAACTTCATTCAAAAAGGTAGCTTTGAAGGATTATTTACGAGAAGATAATGTCTGTTCTTCATGCCGAATTCTTTGATGCACATAAAAACGACTCTCTCGCGTATTATCAATTCGTAACGGCACATTGAAAATGCTGAGGCGCTTCGAGCGATCTACATCGGAAAGGATGGGACGACTTTCAGTTCGTCTGCTTTTAGAGTGCACACGCTATCGCATGAACTGTTGGACTAATACTGAGCTTTGCCGTATGGTGGCGCCAACTGCGCTCTTCCCCCCGACGTTACTCGTAATAGAACTTTCGGGGATGTTTACCCAATTTTCCGTGTTTGAAACGCGCCTTGAAGGTTAAGATTTTCGAGCATCGTGAACCGGAACTCGGGTTGCATTTGACTGTGCGTGCGCCCTTACGTTTGCGTGAACGTTTAAAAGAATGCATTGCAATATTTCATACTAGAAGAGGTAGGAGTTAAGGGAAATGTGCTCTATCACAAAAATTCTATTTTTTAATAGTTTGAGCGATCAGTGATTAATAACCCCTATAACTATTAAAAAAAAAAATAAGAAACGAAAAACAGAACTTTTGTTTTTCATGTATTAATAGTTATATTCAAATAGATACAGACTAATAAAAGAAAACTCCATACCTCGATCTCAACCTGAAACCAGCTGCACACATTGTTATCCAATGGGTACTAACTGAAGTATAGTGCGACGAGGCACAGTTAAGGCACACGTAAACGACGAAACCAAAATTTCCCCGAGTTCTACACGAGAGTTTTGTATCCTGAATTAATTATTTCTGTTATGTTTCCACTAAACGGTATTTTTTTCATTTACTTTACTGTGGTTAAAACGACATCAAAGAAGCAAAGAAAAATGATCGCAATTAGTGACAGTTCACAAAACCACAAGGCCTCAAAAATGTTATATACGGGAATAGATTAAAAGTATAGAGAACGATAAAGTTATGAAAAAATTGCTGGGTTAATTACAGAGAGGGACAGTTTTGCAAAGGTTTTCCTAGAACGTTTGTAGATGACCTAGATTACTTTCTGAAATGAAATAGTTCGATGAAGTTTTCTGTAATTACTACTAGAAACCGACAACGCTATAGTATTCGATATTTCCTCGAAAGACGTTTTGCTTGCGTTATGATTCATAAAGCTGAATAAAGCATTAGTCTTAACTTTCTTGGGGCGGGTAAACTCCTTGCACTCTATAGAATAGGTATTTAAGAAGTTTTCACTAGATCTTCTATACTACCATTACTTACATACCGAGCTCCAAATTACGTTCGCATACTTCAACTTGCTTCTAGCATATGTGTTATATGGGGACGTAGCAGTCTTTATTTGAAATAGTTTAGAATTCCTTTTGAAGCCCAGCATTTTTAGCCCAGATGTTGAAATGAGGAATCGAAGTAGACGCAAAGGTCACCTGATAGAGGAACAGCGAACAAAGGGAACATCATCAAGGTGGAAGTCATATCTTAGCGGGTCCATTTTCCTTGTATACGTCAAAATTCCATATTTGTAAGTAGTTCTCTGGCCACCACTGAAAAATGTTAAATTATCTTGCAGATAAACACAATCGGTAAGTGTATTAATTTCTTTAACAACTTTACCAACCTTGTCATTGTGTATTTAAAAAAAAAATATTATTCAATGATAAAATTGGTTGTAAAATAACACCCAACAGTGACCTTCTTGTCACAAAGACCTTTGTGAACCAGTGTTGGTGGATCTTCTGATAACCACATTCGATAGTTTTGTAGTGACTAAGAAAAAGATGGACTTGATCTGACCATAAAATACGGAATAATAAATATGATTGTTAAATCCGCATCCTCCAAATCAAACAGCCGTTGCAGTTTATAAAGGTACAATTTTTAGGTTTTGGTCAATTACAGACTCTATTCGTTCAAATTTGCTTATCAAATTACGTTGAGCCTTCATTTTACGTTCGCAAACCCATTCTCGTACTAAATCTTCGAAAACTAACAGTGTAATCTTACCACATTGTACTAAACTAATTTTGTTTGTAGATCAAACTTTTTTGGTTCAATTCATTTGAAATAACCTTAAGATCAGTTTTATTTTGAACATATGATCCATCTTTTGTTTTACATAAATACCCTAATATCCCACTATTGTAGCAATTAGAATATAAATCCTACTTGAAGTATTCTTGTTTCCTAAAACTGGATAAGAAATTAAAGTATATCCCTTACTTTATGACATAAACGCAAAGTTTAAGTAGGAAATCAGCTTTACAAATTTTATCGCCCCGAAGACAAAATTTGTTTAAACGTTAATAGAGCAACGTAGGTAAGAGTTACTAAACAGCACGTAGCACCTGGAAGTACTACCTAACTAAATAGCGAATATAAATTTCAATTATATCGCAGCAACGTGTCCGAAAAATCGATTCTGCAACCGTATTTAGAAAGCATCATAAAGCATGTAAGTGGTCACGTTTTTGTCCGGGGATACATTTTGCTGGGTACCGGGGAGATAAAAGAAATTTAGTGTAAGCTAACCTTACAAAGATGCACATAAGGAAAAACGATAAACGGATACTCCGTGGGCATCATCTGTCCCCATTTTTTTTTAAATTTCATTTACGTATTCTATTGGTACGATGGTCATTGAATGTGAATGATTTTTTCTTATATTGGTGGTTCCTCAGGGGCTGTGAAGCGTAGCTACTCCTCTGAATTAGCTTATGAATATAGAAAACAAGAAACAATGAAAGAAATATATGGCTGACGGTGCTTAATATTGTGAATTTAAGGTAAGGTCATCAACCAGCCATGCCACCAATAACAGTTTTATGTAAACAGAGCAATAATAATAAATAACCAAAAATTTGACAAACCGGCAAAAGGCGAATTTTCAAACGAACATCATGTCAGAAGTGGTTTAATAACATTAATTGCTGAAACATACTCCAAATTTTCTGTTGTGAAATGTGTTCGCTTACTTGATAGACCATCTTTAATTATAGCTTCTTTCTACATCACAACTTGTGGGAGGAGCGCAGTGAAAATACCAACGGTTTTGTTACTTTCGTTGCACAACAATTTTATAAAGACAAATGTAAACATTTCATCGATTCTTTTACATATAAAAGCACCAAAATCACAAGAAATATTATTTAATTTGTTTATTATATCATCCGATGTTTCAATTCCATCTTTTTGTTGTATTGTTTGTGATTGAAAATATTTTATTTCTGAGGTATCACGAAAGTGCTGGTTAATAAAATGCAAATTAGTTTGCAAAGATAGATCCTATAACAGAGTTTTATATTTGCTTGCGCTTTTTGAATCCTCAAATTGTTTATTACATAAACAACTTCCTCCAAATTGTCTCCGCAAAATTAAGAGCCTTCTATCCACGTCCCCCATTGTTACAACTGGAGACGGAGGTAAGGAAAGTGCTGTTTATTTGTCTTTGTATAAAGCAACTCTTCTAAGTGCTTTCAAGAACAATTTTCTGGTGTGATTAATTAATTTATTAACATTCGGAAGTTGCTCTCTAATAAATTCCGCAACTGTACGGAGGGCATGAGCAGTGCATGCAATATGTAGCAAATTTTTGCAATTTTCCAGCTTTAAGCATATAACTTGCAGCGTCACTCCCGTTTCCTCACATCTTCAAAAATGTTTTCAATACTGCTGATAACTACTTCCGTTATTGTATCAGCATTTACTCGTTCTATTATTGTCTGGCTATTAAATATGGCTTTGTTGGACAATCTATATGTAGAACACTAACAATGACGTGAACTATGCTTCGCCCTAATGTATCCATAGTTTCACCTGCGCTCAAGCAGTAGTAATCGAAATGTTTTTTTTAACATTTTACAGTAACTAAACAAATTGTGCAATAAAGTCTCTGACGAGAGGGAATGAACACAGTTTATAAAAATTATTGACATCAGTTGGCCAAAGAAGTCGTATCGAGTGATCGACGGCTGAAGACTAAGAAGAGAGGGGAACAAACAAGGATTTAACAAACCGACATGTTTCTCGTGTTGTACGAAGCTGACAACACAACCATTAACCCGATAGTGACAGGGGATGAAAGAACGGTTCTGTACCGTCACCCTTAGTCTAAATGAAAAACGACGGAGAGCCATCGGAAAGACAAACCAATTCCTAAGAAGGCCCAGGTGACAAAAAGTAGAAAAAAGGTGATGGCTGCGATTGTTTGAGGTTAGAGTTTAAAGTTCTTTAAACTCTATCCCAACCTCTAACCGCTATATATTCCACTGACTTGCTACGTCAGTGAAGTCAAGCCACCGACGAGAAAAGCCAAACAAAGCTGAGACGACGTGTCTGGTTCTTGGACGACAATGCCCCTATTCACACAGCTACAATTTGGGAGGCTACTGGGTGCTAGTGCAGATTCAAGGAATTCAATTTTCTATTTTTAAAATGAAAATCGGAGCTAACAGCTAAAATTTAACACTGATGAAGAGATTCACCAGTCCACCAGAGAGTTTCGCGATTACTTTACTTGTGAAAAAATTCTCTCCGTTGTTTCTTTCTCTCCAAGATCTTGCTGACCGCCGGCGTTATTGGGACACTTAGTAGATAGATTTCAAATTACAAAGTAATGAACACTACGTACTGAAAGCTTAATTCTGCCAACAAAATGAGTTTATAACTTTGAGAACCCAGAGGTAGGTGATGTAGAAGCCACAAATATCGACAAGGTACATTTATCAAATGTGCAATGTGAATATATTATAATTAGATAAGAATTAACAAACAAATTTGAAGTACGTACAGTTCTATTCCCGAAACTGTTTTATGTATAAAAATAAACAGAAGGATCATATAAAAAATGATTACAAGTGAATATAGCTCGACATCCAACTCAAACTGTAAGACATCTAAAGAACTGAAAATAAATAAATACCTGCTTAAAAATAGACTTCGTTAAAATGTAGATCAAAGCCAATTAAATATTTAGATTAATTTTCCAACGTGAATGATTATAGAGAACATACTTACCTGCTGTTTTTTATTTAAAATCATGACCTTGCGGCTTAGTTACGTATAGGTGTCCTCAAATAAGCAAAACGACTCTCGCAAAAGTCGTTAATTTATTATTTTCTTGGGGTTTAGACCGGCTCAAGAATAATTTGTAATATATTGTCATTATTTGAGAAACAAGTCAGCATTTGCAGTGATGTGAGAACTAATTCTGTTGCATGGTACACCAAAGTGTTGCTAAGTATAGTGGTTTAGAATTAAAAGCGATGACAAGCTAATTTTAGAAAATTTCATAAACTAATTTTGTCTGATATTACATCGTATGATTACATCATTAATGCAACAAGACAGAATTTTAAAGAAGCTAATACTTGGCGTGCCGTGTTATACCAGCTGGGAGTCATTGGACCTTACTTTAATGAAAGAAGATTAAATCGGCAAATTCTGGAAAGGTTTTTTGACGAACTTCCTTTAAATAATTGACAGTCCCATTTTTTTCAGCAGGACGATTGCCTTGCTCGTTCCACACAAATGATTACTGATTGGCTAAATAATCAGTTTGATGAAAAGTGGTTTAGTAGAATGAGCGTGACACCTTGGTCGGCTTGAACCCTCGATCTTACAATAATGGAGTTTTTTGTTTGAGGAAGAGTAAAGCAAATAGTTTACAAAGAACATATTCCGAATGATACCAAATTATTAAAGAGCAGCGTAATATACGCAGTCAATTCTTAGAAAACATCTACAGACAGGTTTGGAGAATTTCGAAACCATACTGAGAAATGGGTAAATTTAGGGGGTGGGCTAGACGAGCCTTACATTTGATGTAAGGTTTTAAACCATTTTATTTATAATTAAGTGTGAAATTTATTTATTTATAATAAAAAATGAATAACGATATTGAAAGAATTAGGATTTCATCAAACGTGGCTGATCATTTCAAATAGCTTTTCATTCTAAACGACTTTACTTATTAACACGTTGGCGTATTAAGAACGGTAACAGCGCTTTACCTGATGTGAAAAATAGTTTTCACATCACTGTCAAGGTCGACTTGTTTCTCAAACAAAGGAACCATGTTAGAAATTAGTCTTTAACCAAGCAGGATATAACCCCGAAGAAAGATATATTAAATTTGAAAGAGTCGTTCCACCTATCAGGGGACACACTGTGTATTTAATGTAATAATACTGCACTACCTTAAGTACATTTTTCAATTAAATGTGTCACGATATTCCTTTTGTTGTTTGTTAATGGTATCTCTAAAAAGACTAGAACAATGTAATAAGTTTATAAGAGAAGCTAAACAAAGTACATAAATATATAAAGAAAATATTGCAAAAAAGTAATCAATTCTCTAACCTAATAATACGGTCATTATACAAGATAAACAAAACCTGATTGATTATAAGACAAAAGAAAAAAGTGCATTATTTAATTAATTGATTATTCCTGGGTTTTAACCGTGAATGGTTAAAACTAGTTCATGGAATACAAAGTTTGGTTTCACAATATGCAAGTATAAGACAGACATTTGTTAAATATGAGAACTTTCTTCAAATCGATTATATCTGGTTTGGGTATTGTTGGAGAGAAGTCAGATTTACATCTACTAAATCTTTTAAGGGCCAGAGCGCGCCCGGCAATTCATATTTACGGATTTTGCTCGAGTTTTCTCCACGAAATATTTAATAGGTCTTAATTAAGTCTGAATATTAATTTTACTTTTATCATAATTTGCTTTGAAGTTTCCTGGATTTTAGGTACGTCGAATAAAAAACCGCAGGTGCCTTAAAACTTTATTAATTTTCGATGAAATCTTGAAGATATAAAACCGCCATAAACTACCATTTTGTCGCCCAGTTCTCACCATTTAATGTGGTACGGGTTGTATTTCCAAAGGAATCCTTAACGAAATTACCATACTCCTCATCAGCCGGGAGTTTTGTTCTCATTCAAGTACGTTTACAACTGAAAAGACTGGCTGATGTATTTTATGCAGACGACTTCTGTTATTACTTACTCTACATAACAGTAAGAGCAAGATATTCATTACGAAGCTAAAAAATTAATCACTTTTTTGTTCAAGTCCTTGCTGAAAGTGGCTTACTAATTACTATTCTAGTTTTTGCTTTCAAAATTGCAAGTGAAGGCATAACTTATTACTTCTAAGCTTTGGGCCACAAATATGGAGCCAGTTACATAGATTTTTAATTGCAATCATTACAACGCAGGTCGTCACTTTTCACTATTAGTCGACTTCTTGCTTTGTAGGCGTTGCTGAGGAACAGCGAATAATCCGTTTCGACTACGTAGATTCCCCATTGACGTACGCAGCTAACTGGTTTAATAAATAATTCCCGAGGGTCGTATCGTTGACTAAAATATTAAATACCCTTCCCTTTCGCATGAGTCGTCAGGTAAAATTGATCTAAGAATATTCTAAAGACTAAATATTAATGAACCTAAATGTACAAATTATAATTAAGTTTTAATTTAATTTAATTAAGCTAAAGTCAAAACTTTCAATTACGATATATAATTTGTCCTAAAATGGATAGGATAATATGGGCAACTTTCTTCTTATTAAATATGCAGATTTGTTTGAGTTAGCTAAGTTGTGCAGCATATTCTGTCGAGAAAGATTGAAGGTGAAAAGATAAAAGTTCAGTTAGATAAAGTCATGCATTGTTTCTGTAACAACTTATTTTTAGTTCTAATTCAACTCGTTTCGCGGAATGACTAGGTACAGCAGAAGCGAACAGCTCGCTATAAAAAGCAGGCATTGTACAGGAATAATAAGTTGCCAGCAACCTAACACAAGATGTAATAGACGCATGTTTTCCATATTTAAATTATTTGTCTTTTACTGGTAAAATGAGAAACTTCGTGTCATCGTTGAATACCATGTGTGAGTTTAAAACACTCATTGCAACAAACTATTGCACAATAGCAGCTTAGTTACGTAGTTGAAAAGGTGGCGATGTATAAAAATAGATTTTAGGCAGGTAAATGCTTTTGTGTCGTATAAGACCTGTATTTCTCAAATCGTCAAGGGGAATCAATATACAAGGTGTGCCCAGATTGACGTTGCAGTAGTGGAGTCACCTGAAATAGAATCAAAAGTAAAACAGCAATTCAGTCTCACCAATAGATTCTGATTAAGCGAAGATAGAACATCTGTTAGCTTCTGCGTAGGACGCTAACGTGCACATCGTGTTCTGTCAGTCACGAGTAAATATTAAATTTTGTTGTAAATTGGGTAAAACTGCAACAGAAACTAACGAGGTGTTGAAATATGTGTACAACACCACAAGTCGTACCACTGTGTTCGTGTGGTTTAAGCTATTTAAAGATGGACGCGAGAGCGTACAAGATAACGCTAAAACGTCCGTCGGTCTGTTAAAATGGAGATTCGATCGCAAAAGTGCGTAAACTTGTGGCACGGGATCGACGAATGAGACCCATCAAATGGTGGCAGAAAGGTTTAACATGAATACAGAGACGATTCGGCAAATTTTGCATGAAGCTTTAGGAGAGAGACAGATTTATGCAAAGTTCGTGCCACAGGATCTTACGGATGAGCAAAAACAGAGAATAGTTGCACCGTGCAAAGACTTTGCTCAAAATTGTTACAACAATGCGAATTCTCTTAACTGCATTGTCACTGGTGATGGATCATGAGTGTTTGATTACGATCCTGAAACGAAGCACCAGAGCATGGTGGGTTACAAAGATATCACCAAGACCCAAAAAGTTTTTTCTCTGCTTTTCTAAAGTAAAACTGTCCTCAAAGGGAAACATTTTGAAGACGTAAGAGATATTTAGAAAAATATAACTGCCGAATTGAATACTGATCGAATTGCTTTCAATTTAAAAATCCTAAATTGAAGGTGATTTTCGATTAAATAGGAAGTCAGATTAAAATGTCGATACTTCTATTTTAGTCCTCATAATCACTTACCTACAACTACCCAGTTTCATAACAATACCTGCAATATTATTAGTGATGTTTAAGTGTTTCCAGACTTTTGTTCATCGCTGTATACCTATATGTGTTATAAGTATACCTGCTGGCAGGCGAAGCAGATCCTACGTGTATTGATTTATTCTTCTATTTTATACCTGTTGGTTAATATCACGCTCGTAACAGCATTGTTCGATTGAGAGAGCGATTAATTTCATAGACTCCGCTTCCAGATATACCGGCTATTGTGAATCAATTTCGCACGATATTATTAATAAATTATGAAAATATTCGCCAAATATTTACTAACGTTGAGCTTTGGTATTTGTTATCTTATCCTTATAATATCTAATAACCTTTAGTATAATAACATATTCCTCTATCCTAATTACCAGCACACAATGGTCCCCTGGAAATATGTATATTTAACCATGTTGCATTTCCAAAAGCAATAAGTACACACAATACAACGTTATGGATTAATACTGGAGAACTACTCGCCAGAAATTAGCAATAAGGTAATTGAACATGTATGCAATTATAGTTATGTGGAAACACAATTTTGTACGTTACCATTGCAGCAGGAGTAATTCCAAGAGGAACTTTATACACGACAATTATATCTGTTGTAGCAGCAGTTTCGATGCAGGTAATAATTTGTAACAGGCAGAAACGTCTTAAAGTACTCGAGAGGAAACACAAGTGGAAGTGGAAATTAATACTCGAAGTGGGGGAAGAATTTCTTGGAACGTTCTGCGTAAATTATAGGTGCTGGGAATATTCATTTTGACAGCGAATATTAAGAAAAAGTAAGTTGGATACCGAAGATGATTTATTTCTTTGCAGAATAAAGAAAAATGGTTTTTAGAGGCACTGTTTGTTAGCGGGTCGCTATAGAGAAATTTAATAAACCCTGTTTCGAGCATCCTAATTGCTTAGAGAATTTTTTGAAGCAAAGGAGTTTATAATAATACAGTTTTGTTGTCCAACAGATCATTAGAACCCAGACAAAAGATAACATTTAAATTCAAAATGCAGACGTTACAATATATAAATACAAAAGAGAAATATTATTGTAAACAACTAATTAAACATTAACAAACACGGACTCGTGCAGTTGTTGGGTAGGCTGCGTGCTAAGACGGGTCAGCAGCTTTTCATCGTGGGGTTAGCACCAATTATTTTGCAGTAATATACTCATTTCCAATATCTTGAAAATGACAGTTTTGTTAATAAAAAACGGAACAGTAACAGCCTAGAATGACAAAGCAACTGAAATGCATCCAAGATAACCACCTATAACCCAATCAAAGCTAGACACGCTAGTGAGGTCTCAGGTGATACCATTCCACCCCTATTTTTCAAATGCCGCGTAATAATAGAGCCGACGAAAACATTCGCTTTGGGGATATGACGTCAGACGTACTTTTAATTTGGGTTCACTTTATATGAGCGTTGTAAAGAGAAGTTAGTTAGCTTTAAAATAACATGTAACTCAATACTCAATATTCTATGAAGATTAGCTAAGACATCGGTAGTCCTGAAAGAAAGCTGGAAAGTTAAGTCAATTGCGATGTTTTTAAACAGTTATTAAAGGAATTCTATGAATAAAAAAAATAATGCATAAAATTTTGTTTATTAATAATACTGGTTTGTAAGTAATTTAACTTTTCTATAATGAAAAATTTCTTGTAAATTTGCATTTTTGAACTCCTATAACCGATGTTAAAATAACATCTAAAGGACAAACTTTATTCTAACATCAACGCACACATCACAATATTGTGTTTAACTTGCAGCGCCTAGCTAAGTGCATGCCCGGTAAATATTGTTCTCAGAATCTCATAAATGTATTAGTGTAGAAAAGCACTTTTAGCATAATATTATATTTAGTGGAGAGGCGTTCTCGTTCGTCGGGCGTTCCTTCAACGCTCAGAGTCTGATATGATCGACCACCTACATTCTCTGGAGAAAATGTACCTGCCGCGGAAAAGAAATGAGAAGAGCAGAGGAAGCATCATTTAATTCCATAAGTGGGTTATTTTGGGAGCTTTGTGTTTCAGGGCCGCGTCATTGCTGTGGCGGTATTTAATGACCTAGAGGCGAATAATGACAAATACTGCATGGATATTTGTCGTATTTTTGTTCCTTCGTACAGCGCCTTGTGTGCTTAAAACGTTGTGACAAACATCTACCGCGCTCACTGTAATCTTCAAAAGGGCCTTGTAGAAAGTTTTATGTAAATCTCGTTATTTCTAATAACAAAGCGCGGTTTTCTGAGACAGATCTACTTAAAAAGAAATCGTAGGCATGCTTTTTCCCTTCAATGATCGTTCATAATTGCACAAAATGTCTAATTTATTTTTATTGTACAGTTTGGGACTTCTAACATCAGCTAGGAAGCCGTACGTGGCAAAATATTCCCAACTGGTTTCTCGTAATGAACCACAACGTTTAGTGTTAACATGGCGAAGATGTTTATGTTTTAACGGTACAATCCCCTATGGCTTGTGTTTGCAGGAAGTTTGTATTCCTGCGAAAAGAAGATTGAAATAAAATATTCATTATGAGATTTGTGTGAATTTTTGAATTTTTTTTGCTTGGTAGTTTATTTCATTTCGGGGAAACTACGCATATGCGGGTTAGTTCTCGCCTACAAGTAGTTAGTGTGTCCAATGAACTTATACTTTTACGTTGTAACCTTCTGCGTTTGTAGGGGTATATACTATGTGTATATATTATTATATATGTTTTATTCTTCTTTCGGGTTTCATCTCGCGTTCGACGTTGGTTCTCAGAAGAACCGAATCCTGACGTTTCGATGTAATCGCATACATACTTCTTCTTGAGGTCGTCGTGGTTTTGACTGCGACAACCAGCTAAGCGATCTACCTTTTATATAAGTCGGCTCCCCTCCCTCGGCCTTATTAACGATGTACGTACGAGTATTTATCTTGTTTAAATTCCTATTTATCATATGTACCACAATCATTAGCCGACTGCATGGGGATTTGAAAAACTGAAAGAAGTATTTTACCGTAAATGCCTTTACATTATTTATGTTAGTACACTCTTATTGCACTCTTGTTGCAGATTTCGTGCAGGAAACGGAATTGATGTTGAGGCAATAGCGTAGGTTTCCACGGCCAGTGTCAATTAAAACCAAACGTGTTCCGGGTTTGGACCGTGTCATGGTGTCGACGCTTTGCTCACAATCATATGGGGCTTCTTCAGAAGAGAGAAGTGCTGTAGCCGCAGCAACGTTTGTATTTCAGACTGATGCAAGCAAATGCACGTGTTTAGACGAGTCACCAGGCTTGCTTCTCAACTACATAGCATGGGATGAGAGAGATTTATGTACAAACACAAACATTATAAGACATCTATTTGTTTATGTGAAAGTACATAAAATGATTATACAACAATACACAATATTATTAGAGCATGAGCATTGGTATCCTTTCTGAGCGAGGTTTGGCCGAAATTGCAGGTGAACGCTATCTGAACGTCATCAAACGGTATCTAAACTACTTACAGGTAGAAATCTTGCAATTACGCCCAAATCATATCAACAGAAGTATATCTGGAAATCTGTGGTTATTGTAAGGTTCATTTTATTTGTTTATAACATATTTTAGAGCTCTATACTTATATCTATGAAAATTTTTACAGAAGGGCAGACATAATTCATATTGTGTTATAAGTCTCTTCAACAATGACTTAAAGTCTTTATCATCCTATCGGAATTACCTTTTTCCTAAGTTATCTTCTTCTTTTAATAGCAAAAACGCTAAAGATATTACCTAGATTAAATATAATAACAGTGCTTATTTAACTTTAGATACCTATGTTTATACAACCAATGTATTTTTTACCAACTTTTACAACAGCGGAAGCCATATATCGAGAAGTATCCTGCCCGTACTTTTGCAATTCGCAATTAGGACAATATTTTAATATTGTTGTGATAGGTTGGAAAATGTTCCAAGTTGACATATTTACTATTTTAATTTGGGGGGACGAGCAGTATTAGTGATTTCTTCCCTCCAATTTCCCCCAGATTGAGTTTTCATCTTCGTCTTACACAATGAGTAAGATAGGTACGATACGTAAAATAGGTAACAATCGTACCGATTTGGAATTACTCGGACTCGGGTTCGCATGGATCTCAAGATTGGGAAGGATTTCTAGATTTGGATTTGAAAACTGGGATATTACAGATACGGAAAATTAAATAAATTGGCCAAAATAAGACATAAATTTAATGTTCTTTTAAAAATCAGGTTTTAAATTTAATATTTGGTAAAAACGTTACGTCATTATGCATATTTTGTTTTTCGTAATTTGAAATTGCTAAGTATAAGAATGTTCTCTCAGGGTACTTGATGTAGTATTAAGTAATTATTATAATAAGCGTTATCATCAAGTAATCCAGTTTGGATTTTCCTATTTATTTCATTAACAATTGTTTTAATTAACATGCCTGTCGTATCTTCCACGGTGCGTCGAGTGCAAAATTTTTAATCTCCTCTAACGAAGAAGCAATTTATTCATCGTCTGAGCCTAACATAATCCTTTCAGACCATGCAAACATTAGGAAATATTATTTCACCATATATTCATTGGTTTTACGTGCGTCCTTTCTGCAACGTCGTAATGATAATATGTAAATCGTCGAGATCAGTTTACAGGACTGGAGCGGTCTGCGGCAAACTAAAAGTTTAATTAACGCTGGGGAATACCTTACCGAAACTCGCGATATTTGCACTAGAAAGCGTTGCTGAGTTATAGCTTGCATCACACCAACGATGGAATTTTTAATAACCAATATCGTGTTTCGGATTATTGGACCTCGTAGACAATCATTTATCATTGTGTCAGCATGTATTTGCGAAGGAATTTGGGATACATATATTTACGTAGCGCTCGTTCGTATTCGAGCAGATTTGCATGGAATTGGAGCTTGAAGAGTTCTAATTTTAACGGAACCGAAGCAGATGTGATGAGTTGCAAAGCAAAAAAAATGCAATGCAAATTTCGTGTCGCGTTGAAAACGTTTCCGTTGCTTATTAGCATTTCGGCGGAGCTTTAGCTACTGCAGACGGTTTTCCATTTCGATTGATTCGCCGATAGTGCCTTAGATTGAAAAATATAAAGTAAATAAAAAATATTAATGGCAATGTGAAAACATTAGTCTAGTAAAAGTACACACTTAGACAGCTACGCTTTAGATTTGTTGAAATGACTATAAAGTTGCAAGGAGTAAACAGCTGAAGAAAGCAAGCTATGCGCCTCCTGGAAAATGTGAACAATCGTCTATTTTCGTCTACATCAATCAGACTAAAATCATCGCATCCCTTCAACATTTCACTGCGTTTGTCTCTTATCGCCGTGTCACTGGCTATTATGGCACTAAGCTGTGCTTCCCTTTATATACCATATTAACTTGAATTGCCCTTTATAGGTTAACCGTTGCTATACTGACACCACAAGATTCTGGTCCTTAGCAGTATGCTGTGCCTTACACACACGCTGTTTGTGGTTCATGCTTTTTCTGTTATAATGTGCCTCTATTTTATATTCTATGTTTAGATGTGTTATTATTTGCTAAGGTTGTACATCGACGTAACAATTTCGTCTCTCAGAAAACTGACAGGTTGTGATTGCGAGGCGGCAGAAACAACTGGATTGTGTCTTATTTGACGGTGAAGAGATTTGTAGTGAGAATACAGAACGTCTACTGTAGGACCTTCGAAATGGACACGGGTATCCCCCATTGAAGTGTCTTAGGACCGCTGACATTTCTGGCGTACGTCAACGATCTCCCGGAACATATAAAGTCAATAACGCTCTTGTTGAACCACCTACGATGATCGAGTTTTTGGAAGCGTTTGGTCAGCACCTTTCATGGGAAAATCAAACGGACGCGATGTGTGATAGGCTAAGTAAGTGTTTCTTTGTTTTATTCATTTTGAAGGAGTCTTTACGCAAGGACGCATTGCTACGGTTGTACCATGCCTTAGCCCTTTATGCAGTCTCTTATAATATTGTTGCGTGGAGTCTGGCATCTAATATCGACAGAATATTCATTGAAACGAATTACACGCTTAATCTTTGGATTCGATGGGACTCACTCTTAGAGAAACATATAGAAATAATAAAACACTCACTGTAACATCTATACAGAGCATGGACATGTACATTCACAAATAGAGCTCCTTTCGCCAAGAATTAAGATTTTTCATAACTACTTTATATTCTTATTACGTGTGTATAAATAGGTTTAGTTTTTGTTTAGTTACGAAGTATAATATTGTATGTACCAGTCCAGTCCTTAGTGTGGCGTTTATGTGTAGCTTCACTAACCAATCTCTTCGGGAGCTCCTTACTTGGCTCTTAAGGCCTGGAGCTAGTCGTGGTTTGACCCAAGTTGCTGGCAGACACGATTTGATAGTTGCAAGTTCTCGGAGGCTTAGAGCGCAAGAGACCAATAGTTGTCGCACTTGAGCGGCCTAGGCTCTGACGGGCCGATAATTGTCGCTTAGTGCGACCTAGACTCCTGCGGGTAAGATGTGAGGCAGGTTCCGAGCGATTGTTATCTCTTAAAGGTTGAGAAAGGAACATGCGGAGCATGGGCGACCAACCGTCCTCTCCTTCCACTGAGGTTCAGACTCGTGCGGGCAGTTCCTAGTTAATCGGTAGAAATTAAATTGTTATTATTGTTAAAGAGTTCATAAATAAAAATCAAAATAAAACTATTTTAGACGTCAATAGATAGATGTGCCTAATATACTGAACATATCTCAATTTTCCATTAAGTCGTACAAATTTGGAGCCTGGAGCTAAAGCTACAGTTAGGAGAAAGGGGTCGTACTAAATTAAATTTACTTCGGTCGCATTTACATTTGCATGCCCAGGTACTCCTAAATTTGCATAATATCATACAGTGAATCAAGTTACCGAAATACATGGAATACGTTTTTATTAGCTCGTGGTAGATTTTTTCCGTTGGCACTTTCAATTTTTACTAAGCAAAGGCACGTTGAAGTTTATTTCCTTATATGTATCTTTTTTTTTCTCTATAGTACTGGATGTGAGTACAGAATAGAATTAAAACTGTTTATTTGTAATGGTAAATTGCTACCTCCGGAAATAAGCGGTATTTAAAATGGAAAACATTAAAACCGACATTTTTAAATATAGTGCTACCACTAACCGTGTTGGAATGATCAATATGAAATTTGTAGAAGGCGCATGCACACCTTTCTGCTCCATCTTTTTCTGGCACCGTTTCCTCGTCGCTCGCGCACATGGTATTTTTCTCCCTCTTTGAATTTCCACTTGGCGCTTGTCAAAAGGCTTGATATCGGGTTCATCTATACTTCATGTTCGGATCTGTAGATGTACACACCGCTCTGTCTACGGGAAATCAGTCTTCTGGGTTATTAATAAAACCAACAGAAATACATGCCGCCATATTATGAATATTCATGTAACTTTTGTCAGCTACCGCATATCGTCGACCTTCCTATTACGTGTTCGCTTATACGTGTGACATGTTATACGATCGCTTTTCGCAAGTTATTCATATTAAATATTTTCCAAGGAACGGAGGAAGTTGATGGGTAAAAAGTATTTAGTTAACTATACGTTATTCACGCAATTTTAAATTTTTGCGTTTATTATTAAATCAAAGAAGAATTTGCCTAAAAATTTCGGAATTAAGTATGTAAAATAACGTAAAATACAATATTTGGGGCAAAAGTACCCCGACAGATTTGGGATAGATATGCTTTCAATGCCTAGAAACATAAACACCTTGTAGTATTGATGGAATCGCTACGATAAATACAGTGTGATGACGTGCACATGAGCGCTTTAGGTACCTGCACATGTAAATGATTCCCACGCTCGTCATTTCGAGGGGTAGTGATTCGTTCCAGACCGATATTCCAAGGTTCCACGAAAACAAGCTAGAACTAGATACCGTGTAATAAAAAATCAAATTCTTGTAAAGTGAATCAGACTCGCCGCGGGAGGCGAGTCAAACTTTGGCAACATTCGAGGCAATTGGCAGATCTGTTATGTAACTAGGTCATAAAAGGATGCTAACATGCTGGCTGAGATTCAGACGCAACCACTCATTGTTTTCAAAAAAACGTGAATCATTTCATAGCGCGACAACTTGTTTGTCTATGATACGCATGTTACCAATCGTAGATCAAGGATTCCTTAGCAAAGGTATTCGTTAGCCAAAGTGCAAGTATAAAAATAGCAAGGGCTGCGGGATACAATGGCAAACAACACAAAAGTATCAAAGTATCGACACATTCCGCACTACATAAGTTTAATTAATTAATCTGTGACAGGTGTTTCGAGCATACGTCGACCCTCATTTTCACTTCTGCCACGGATTAATCAATTAAACTTGTGTATTTGCCTTACCAAGTATATTCACCATAATATTACAATATTATCTTGTTAACGAGGATTGCATAATAAACGTGTATTATTATAATTTAAAAATTAATTATTTAAGAGGAAGAAATACAGAGTATCCACTAACATTAAATAAAACAAAATATTCAAGCGGAAGTCTGAAGTTAGACCTTTTCAACTAATCAATTAAACGATATTATACAGAAAGTTTGTTTCAAGGATTTCTGAAAGCTCCTAAATTTTAATTGGACGTGAAAAGTCCAAGAGAGTCCAAAAGAGTCTAATTTAATAAATATGTCTGGTTTATCAAATTACGTAACTTTTAGACAGTTACAGTTTAAAATTGTCGATTAAATAAGACTGCTAGATTATGATACATTATTAAAGGTATTATTCAGATACCATTTTGGCTATTATTAATATTTAGCTCTATCCGCCTATTCCTTCATAGTTTTCTACTCCCCGAGAAAGTATTTCAAATTACTTGCTACATGTACCCTTTAGATTTTTAACCTCTTTCTCCTATGAGGCAAAAGCGCCAGTTGTTATTGATCGCAAGTGTTTGTTTTAGATAGACAATGTTTTTGAACTATCCTTGACCGAGATTGTCAGATGGGAAACTTAATTCAGCAATTTTTCTATATTTAGTAACAAATGTACATTTACGTTAACTTTCACAATAAGCAAACTGAATCCGTGGAAAACTATTTAATGTTATCTTTATTTTAGAAACAAGATAAACCCATACACCGCGTATTATAAGAAAGAGAGCTAAGGATATCAGAGCGCTAAAAGAATACCAAAAATGTCTAATATGTGGTGAGCTCAAATGTTATCGCTCAAAGCACGAACATATATATTACCTGCACTTAAAAAAACCGAGGATAGTAATATTCATGAAGCAAAAGCTGTGTTTGGTAAATTATATTTACTTGGAGTTCTACATGGTAACTTTGGATGAATTTTGGGACAAGGGTTGGAAAGTGTTTGAAAAATTTGTGGAGAATTTCTGAAAGTCGTATGTTATGAGAGAATATTCTACACTATACGAAAAGTAGTGGTGGAAGATGCAGCTTCCGGATGATTCGCTAACATACTATACAAAGATAGCCATGTACACTTAGTAATCCAAGAGGAAATGTTGTCAAACGGATTAAGTACCCCCGTTCATGGCACTGAGAAATATTACTATGGACAATTGGTTTTATAGAATCAAAATAACTGAAGAGATATTACAAAAGCGTAGCACTTCGGTAGTGGCTTCGCTATCGAAGCGTTATGGTAAGGGTGATAATGAAGTGTTTCAGTGTTGCAGTGTTTTACTACGTCATTTATCAATTTTTTTCGATAATTACAACTCATTTATACGTCGAAGGAAGGTATAACTTTCAAACAAGATAACTCTGTGTTCTTTAAATGTACTACAGTTAACTTGAGTCGATTATTATTATATTTAATACTATTTCAAGCTTTTCTTTTTATAATGGATACCAATTTAATCAGCTACACTGCATACTCTCTAATATTCATGCTGTAGACTTTATTCTTTGAGAACCAAAAGCATTTAATAGATTCGTACAAAATCTACACACAGTTGCATATTTCCCGTTTGAAAAAATATCAATCTAGTCAGTTAGAGGTTGTTTTAGGTAATTCCTTAATTTGCAAATATTTTACTCTTTGTATCAGAATTCAAAAAGGACGAACTACATTCTAAAAATGTTTAGAAAATAAGGTAAGGTAGATATTTGCTTTTATTTATTCAATATTGATTGTTGTCTAAAATGATATGGAATGAATTTCTCTGAATTAAAGTCGCGTCCATTTAAAAGCGTAGCCAACTTAATTCAGAATTCGTTTTCGTTATCTTTCCTTAAATCGTTCCTTTAATAACATTCAAAGGGTTATAGCGAAGAACGACAGAATTTCATCAAAGCAATTGTTACCCGCGTTACTCGTATAATAAAAAGAGCGTAGTTAAGATTTTTTTTTCTGCAGGTTATGGAAATATCGTCCTCCTCAATCTGAATTGAAATATATATGCCTAGTATTTACATCTGTTAGCAATTTATAATGAAACAAACAAAGAAATAATCCTTAATCGACGTTGCATTTTTTTCCGTTGACGGTAACTAAATTCTTTATTAATTCTTTTCCTTTGAACCGAAACTTAAAAATGTTGGTATAAAAGCGTAATCTTCACGTATGCTACTTTTAACTTGGCTAAGTTATTCTTATTCGCAGCGGACACAAAAACCTCTATCAACACAGGAAGGAAAAAGTATTTACTGCGACTTCAGACAAGCTTTGTGATTTTTCCGTCGGCAAATGTTTATGTTACAGCGTTGATTAAAATGCCGGCAGACTACCTTCATAAATATTTGATGAACGTAATGACCGTATAAACAATTACTTTCGTGTTTTCATGAACAACATTTCCAGTTTTCTTTCATAATACGAAATATGGTTTTTCGCCACGCAATTTGCTTGTCTATCACAATGGTTCATTGACCGTGAAAGTGTGAACATATTAGCCTCTAAACCAATTAATTCTTTGAATTCAACACGTAGTAAGGATGTTTTAGTTGTTATAACCAATAATAATAACAAACATTTACTATCCTACAGGGCAAAGATCTAATGATAAATTTAAAATAGCCAATAATGTTTCTGTTTGTCTGCTCCTTTGACGTGTCACGCGGAATTTTCGCATCAATACTTGCTGTACGGTAGAGTGCTTATGGACTTCTATCGTTTCGCCTAGACGCTCGGATAGAGTCGTGCCGACACACACCGTTACTAATTGCTAAATACTGTGAACATATGGTTTTCCGAAAATAAGTTATTTCTTAACCAAAAAATATAATGCTAAGATAGCTTAGCTTCCTCATGGTATTGATGGAGTAATTCACGGCAAACGGAACAAAAGGAGAGAAAAAAATACACCAACACATGGACACGTTTCTGCCTACCCAGCGTCATCAACGTGGTTTCGAGAGTATTTTTGATCTCTACTTTCTATCGCTGTTGCCTTACAGTTAATGCCACAACTTTCAAAACGACAAACTTGACATTTCTTGTCGCCCTCTAGTGCCAAAGAGACGCAAGCCTGCCGTTCAGGCATCAATACCATGAGGAAGCTAAGCTATTCGTATTATATTTTTTGGTTATTGTTTCTAGGCATTTTCTGATGTGTGTGATGTGTTATTTCTTGTTGACAAAAGCAAATACCTTATTATTTCATAATTCCCAAAAGTGACTCAATTAAATATTAAGATTGTTTCGAATAATATGGCAATACATCGAGTCTGTGAACTTAACTACTTAGGATTATGCATTGACGATTAGCTAACAGCAAGCACACTGCTACAAACTGTTAGTAAACTAAATTCACTGTGTTATCAAAATTTTCCAGGATACGGCGAAACGGGAGACAGCCTTGCTTTTTGTAAGAGATGCTGCAGCTTATTCCTTAAAGCTGCCAAATTGCTAAAAGACATCGAAACTGTGGTGCATATTACACACACTGGACGTAAACGTGAAAAATTTTCTTGAGAAATATTAGAAACCCAGTATCTGTTAGGAATCAGTTACCTTTCCAGAATTCCTTATGTTATTATTCCAATTCTTCCTGATGGTACTATATAACAAAGGGTATACTTAATTTTTGTAATTCCTGAAACGTTTAATTCATTCAAGTTCTTAAGAAGTTACAGTTCTCCAATGTTCCTGACTTGGAAAATTCTAGGTGGGATGATCTATCTCGTAAAGTAATCATCATTTAAGTCTGCACAAGCTACTGAACAACGGGGCTGATACTATTTTAGGACAATCGATTAAATGGAAATTTTATCACAGGTGCACCCAGATGCAGACGACGGGAATCACGGAGTCGTACAGCAACAGGTATTGAAGTAATGAGATTTATTACGAACGTACTGCCACAAAAAAACTTCTTAAAAAATGCATCAAATCATGAAACATTCTGTATAATTCTCATATAATTATCTATAGTCATGAATGAGTTTTAAGAACTTGTTTGACATTAACAAGATTTCAGAGGTGACATTTTCAAGAAGGATATTATGAGAACTTCCGCATGAAACTGAAAACTTACTCCTTCAGTAAATTGAAAGGCTGCGGCCCCCGATTGTTTTTTCTTCTGGAGGCGTAAGAGCGTGATTCTGGAAATATAAATTCAATTAAACCAAAGCGAAAATGAAGATGCTTTTCTTAGAAGTTTTTGCGACAATTTCATTTTAGTCGAAACTTTCTCAAATTAGTCATTCAACTGTTTCCCATCCTTTGGAGCCCTGTAAATTCGCTGTCAAGTTATAATTAAGAACAGACCTTTAGCGTAACATTTAAGGTAAACTTAATTTTGGAAACATTGTCCTAAAACTTCTTTCTGGACTTCTGTGAAATGTATCTGCGGTATGTCAATTAAAATTAGTTCTTCCTCTACTGTTGCACTCGTGATATGCTAAATACAGGAGATACTAAGGTAAGTATGCCATACATATGTATATGGTGCACGTAGAACTTCTTGAAATGCGATTCCTTTTGTGAAGGTTTTAATCAGTGTATTGGCACGTTAGGATGTCGTCTGTCGAAATATTATAATACGAGGGGAAGTCGATAATTTCTTGGCCTTGGCAAGAAAAAAACATTCTTATATGTAGAATTCTTTTGATTTATCAACATAATAATAAATAAATAAATAGGCGTTTGTTGCTGCGATCACTTCGTTTCAGCCACCGTATTCGGAAATAGGAATAATCACTGGGGGCTAAATCTGGGAAATATGATGGGTGCGGAAGCAATTCGTATAATAACTAATGGAATTTTGCCATGGCAGCGACATAGGTGTGCACGCATGCATTGTCTTGATGAAACAGAATTCTTTTCTTGCGGACGTTTTATTTTCGAACGACGAAAATGCGGACGTTTTATTTTCACAGCATCTTTCTTACATTCCAATGAGTTGCTAAAAAGTTTTGCACCCGGTCAATTGAAATGTCCACAGCTCCATCAATTTCACGCACCTTTAATCTTCGATCATGCATTGTCATATCGTGAATATCTTCAATTATTTCTAATGTGGTAGCCTCATTTGGACGACTTGGACGTTCTTCATCAAAAATGCTCGTACAACCACTTAAATTCTGCTGTCCAATATTCGATCGTCGATAAGAAAGGTGAAAAGTTCCCATAGACTTCAATGAAGTCTACGATTCATTTTCTTAAAAAAAAACAAATATTTAATCGCTGCTCTATACTCGATTTCTTCCATTGTTAAATTACAAAAGTTGTTCACTTTAAATGGCTGTCATTCACAAACTAACTAAAGTATCTGTTGATAGTACTCTATTCAAAGGCTACTTTTACGAAAAATAGGGTTACTTCTAGTAACTTAATTCTAGTAACGCCATTTCTTACCGAAGCCAGGTAATTATCGAACTTCCCTCGTGTTTGCAGACAAATAACTTCTAGTTATGAAAATGTATGTTTGATACCAGTGACCCCGCTGTATAATCTACGTCATATGTATCAGAATACATTTTGGCGATTGATTAAGTAACACAAATTATAAAAACTGCTTAAGATGTTTTCTGTGACCTACCTTTCTGTAAATATTAATCAAAGATGCCCTTCATTCAGAATACATTAACCATTCATTTTTAAAAGAATTATAATGTAATAACTAGAAAGTATTTTACTTTTAGAGAACTGATAATACGTCTTCGTATTCCACTAAAATCATCCTACATCTTTTCTTCCATGCTCAAAACTTGAAAGAAGGCGAGAAAATTTCTCAACGCTTCCACTTTCGTGAATAAATTTCCCACGCACTAACAATGAGTCGTAGATGGAAATCTACGATCCGAAATATCGTGGTTGGTAAGGTAAGGGTTTGGGTAAGTGATTTCGCCGCCGTTTCACACTCATTGTGCTTCGTTTAAGTTAAAGTGGGAAATTCGTCGAAAGACAAACACAGCGTGGCGTAGGAACTGTCGAAATTTCTAGCGATTTCGTTCCGTTCCTTTCATTTGCTATTGCTTTCTGCGAATATAATTATGAATTCGTGTAATTTGTTCATCATAATACTCTTGATAATTTTCTTATACTGCCATTAACATTCTAAATTAAAGGTGTACGTATTTGCGAAAATTTATACAGAAGGGAAAACCTCAGCAATTTGGTAGTGAGATTTCTCGAATGTCTGGAGTATTTCAAAGCCTTTTGAAGTATAAGATTAATATTAGCTTGTAGAACCAACTCCATAGCACTTTTTGTATATATTTATGGTTTAACAAAATTATGTCATTACGAAAGTTAATGTACTGCAATGTACTGCACAATGTACTGCACATCTTGCAGTAATTCTTGCCATGCCCACTATTCAACTGTTGCATCTTACCTGAAATTTAATTAGCCGATAAAGTTCAATGAAGAGTACAATGCTTTTAATGGACAACATGGATGAACGAGACCCGCCTGGTGCTAAGAAAAAGAGAACAGAGTTGGCAGTTTCAAAGGTTTTTTTTCGTAAGCGTGTTATACAGCTGTTCTGTTTCTGTCCGATGTTTTTTTCTACTACGATATTGCTTCTTTTAACGTACTATTGATAATAAATTTTGGTAACTCTAATTTAGACCACATATGTAATTAAATCAATCGAAGAGAAATGAAAATTTTACGTTTCCTGTGCTTTTTGTTTGAAGAATTGCGGATCTAATTCCCTTTACTAAAACTAAAACACGTTAAAGGTTTTCATATGAACATATTATTCGTTAATTGGATTATTAAAAACAAAATATCTGTGGGTTATGGACAATATATTCAAGTCTTATCCTTACGGTTCTTGACAAACGGACTTGACGTGTTCTATCCTGGATTCTACTTTGTTCTCAATTGATGTTAATGATTTAGCTCTTCTTTTGACAAACTGTTGTTCGTCCCAGCATGTTGACGATGTGCCTCTCTGTGCTATTTCTGGTTCTCAGGTGGTCTTTGCTTCTGATGTTGTCCATAGTTCCCTTTTGTGGTGTATTATTCTACGACATATTATCCAATCTACCATTACAAGATAGTTTTTATAAAGAATAATAGACCGCTGGAAATGTTCTTGGTTTATCTGTTGATAATCGACTAAACTGAAGTAGTAATATTTCGTTATTCAGCCATTCAGGCATTTTGTATGCCGTGTAACCAAATATTTTTAAGTTTTTTACAACTCATTATCGCTATACATTTGAAACAAAATGAAAACACCTACGCGTAAAATACATTATGGACTATAAACGTTTTTGCTCCGCTTTGTTTTTAGCTGCTGTTCTTCGGGGGAATAATTGTAACCGTAATTAAGAATTCAATGTGCTACTTGCAGATAAGTAAATTCTGCTGCTGATTCCATCATTTTGCAAAGTAAAATTAATAATATACCTACTGATTCTTCGTTGCTTCAGACATCCCCGATTAAAGACCTACATACGTGCTACATTTGATAGTTGTCTACGTTAACTATGTATCTGAATCTGTTGGTTTTATAAAACGAGTGGAATTCTCCAAACTGATTTCAACTGTTTTATTACTGAATCTGGTATTCGTATCCTATAAATTATGATACTGCTCTGTGGTGTTGGATCCAACTACCAAAAAGACAACCTTCCGTTCAGAATAAGGAAAATTTGATCCTTCTTTATCTATAGTAAATTGTAAAAAGATTTTACTAATTAAAAGGTCTTATATACTAATTAAATAAAACGAAGCCAAAATCTTCACCCGAGAAGCTTTGATTATTTCTTGCTAAGATTATTAACATTCTAAAACTGATGTCCACGAAGATACTATTAATGAATCTAGATAACCGCGTAATATTTATACATAAGTTCAATGTTATAAATAAGGCCGAAGTGTTTTACTTATAGATTACACGCTGATGCTTTAAGCGTATTAAACAGCTTCTCCCACACAAAAATCTTTTTAAACACAAAGCAACAATCCATAAGATAAATGTTACTTCATAAAATTAGAACAAATCTAAATGAAATCCTGGATGTGCGCGTCAAGCTATATCCTGTGCGTAAAAGATATAAAAATATTCTATTAATTTTAACACTGATAGAACGCCACAATCAATATTTCTTCATGCGTAAATATCACCCTGGCAACAATCTGATTAAGCACTTTATTGACATGAAAGACACATATCTAGAAAACATATTGAAGCGGCACCGATGGCATTTCTCAATTTGCTTTTTTTTCCCTCGTTTCGCGCTATGCAACTGTCTATCCAACAAAGCGCTAGGCTTGACCTGTTCGGATGCCATTCGTACTCAAACAAGTTAAGCTTCATAACGAGACGCGAATATCGAGAGCATAATATACGCGATGAAACAAAACGGATATATATTAAATTTTAATTGTCTAGAATTTTGTATTTAGCCGAAATTCATTAGTTATTTTAAAGGAGAGCTTTCGCATAAAGTGCACAATGTCCGAGGCATCAGCGAGGAACTAAATCCTCTGCAACCAATAGGTAAACGTCAAAGCAATTAGTGGCCGCGCTGGCGATTAACAAGAAGTAGTCATAGGAATAAAAAGAAACCCATTACCAGTGGCTGCTCAACAATTACAAAGTAAATAGGAAGAGCGGCCCATATACACCATAAAAGACCAATTCCATTCTCTCTATTTCAAGCATAACAACGATGTCTTTCTGCTGCTGAAACAACAATACAATGGCTGTAAAGAATAAACTAATACCAATTCAACAACTTCAGTACTGATTGTTTTGGCACACCTAAAAAATTGCCAATGAAACTGACGAAGTTTCCACTTGTTTTGGCTTTCATAGTGGTGTATTTACGAAGGTAGTCTGAGAAGTTTTTATCCTAACACAGAAATATTTTCTTTGTCAAACTCACTTTTATTTCTCAATGAAATCTCCTTGCAAGCTTATACACTTTCCCCAGCGATGTTCCTATTTTTTTTAATTCGTCCAAAGAGCAGTTGGCATCATGCTCTGCAAAGCAAGCGTTTACGAATGTGATGGTCTCCTCATTGGATGAAAACATCTGTGCTTTGAGCGAAACTCTGGGCCTAGGAAACAGCAAAAAGTCGCTGGGGTCAGATCTGGTTAACTTCAAACTTTTCAGAACTTCGTTTGCAATAAAGCGTTTGGTCAACATACCAAGCAAACAAAATTTTATCATTCAAAAGAACATTGACTTCGTGAACTAAAGCATGTCTCAGGATTAATAACGGCCAAAGTCAATTAAAACTAAACGTGTTCGAGGTTTGAATCGTGTCATAGTGGAAAATCGAGAACTTGACGTTTTGCCCATAATCATATGGGAGAGAAGGAAACCTTAGCACGATAGTTCAACGTGTGAACCATGCCAGAGGCGAAAACTCTAGCCTACCACCTTTCCTTCTCCTGAAGAAGCCTCGTACGATTGTGGGCGAAACGTCGAATTTCCGATTACCTACCGTGACACGGTCTAAACCTGGAACACGTTTAGTTTTATTTATGTCTCAGGATATTATTCTAGAGAAGTGACATGATTTAAAATTATAGATAAACGATCCCAGCATATCGACAGGAACTATCTATCTACTACAGAAAACTCATTCCCTCAAGTACATTGCGATTCTTATTGTTGTTAAGTAAGCCGCGACTAAGCTTTGCGTTGCTTTGATAGAAGAATGTGAAATGAAGAACTTTATTTATTGATAATAACCCTTTTCCCAGAATATTTACAAGTAAATTGACAGGAAAACCTAAGCTTTGATAACACTTAAATTATTAGCATACAAATATATAAAAATGTCTAATAAAGCATAAGTCGGAAAATAAATTACTAATAATAGATAACAAAAAAATTGATATAAAAAAACAAACTCACATCGATGTGTTAAATACATAAGTAGTAGTAAGTACTACTACTACTACTAAGAATACGGATGAAATGAAGGGTATGAATGCTCTTTTACATTATTGTGAAACAGAATTTTGACCAATAGCCATGCCAGGTCCATGTGGAAACTAGCACTACTAGAGGCTGTGCATTTCCCATTATAATATTACGTCCACTCACTGTGTTCTCCGGTGTATTGACTAGTTTTGCTCGCTTTGGCAAAACGGACGCTATTGAAATTTCGAACAAACACCCATCTGATCATATCAGAGAGTACAGCACTAACTTTGTTGTTGGTGTTTGCCAGCTTACACGTCGTATTTTGTCGCACAAACTTTATAATAGATCGTTTCATAGAACCATACACATCAGGACGGGTAACGTTTTTTATTGCGCTCCTATAATTCATTAATTACTCTTTATAATCAATCAATAAGTGCAGATTTAGGTCATGCAGAAATCTCATTGAATTCATAATATCCTTTTTAAAATGAAAGCATGATGGATTGACAATAAAAGCACAAAGGACTTCAATTTTATTTGCTACAATATTGCTTCTTTGCAAGGATAATTATATTCTTTTTTTTTGTATTGCAATTGAAATGATATTGTGTTGTCTAATAATAAAGGGGGCAACATCTAGAAATGTGATGGTTTTAAAAACATTTGGAAAAAGGTTACAAATTTAATAGTTTCAATTCCACGAATTTCGTTCCATGTAATAATATTGCTTACAGTACTAAAAGGGTTGTCTCTGGCACTTTTGCGTATGTGAACGCTGTTCTCTTTGAACAAATACATTTGGTTTATCCCAAAATTAAATTATTCGAAACCAAAGTAGAGTATACGTGTACCCCACTCGTGTTACCACTAGTTACCAATTTTAGCAGTATATGTCAAGTTTTGGGTAACCTATAGTGGCAGTACGTATTATCTTCCCATATTTCTATTCGACGACGCAGATAAGGAAGAATGAAATTTAGTCCACTTGATTTAGTTTTAGAGAAAATTATCGTGCTTCTTTACTATCTCAAAAAGAAAAAAAATGCATTAATTGAACTATTTGTGTTATTAATGTTATTATGGATGGAATGGACCCTCGCATGCGAAACACTAGTCAGTATCTACTTCGCAGCCGTCTGGAGCGTACGTAATAATAGCAGCGAAGTACGGTAGCTCCTTGTCAGGTCAGGCAACATTTGGATGCAAGGTTTCCGGGATATTGGATTGGTCGTGGTGATCTATTACTTGGCCACCAAGATCTCCAGACCTCACACCGTTGGCGCTGATTCAAAGTAAAAGACGACACGCAGGGTGCAAAGAAAGACACGAGTCACGCCCATCTTTCGTAGACGAAACAGAAAATATTTAGGAGGCAATATTCTGGAATACAAAAAAATACAAGGGAAGAAATAAAAATTGGATAATTACATTTGAGTTCATTTGAATTATTTTACGTGTAGAATATGGAGTTTGGGGAATTCTTCCCTAATAACTCTGTAACGTGGGATTTTATATCCAAGGCATCTACAATATCAAAGTTACTTGGACTACCTAAATGCAACGTATAGCATTAGAACATGTACTCGTATATACGTTTGATTGGTCTTTTAACTAATTCTGTATGTCCAGAAGGGTGCATTGATGGCAAAAGGTATTTGTGCCCAGCTGCATATGAGCAATACCTGACCATAAACGTGTTTGCTGTACAAGCATTAAGCGTAGGCTGCCTGATGTGCATTTATACTTATCCAAATCTGTATAGTCATAGGCGCGCTGGATATTCAAAAAGAGGGAATATAATAGCTTGATTAATGAATTTGCGCGTGTTGGAATTGTTCGTATCTTAATTAGTTTGTGACGTAACATACTAAAATTTCGCATACCTAAAGCGCTCCATATAAATGAAATTTTTAACACAAACTTAGTAAATACCGTCATTAGGTATGTCAAAATGCGTACATATTTAACGATTACACAAAAATGGAGATGATTTAGTAAAATTTAGCATTTGCATTCCTTTTCTTTACTGGCAACTTGGATTAATTCGGCGAAGCGCATTTTTGGAAATACTCGACTCACAGAAGAAAAAGGACATGAAGCACTAAGATCCGTTAATGTTTATGCAAGTAATCTTAAATGGTGTTTGGTAAAATCAGATTAAAAATTGGTTATTCGTAATTGATCGATATCCCATCTATTTGTATAAAATTGACATATTAAACAACTAACTAAATCTAATATTTGCAAACCGACGGCCGTAGGTGTTTACTCTATATAATGTAGTGCATGATGTTAATATCTCGAAAATTATTTAGCTGTTAGAATTGCTTCTGACATTTACGAGATATGTTTTTACTTATGAGCCAACAATTTTACTTCTCCCTTTTAGTGGTTCAGAAGTACTTCTATACGATACCGACTTTTTTGGAGAACAGGACACAAAATAAAGATCGATAATTTTCATTAATCTGCATTATCCTTCATGCACTCTTGAAGATGCAGCTAACTCCGTCTATGTTGCAGGTTCCACATAATAAAAGCAAAAAGCAATAGTCTCTTATTTAGCAACCTAGGTGACTCCTTACGCTGAAAACAGCAGATTCCTGCTGCAATAGCATACTTCTTAGTGGTACATATGTTTCTGTCTGTTTTCATATTTTCTACCTTTTCCATGACCTGGAATAAAAATAAGCATATGCATAGGTATATAAAAAATAACATATTCCAATCAATATCAACATCCTCTAGATGCTCTGAGACGTATATAATTTGCTCGAGATCTGATATATCTATTTCTTTCGGCGATAACCGCTTTCCTCTATATTTACCGAGCGAAATTGAATGTAGCTGCATGAAATGCTATTTCGTTTTCGTTTTGCTTAATTTCCGCATGTGCATAGTTAGGATTCGATTTCAGCGAGATAGCGCCGTCTCTATAATATTTAGGCCATCCTAAAACTGAAATATAACTTCAAAGGGGCAATTTTCTGTATGACTACGTTTTGATTTAACGTAAGCCGGTTGACTTTGAACCAGTATATTTTTCTTCGCTATAAACGCATTTGAATCTTGTAAATTTTGCTGCCATAAGATTAAATTTTGTAAAGCCCGTGTAATTAGAATTAGGAAGTAAGTTCTTCTTATACGTGGGTTAACGTGATTCTGCTTTAATAGTAAATGGAAAAAGAGAATGGTAAGCGGAGGTTGTGGATTTGCACGAATGAAAGGAGGTTTAAATCTTAATAGCGTGTAATAAGCTACAAAATGGAGCACATTACATTGATTCGTTTTCTGAAACGTTACATAGTGGTTTATTTTCCAATATGTGGGCATTGCAATTTTCTGATCTCATTTATAATTCTTAATTAGCAAAACCAAAAATTAGAAAAAGCATACAATATTTATTCATTGAAATAAAATCCATTATACTGTGTAACATGTGTCCATTTTACTGGTTTAGAGGCGACAAACATGTTCTACTTCTTCAAAGTTGTTAAAGTTGCGCCCGCACGAGAAATGCGCCAAGGAATACTATAATAAAATTTCTCTTACAAACTCCAACTTAGTCATTAAGTCACTAAATAGCCAACATTATTTTAGACCTCGTTACTTCACAGCAACAGAGCTACGTGCATCTCAGAAGGTAAAGTACACTGTGGCTAACTATTCGATCTTACTAAATATATCTTTCGCCTTTTTAAAAAATGCATAATACGAAAATTCGTGGCCCATTATATGATAAGTTTCCTTGAAATAGAGAAATCTCGGACAATGAACGCACTTCGTGAAACTAACGAGACAGATCCTGTCTGCAGCGATGAAATAGGGTAAGTTTCTTATTAGTTTCATCACGACTACGCTGCAACATATCAACTTCATTGTAAAGTTGTACACGTACACGCATGGTTCATTTTAGTTGCAGTAAATGGACAGTCATAAAGGGGGTAACATATGGCAACGGGATTATGATACGTTCTACGTGTAAGATAGCGAGCGTTATATTTGTACGAAAACAAGTAAGAACACATTGGGGACAGTGGATTGGTGAAAAATAATTGAACCCCGTAGATGAGAAAATTTGTAAAAAAAAATGATTATTTCCTACTTAATAAAATAGTACATCTGCCCTATTTGATTTATCATTTATATACGTAATCCCTGAGAAGGTTAGTTTTTCAAAGAGCGTACTTGTTTACCGGAATTCGAATTGATTTTATTCTCTTTTATATTCCATAACAACTAGGGTAATCCTTCTTTATTTCGCAGTAAGCTGCACTACATTTATTTCAAGTTCTAGCAAAACAAATACTTAATCTACTGTCGAGAACGGAAAATCTCACGTACGGCAAGCTAAATAAATACTGAGTCTGTATTATATCTACACACCAGACTAGAATGCAGACAGCAGCTATAAGTATGTGGAACTGTGTGTGTGGTGCTCTTGATAAGAGTGTATTATCTAGCGGTACCCGAAGTTGAGCATAATGCACAACACGTCAAGGGGCTGAAACGTCGGAATCCGAGGGTTAAATAATGGAAATCAGCCCGTGGCGCTGAATTGTAATTCGTAGATTTGGAAAGTAGTTCGCTCGCTATTGTTAGAATACACGATCGAAATGAGGAAATGTTACAATAAAATGCATTAGACATAATTTTAATATTTCTTTGCTTAGATTACTTATATTTCCAAACGCTTGTGCTATTGAGACACTGCCATTATATTGCGTCTGCTATATTTCCATTATTCTTTGAAATAGGTAAGCCTTCAGTTCGAAGTTGCACAAATTTATATATTGCAACACCGCACACAGCATTAAGTTTTTACATTTCTCTGTTTGGCTTTTCAAATAAATCTTTAGTTCAGAGGTTCTTATTTCAAGTCATGTGAACCAGATATATCTCCGATCTGCTTTGGAGGTTGTATTGCAGAGTGTATGAGTGCAAGTGTGAACATAGCATTGTGTGAGCCATATATGTCTCATTGGTCAGTAAACTCTACATTATTGTTAAAAAAAATACTGTCCAAATCCGGAACACACAACCAACGGAAAATTTTTGTATTTTTCGATGCGTTGCTCCATTTTATGTCAGTCTTATTATCTTTGCCTATTGAAACTTGCTTTTGACATAATTGAGACCATTTGAGATTTTCGAGAAATGCATTTGTTTCTTTAACACTCGATTATCCTAAGCGCGTCGTGCATGAATGTTTATACAAGTTTTCAGCAGTATCTCGAACATTTTTGTACATCAACTAGAAGCAATTAAAATTGCTATTTCATTTTTTTTTTAATGAAACATCCCGTATATTTTTCCAGAAATCTAACAAACTTTTCTTTCCTTATATCTAAAATGCCTGCTTCAGAACGCTCGTTCATCATGCTTATCACACTCAATACGCCTTAGCATCTTACTCATCTAAATTTTTCCTATAGGGAACAGAACCCTTTGGTACTTGAAGGATATTATCTATGGACGAAAACCAGACGAAGGTGGAAGAACATATCTTTTGATATGAAACTTAGGAATTTATGTGGGTTGTCTGAATTTTTATGAAGCAATCCTAAAGGAGTAAAATCATTTTCTTATTCTAAATTTAAATGCCTACGTTGTATTCTTTGTTTAAAATTATTTTCGAGCTATTTGAAGACTATTAGCAAGCTTTAATAGAACGTACAATTTAGTCAATTGAATTTATAAAATAATAGCTTTTTAAATTTTAAATTATTGAAAACTAAACGTTATAAAAATAATAAAATAAATTTCTTCTATTAAAATAGAGACAACATCGATAGAGCTGCCACCTATCAGCAAGAGTACAAGCTCCCCTTAATATCAGTAGCTGTATTTTAATGAAAGGAATCTGTCGATGTTTAAACGTATATACCATAGCAGGGCAAGCAGAAACACATCGATCGTTCAACTCGAATACTACAATTCACTGGGAGCAAGGTGTAGATTATATCCTCGCTATAAATTCTCTATCGGCCAACAGATGGGGCCTTAAAACAAATCTATAAAAAAAAATCGACAAGAGATTTAAATATATTATTCACGGAGTTATTAAAATCAAAATCTGCACATATAAATGGATGCAAATATTATATTTAACTTATTATATTCTTTTTATATGAAATACATACGTAATTGATTTCAGTCTTCCGTAGAAATATTGTTTAGCTTCTCAGTAACAGGGAGCTTACCTGAAACAAAAAATTTGATATGAAACATTATATCAATACCAAAGACAAATAAAAGTGCTTTTTTACATTTCATGTTAACAGCTTTTCCCTAGTTTTTTAGTTATAAGAGATTAATGGACACTTTCTCTGTTTTGCTTAGAAATAGATTACATTAAAATTTGTTAACGTGAGTTAGATTAAATTAAAATTAAATTAAAAAACTTAGTAAAATAAATCTTAAAAAACTGCTTGTTTTCATTAAGATTGCTTATTCAATTTCTTTGCCAACGAAAACTAAGTTATTTAACGGTCTATACTATCACTTATAACGTAAAATGTATTACGTATTACTGTTGAGTACAACGGTAATTTGTAATTTGGCATCGTCTGCAATAACGGTAACAGTAGATGCGGAACATCTGTCTCTTATAAATGCAGGAAAGCCAATGCAATATGATAAACAATCGTTTAAGTTGACCTTCAGAAATACATTTAAAATTTTAATCAATTACGTCAATAATATAGGGGTGGTACATAATTTTATAAAACACATTTGAAAGTTTCAGCTTTGCAGGAACACCCTAAAAAAACAACATATGTAGAACAACTTCGTAGTCGCCTGACATATACTTACAACCGATAAAATTTCCTGTCATGAAGTGTACAAAATTGATTTTGAATTGAACAAATTTGAGCTTTGCAGGAACATCTTAATCGTAAGATTTTTTTATACTACATAAATTTACGGGCCGATGTAGGCCTGTCAGGTCATTGTTTTATTATTATATTAGTATTAAACCATCATTATACACATTTTCTTGCCTTGCAAAAACACCTTAGTCAAAACGACCACTAGTTCTCCAAATATTACTTTTTTAACATGCAGAAATAGGTAATTGGATTTGTTAGTGGATTTAGGTTCCAATTTTGTGTTGCGTGTTCCAAGGTATTTCTAAACGCAATTTAATTTTTAATCTCCTCTCGCGTGTGTTTAGCAAAATTGTTTAATCCATCGTTCAAATACCTGCGATGTAATATTAATTATAACGAAACGCTAACTTTCTTTTCAATTCGCGACACAAAATAAATGAACTATTATTTCTCTCATCATTTCCGATTTACATATTTAGATGTTGCGGATCAGACAGCAGCATTAGGACCAACCAACATGGCACCGCACAAGCGAAACCAAAGGGTACATTTCTCTGATGCCGTCCATTATCAGCTTTCACCCTAAACCGTAAATTCATTTCAATTAAGACCTCGGGTGATTTCACGTAGTTTACCAACACATCAGTAAATGCTTATAAATTGCTCGTATCCTACAACACACCGCGAAATAAAATGGTGTAGGTTGTACTACTGTTCAAGCAATAGAAAGGAAGCCAGACGATTATAAAGATACATGTACGCGTATCATATCCGACGAGAAGATAAATTAGTCAGGAATAGTGACAGTACAGAAAACAAATTCGAACGCGCATCAACGAATTACAACAAACAATGGACGCATTTCTACCAGGTGCGACATATATTTGGGTTCCATTTATATTTTTTATTGCGACCGACTACAATAATTACCTGCTAGGGTCCCGATTGTCTAAAACTTGGGATTCCTAACATTATACAGTTACGCTACTGCAAATAAGCAAGTTATATTTCATTCCTTTTTATTTATTAATGCTACTTGTAGACTTTCTTACGTACTTAAATATTAATTGGCGCATGAAATATTTATCTCCTGTATCGAGGCTTTTTAATTATAAATTTCTCAGTATCTTTGCTTATCGTAGTATAATTGTATGATGGTGTTTAAGAAAGTTTTTCGGAATTTAAGCTATACAGAATACCAATGTTCACTCGGAAGTTAATAAGAAGAATAAAAAGTTCAAGAAAAAAAAAATGATTTTTACAATTTCACATTAAATTACCAAACTTGGAGACGCTTTTCAATAAAAAGCTATTTAGTAGAAAGGGACGGCAACAACGGGAGATTTGGAATGATTTGTTTACACCACGGGCATTGTTAAATGGTGTGTCACAGGGATCTGTGTTAGGTCCCTTGTTTTCCTCAGTATATACACATCCTTGTTTCGAGCGGTAAAAATATGATTTTTATGCGGATGATTCACAAATCTCTTATTCGTTTCTGTTGACTGGTTTGAATGCTATTAATCTAAAATTTGAACATTTTTGATTTTAGAACAAATGTATACAATTTAAATTTACGACATAAAAAGATACGAACTTTACCTAAACATTATACCGAAGCTCACAAGCTTTCATTGTCATATAACATTACAATTATTATGAATAAAGTTCCATTTGGTTTTAAAAAGTGCAGCAATAATAATGAGCTTAAAGCCAAGTGTAGTAGGTTTGCGTTATCTCAGCGTAGAGAATGGTGAGGTGGGAGGATATCTGCCATCGTTTTCTTGATATATTTCTGTACATTGTTTTATATTTTTTTAAGTCGTATAGTTTTCATAATGCGGGTATATTAACACCAGATATTTAGCTGATGTATTCTTTTTGTTATTTAAAGAGCTAAAAACCTAAAGGAAAAAAATACTGAAAATTAGGATTTGGCCTTTGAATCCTAATTTTTTGTATTTTTGGTGTTGTAGTTGGTCCACTAAATATAAATTATAGCAGTAATTTTACGTGAGTTCTTTTCGTAAATTGTTATATTTGCAAAAAATTCTGTTATTTCGATATGGCACATTCAATATACAGAAGTATTTTAGTATACAAAGTATAAGACTTCGCAGCACCCTATAGAAACAATCATTGGTTCTACACGCTTCTTGTCAGTTCTAATAGTGTTTGCTACCATTAAGTTATTGATATTTTATTGATTAAAGAGAGCAATGAATTAATGCTGTTAAATGTTGTTTTAATCTGTTTTAACTGTATTTCTACTGTCTAGGCAGCTTGATTTTTTTCCACATCTTTTTCCTTGGACGAGGTACAGTAATACATAGATACATTATAGATAAAATAATGATTCGTTATCAATGGCACGGCGCGATTGTGACAGATTAGAGGAAAATTAGTTGGACTAACAATAAGATGAACATGTGCTCATATTTTTATTTGAACACGAAATAAAGCAAACAGAATAAGGTATTTTTAATGAAATTCCTTTCCTTAGTAAGTTAAGTCTGCTGCTTAACTTATAACTAAGCCCCCAGAAACGAGTTGCACTTCACGAAATTAGCAGAGACTAGACAGACTCGTGTTTTGTCGACTCTCGGGGAAACTAGTAGGCAACATGAAGCCATTCTCATGAGACAAATAAACACAAGAATGACTAGTCTCTGTTAATTTCGAGAAGAGCAACTCGTTTCTGCAGGCTTACTCATAACGTTTGCAAAAGGCAGTGAATTGCCCAACTACATGAAGCATTAACAACGTTATTAAGTAAGTCAGTATCTATTCTAAATATGAATTTTAGCACATTATAAGTTATTCATTATAAATAAACATTTACATAATCTAATAAGCATATTTGTTATAATGCTCTACTAGGCCCCAGGTCATTGTAGGTCCGGCGCAGCACTTTATTAACCTGCCTCGACACGTTTGTTAATTCGGCCCGGCTAGACCAGTCACGTTTACCAACCCGACCCGCCCGTGTGGCGGATATCTTCGTTGGCTGTCAACCCATTAAATCCCTTCGATCCGACAAAGCTGTTTTCTCCCACAAGAGGATAATCAAGTCCGTTTTCTTCTTTATAACACATTTTCGGTCATGTTTTTCAAATCAGGGTTTTTATTATACAATTTTAAAACATTATATTATTATTCCGTATACCTTTACGGCTGGTATGGGTACTGATATGCATTCTATAACGGTCTCCGGTAAGATTACATGTGAAATCAATGACAACTTAGTTACCAACGATTTTACAGGTAATTTTAGTAATAGTAAAGTAAAATTTACAGCATTTTGCAAATTTGCTATGAGCTGTGTGCTACGTACCGGTGTTATAAAATATCAGAGATTTCTTACTCTCTATGCTAACGATATAAAGGTTTTGATAAGTTCGAATGTCCTAACTGACCTTTCTATTGAAATTAATAAAATCTATATGCAAATTTTTAACTGCATGAATACCAATAAATTGATTATTAACTCGACGGAAAGTTCATTCACACTTTTTTATAACGAAGTCGAATTTAATCGGCAAGGATTTCTCTTTCATACTACTTCCGTAACTTTTATTAAATTAGCCAAGATCTTGGGAGTCCCTGTAGATGAACATTTGAGGTGGTCAGCCCAAGTTAAGGAACTCGGCGTGAAGTTAGCTCGGATGTGCTATGCTATTCCTAACATTGAAAAGTCTTGCAGCCACGCAATTTTAAAAAGCTTTTATTATTCCAACTTTGACTCCAGGATGGCGTATGGTATGTTGGACTTCCGTATGAATTCTTCGCCCGGGTGCGTGTTCTTGCTGTCAAATGCACGGTGAGATTGATGACTGATCTGAGTTTGCGCAGTTCCTGTAAGAGTACGCAGAATACTGACTTCTTATGACATATACACATATGCATATATATGGTTTTCTGCTTTGTGTGTGGATATCGGTACCTATTTCAATCTAATGTCTTACATTCTTATTTTACAAGAAACCAACTCTATTTACTACCAGCCTATCTTCGCAGGCTTTCAAAAATATCTAAGTTTCATTCGTTGATTACTTCGCCTATTTCACAAATATTACTTGTTGATTCTCTGGAAATAAAGATATTATTATTATTACTATAACAATTGTAATTTTGCTCGTTGTCGAAGAATATTAAAAATTTTACTGGAATGTTACATACTTTTGCCATGAAAATTCTTCGTGTTTTTCCTCCTTAAAATTATCCAAACAACTGTAAATTTTATAAATAAATAGAAAGATAAAAAACAAAGCCACTGCGTGGCTTCAACCCAATTATTTTGGAAATGACAGTAGATAATGGTGGTTGGTATTCATACTTCACCTTGTTATACAAATAAGCTGGTAATATACGCTTGATTATGTTGAAAAAAAAGTCAGCATTGCAAAGTTGTGGATGAATGAGGACAGATTTCAAAGCTACAACAGTCTCTCTAATCAAGCAGGTGGTATTCAGTCTAAAGCAAAGTAGAGAGTTAATGTGCAAACCAAGTTTCTCAACACATTCAGCTGACGTTATCCTATCGGATTTAATGCGTATATAACGCATGGATAGATGATCTCCTCAGGCATGTCACAATCGCTTGTGTTTTGGATTAATTACAATATTACTCGGTAATGAGGCGTTAAGTCCTGCGGGAAATGTCTGCACTTTTATGGTCATTGAGGTTGGCTTTAGAACGCAAAGTCGCGTAGCACATTAGAAATTGAACGCTTTCGTGAACAAAATCTTTCTGTTTGGTTCAAATCGCCGTCAAATATTTGGTTTGAATTCGCATATTTCAGTGCTTCAATTTTATTTCAAGACAAAGGCAGATTCAAAGGAACGCGAGATTTCAGTACGTGACGCTTACCATAGAGAGTTCGCTTAACGTCAAAGTTTGCGTTTGATTTTTCTTCTATCAACTTAATTTTCGTGAAATGTTATTATTTGCTGTTCATTTTTATTTTAAACTGCCGAAAGAGTATCTGCAGGGCACATTCGGATATAACGTCCGTGAGAGATGTATTTATTTAACTTAGAAAACAATATCTGTGAATTTGTAGTACTACATTATATCCTAAGAGCTTAGAACAGTTTTTTTGCGAGAGATGACAAATATCTAAGGACGAGGTCATCAATCATAATAATTTGTATGTCAGTCTTGTTTTACAAACTTACTATAATTTATACAGTATGCCTAGTTTTATAATTTCAAAAGATTGATAATGAAACCTGCGTAAATGTTATTTTCACGGATATGCCCGTCTATATATGCGTAATCATAGAATATACGATATAGGAACATTTCCCACAATAAAAGCATGAAACACCCCCATTTATTGATTAAGCTATTAGGGACCTTTGATACAATCACATACGATGAAAAGTCAGGCAGAGAACAACAATATGGCTCACGGTGCTGTCACGCTAGTAGCCAACTTGGGTAAAATACATAGATACCCAGCACTCATATATCTAGTACCGTAGATCCTATACAATTACCTGTAATTTAGCTTCTACATGGTGATGTGTACGTGACGAGTTACAATGGCCAAATTGCATTCTTTCTAACGGAACACCAACTTTAAATTTGGCATTGTTAAACTTCGCGCTAAAATGTGCGAAATGCTTTAATTAGCGAGCAACAGGTTTACTGTTTCGATGTGTGTGTATTGCAAGAGGTGTTGAAAATAATGAATGCCGCCCCATGTTAATTATAAGTTAATTTGTCAAACATATACTGAAAACTGTTTGGAAATGAGCAAGCGTGCGTATTGCAATTGTTATTTTAATCATAATATTGCCATCATAAATACAAAAATATACAATTGACCCAGAAAATAACAAACGGTACATGCGCACTTTTTGTTTGGATCCAAAAGAAGCGCCTGGTTAGGTCCCTTTAGTTCCTTCCTCAAAATTAAAAAATAATAAAAAAATAACAAAAATAAAAACAAATCAGTTTGAGTAAAGGTAAGATTTTCGTACAAACGATTATTAGTTGCTAGCTATTTAAGTCTGTCACTTATTTTCATAAAATTTCACGTGATGGTTTTCATTCGATGATTTTTTACGACTTCAGTAAAGGTCGAACGCAACAACAATCCCTTGAATCCTTCGTAATGAAACTTCATCGGAAAAGACTGTTTACAATTAGCTTGCAGAATTTCGTCGTGGTTGTGTGTCCGACAATGATGAATATCTTGAAAGTGGACGAAAATCGGTGGTTGTTCCAAAAAAACTGTGAGATAAGAATACACCTACGACTGCAATACATTCGATTTTGCATGTTTTTGCAAGAAAGCAATTTGCTCCCGATGGATTCCGCATAATTTTACCCAAGCACAAGAAAGCACAATTGGTATAAGAAAACGCCTAAAATATTCGACATAAGGCGATGAAACTTCAACAGTTAACTGTTTGTGCGTTCCCAGATAAACCGAATCCAACAAAAGTAGTTCGTTCACGAAGCACATCTAAAAATATGATTGCTTTTTTCTTTCGTTATGCCGAATATGCCGTAAGCACTGCTTTGGAGGATCGAAGAACAGTTAATGGTGAATGGTATGCAACGATTTGTTTGCTGGAAGTCATAGATGAAATCAGGAAAATCATCTGATAACGTAGCAACATCCTTCATCACGACAATGCCAGCTCTTATACAGCACGTCAAACCATTGACTATTTGGAGGAGGGAGATATCAAATTAATATTTGGATGCTCGTGCTTGCCTAATCAATTTCTTTTTGTTCCTGATTGTCTAACAAAAATACAAAAATTATTTTTCCTTTATTGGTTTCGTAAAAACGTGGGTAAAAAGGTATTCCTCATTTCATAAATGCTACAACACTTGTTGGTTTGTACGTTGGTCATTTATTTATTGCGTCAAAAAAATCGTTCTGAAATAACTCTACAGCAACATAAGATGGTTACTTCACCTGGTATTGAGAGACTAACAGTTACAATAATAGTTTTCAATGAAAAATACCTACCACACTAGGGAACGAATTACTCAACTCAAAGAAAATCTCTTCAAATAACTTATACGCGTACATACATATAGCGTACTGTAGCGGCTGCAAAAGCTTTAATCCATGCTATTTAAACACGCTCTATATTGAATAGACTAGTCTGGAGTTAGAGTGAAATAACATTACAATATGGTCGTAATTTAAAGATTAACTACGTAAGAATATAATGAACATTTGAAGAACATTAATCAAGTACGTGATAAATAATTTGAAACTAACCATAATCAATAATAAACAAGAACGAACCGTGTGTTCCCACGGATAAATGTCACATATCCACGTGTACGTATCACAGAAGTTCATCGTCATTGTGTAAACTACATTATAAGGTTTGCAAATAGAATCCAGAGTCTCGTATTTACTTTTCCATTGTTACTGCTCAAAGTATTAAACGAGGACTCACATCATTATACCTATATTCCACTATCAGTGCTAAACGTGTGTAGATTTACTTTCTAGGAAATTGATGCAATGCAAACTCTCAAAATCTTTGTTAAAGAAAAAAGTCGAAATATTTATTTGAGAAGTATAAATGCTCTATTATCATGAATCTGTTTCAGCTTTTGCCCAGCATTATCCTTACTACCACAGACATCTGCTTTCCTAACATATAATCTCGGTGAACATACATAAATTCTTGGAATACATTCCTAGGGATTGCTCAATTAACACCTCCGCTAATGCCGAATTTATAGCTAGACTTTTAGCATTATCGAGATGAATAGCGATTCCGTTTAATCAAAATTACCGCCTACGCAGGATTGATTGCAGGGAGACGCGTTCGTTATTCGCGACAGTTTCATATCTTGAGTGGGAGCAACATAAATAATAAACCGATTTGGAAATTCCACAAGGATCAACAGACGGGTACCGGAACGAAATTATTTGTAATAAACATTGATACAGAACCTACGAGAGTCAGCTGGTAAAAGGGTCATGAGACACAAGGGACTTTAATTTAGCGGTTGTTTACCTCTTCATATATTTGTTTTGTGTCCATATTTACATAATGTACCGTGTTAGCGGCGGTATGTACAAAAGTGAGTAGGTTTTTATTAATTTCCTGTTAATAAGGGGTATGCCAAATTAAGTAATAAGTAACCCTAAGAGAAAATAATTTATCATATTCCCAATAAACATGTGGGAGCAATGTACCCCATGTGTTGTATGTTTCATAATCTAATTATTTTTTAATTAAAAAGTGCATATAGCTATGTTTTGTAATAATTATAATTTATTTATATTTATATTTATTATTTATATTTATCTAGGTACAACGCAAGTAAACTAAATATTACACCTTGCGAACACATACATACAAGAAATGTACAATAAACCAAATGAATTTAAAATGCAGTGGGGGAAACAAACTAATCTCAAGAATATATAAATTAATGATAACTTCAGCTATTGCTTTAGAAAAATCACAATGCACACCACACAATTCAGAAATTTTGTTATAATTGTTACATATTATAAACACAGATAATTTAACTAAATATTTGTTCTACTTCTTCAAAATTAAACATACATTAACAACGTGCTTCTAATCTAGAAGCATTAAAATTAATTTTACAAATTGTTTTCCCCCAATTAAGCAAGGTTTAAGTAGCACTAGCAGAGAAGTTGAAAAACCAATAGCTTCCAGTTTCCAAAGTAGGACATAATGGCCAACCTGGCCAAATGCTTTTTGAAAACCGGTGTAAACTGTGTCAACTTGCCTCTGACTGTCAAGAGCTACCGATACAAACCGAGTAGTTTTGGGATACCTTCATTGTACAGAAAAAAAAAAATATTCCATAGATCGTGTTCGTTGACTCTGATTCCTTAAAACAACAAAAATTATTATATTATTGTATATTACATATATTATTATATATACAATAATGAATCCTATTTATCAATATAATAAATACGCATTTATTAACATACCTTGTGAGGAGCGAGGAACTTTTCATTATACGATAATTCTTTATATCAATAAATCTAGTTTATTCTATATACGAAAGTATGTGTTCATAGATTATAAAACAGCCATTTATTAAAATGATATACTTGTTCGTTGAACAAATCTTGATAAAAGAATTGCTACATTAAGATACTCTTTTATTGTAATTACGTACATTCTTCGTAATGGGTCATTATAATGACCCATTATAATAATATCTAGGGGAAAACCACATTGTTCTCATTATTACATTTGTAACTAAGTTTCGATCGAAATCAAATTAGTGTATGCTTGTACAAAACCAATAGATAGTCTGTTGTTAATTAAGTAAGTTCCAATACGAGCGAAGTGCAGTATAATTAGTTGGTTACAACTTGGTAGAATTGCTTGCAACATAACGAGCCATGTAACAAGAAAACATATCTAAAGGATTAACTCAAATGGAAACTGAACAGTATGCTCTAGTTAATCCTTACTTACAAGTTCACAGACGTTTGGAGGGGGAGAGAAGTATGTTGTTATTTGGCGCTGTGTTGCTAAGTTACATATATGCATGTTCATACTCGCACAAAATGAACGGGGACAGAACTAAAAATATGTTGTGACGGGTACAAAGTAAAGCTACTACGAAAAAGGTTATATTTTACAAAATATTGTAGTTATAATGGTAAGTGCAATAAACACGTCTAAATGGAGTCCAGATCGACGCAGCGATGTTCAGTGTTGCAGCAATGCCATTGTGTAATTCGCCTATGTTGTTAGTATTGGTACTTCGATACACACCTCCTATCTAAAGTTAGGCCGAGGCTTTTAAGCTTTTACTTAGCGACGGATTATATTTTACATGCCTGAGTTCTTTGGTTATTATATATCATCGAAAGCAATGCCATTCTTTTACCTTTTGGTCTAAGAGATCTTATTCGCTTTCCTTTGAAGTGTGTACGTAACAGCAGTGGGTTAGAGAATTTGCCTGCCCATTCTAGTGCGCCTTTAGACAGCTCGTGCAGCAATATTATCTGGAGGCTCTCTCGGAGTTGGACGTTCCGGGTAAATCAAGGAGCTGACAATCTTATTTTGAGGGGCTCCAGCCTGTATACAAGTTGCTAGCAGCGTCCCTTTAATGTTTGTAAGCTTGCATGTACACTTTTGTGTATTATAATTTAATACTTTGCCTCCACGGAAATTTGAAATAACTCATTATTACTTGATGCGTAAGTATATTGGTAAGATCTGTAACAGCATTCTTTTCCATAAAATAAGGGATCTGTTTTATTCATGCTTCCACTACAGACCCATTCCTATATGCTCAAGTCAATCGATACAAGACGTAAACGGCCAAAGTTGGTAATATTTGTGTTTTCCTAACTCTGCGCTGCCTAAATAAAATATGAAGTGATTGTGCATGTCGCGCCATGAGCGATAAACTCCGAGCAGGAATGGCTCACTTCGATTCCACGATGTTGATTTAATTACATCGCAACGGTGGTAGTATGGATGTGAAAAGGTACACGTAAAACAGGCAATCTGGGGGAGCGGATACAAAATGCTTGATTTTTACGATTCCACCAAGAAAAAAAAGCGAGGGAGGAGAAAGGTAAATGTTAGAGGGAGAGGAATGTTCGTAAATGAGCGGTTGAAGTGGAAGTTACACGTAAGCGAGTCGTGAATGGATGGAAATCCAAATATAAAATTAAGTACGATTGATATATAAGAACATTATTACGTTTTTGATGAGGGATACATCCAAATATGTAAAAGTTTTAGTAATTTTATCTATAAATGTAAAACTTCGTCGTTGACGAGTGGTATAAATAACATTTTAGAATATTCATAGGAATTTGGAGATTAAAAATTACTTACAAATTCGCAAATTAATGCGAGAATTTGGGCAATTCTTCTGCTGCAACTAAAGCACTAAATGGGCATATGCATGGGTGTGTAGCGTTCATGTTTAGCTTTGCGGTGCATGTTGTGTCATAATGCAATTCTTTTGTATCTGTTGTTGGGATTTTAACATAAGAAATTACAAAATGTCATATTTTTCGCCGGTGTAGTTCTCCGGAAACAAGTTGGAGGCGTATTCCTAATGATAATAACAAATTCCCCGGGCCCCGGCTATCATCCCTTATCATTTGACGTGCTGATTTATCACAAAGGTATAACTAAATGCTAGAAACATGCTTATTCCTTTAGCATAATTCTATATAAATTGGAAATGGATTTAGACGGTTTAGAAATCCCACGTGAAAACTTTAACAGCGCCTAACATTTGAGAATTAGATATTACTCGGCGCACCTTGTCTAATTTAATAGTTAGATGTAAATTTAAGTCAAAAAGGAAATCGCTGACATCTGGTCATATTCGTAGCAATGTGTTCAATTATAGACTTTAAAATTAAGTTTAAGAGGAATTTCACATATTCCCCAGCTACGTACCAAAAAGGATAATTTTTGTGTGAGAATTTTAGTTAGAATCAGTACCTCTTTCTTTTATCGAATAGCTAGTTATGTTGTTAGCTATCAGAACTTTTCTCAGCAAACATGTTGATCGTTTGAAATGTTTGAGGAAGATTTCCATATCAATGAAGTTGTACAGATTTATTGAAAATCACGTTGCTTGTGCAATTAAAACTCATAGCCGGTTTAAGGTAACAAGCTTCCACAAAAACGAGTTAGGCATTTTTTCAAAAATATTTTGAGTATTATCAATTATTTACTCTGCATCGCTCCTGAATTGATATTGTGTTTATCATTATCTTCAAAAAGAACTGCTCCAAGTGGCATGTTTATCCATAATGTAAAACAACGTGTATTGTACACAGACGGATTAAAAAAATTCAGAAAAACCATATTAATTCTCGGTTCTTGTTTAAAATAAGGGTGTGATAATCACGAAAAGAATAGTGCTTCAAGTCCATTTAAACCAAGGCTATGGCGCGACTTGTTTCTACTTTCTTTGCCCGTTGCAACTTCGTAATTCTCGAATTAATACGTTATACTTTGGATATTTATATGGTCTATCAACTTATTAATTTGCATTAATGATCTGCGGGCGCAATCCCTAGCGCGCTGCGGAATCAGTCTCGGAGTACCGAATTCGAACTCCGGCCTCGAAATTCTCAAAGTAAAGGATTCCGTAGTTTTCCTTACTCCAAATTTAACAAATACTGAGGGTGAATATCTTAAGATGCTCTACAGGCGCAGACATAATAATAACACATTGGCGAAGCTGTTGGGGGATGTGAAGGCAGGAATTATTATTATTATGAAAGCCTTCCACAGTCTTTTTAGATCTAGCTAACACTCATTGTGAATTATTGATGCAAGCTGTGTGTAATAGTTCTGATGATAAATTGTTTTTTTAGGAAAGAATTGGATAATCATATGAACAAGCAATTCCACTCCAATCCACACCATTTTACCAGCTATATAAATAGTTTGGAAACTAGAGAGGTGAAAAATAGAAAGTTTCTATACAATGCACAATTAGATGCATGTAATTGATGTTATACTTTATACAATAACAAGAACCTCCCATCGGGCCAAGACTATTGTGTTTAACCGTTCTATTCCTGTTTCGACAGTTCTAACGCGAAAAGTAAATATACAACGAAACCAAAAAATTATTTCAATGAAGCAATAATAATCAAAAACATTATAAAAATAAACTACAATTTAGGAAAACGTAATCCTCTACTGTGTAAAGTAAACAATAAAGCAATAATTTTCAAACGTATGCCTGAAGCTATATTGTAGGTGGGCGAAACAGTAGATATCGGCAAATTAATTTACAAAGTTCCATATCTATCTCCGCCACTAAAACTGTGTTCAGTTTATTGTTGTAACTTGAATGCGTTGCTTATAACCAGCCTATACTCAGGATTCAGTGAATTCCACATTCGATTTTTAATATTATTTATTTCTGTACGTGTTATGCAAATAGAAAATTAAAAATTTGAAGTAGAAAGTGCTATTTAAAACATTTATTCAAATAAATTAATAATAATAACTAAAATAACAATAAACGTTGTTAACTATGATGAGACGAACCCGAATTCAAGCGCTTTACTTTAATGTTATTTCATCTCACACTGTCGAAGCAACACACTTTCAATTAAGTGATCCAAAACCCGAGCAAATTGAATCTAACGTCAATCTAACTTTAAATTTAGTTCCTAGGGAAAATGAAACATGCTGGGGCTATGTGATATTGATTATTAACACTAGAATGTACCCCATGAATGCCGTACGAGTGCTATTTTTAGTTTTACTCACTTTACTAAATACGATTATAGCACAAGAAGGTATTTAAATTTTCAGTTTATACAGGGCCATTCATGATGGCCAGCTGTTAAAGATGGTCCAAAAAGTACTAATACTACATATTTTGCATTCTTAACACCTAACCTTACTTTACTTACCTTTCAATACCAAAACATGCAAAGAAAACACGAGCTGTGATCATTTAAGACAAGGATCAATTGCTAAAGTTGCGAATTAAAAGAATCTATACGAATAACAGTTCCGATGTGGCTGAACAACTAGGACGCAGTGTATATAGTGCAAAATCAAGACACGCCAATGAAATGCGCATTAGGAATACATGGACAAGCATCGAACACCTTTACCCAACAGAAGTACAACACGGTATTGACTAAAATAACGTCAAAATATTTGCAAACAGTAGAGATAATGTTTTACTTGCGGGAACGACGGTTCGCTGGTCCTGTGGTAAGAGGGCCTTCGCCTGACTAGGCGCTAGAATCGAACTTTCTTGGTCCGGTGCACTCCAAAGTCATTATTCGCAATTAACTGCGTTTCATCCTTTACGGCCAGGAACAGTGTGACATTTTGGCAATTTAACGGGACAAAATTAGAAAAAATCATTTGCTCAGATGTACATTCTCAACTTACTGTTTTTAAATGAAAGCGTAATTTTAATCAGAACACATCAGAAAATACCTAAAAACAATAACCAAAAAATATAATGCTAAGATAGCTTAACAGTTTAGCAGTCAGAGAACTGCTCGAGGGATGGTTTGGGGAACAGTACCTGGTTTATGTCGTTGCTTCCTGAACGGCAGGCATGCGTTTCTTTGGCACTAGAGGGCAACAAGAAATGTCGAGTTTGTCGTTTTGAAAGTTGTGGCATTAACTGTAAGGCAACAGCGATAGAAGGTAGAGATATGAAAAATACTCTCGAAACCACGCTGATGACGCCGGGTAGGCAAAAACATGTCCGTGTGTTGGTGTATTTTATTCTCTCGCCTTTTATTGCGTTTGCCGTGAATTATTCCATCAATACCATGAGGAAGCTAAGCTATCTTAGCATTATATTTTTTGATTAATTTTAATGATAGATATTGGTTAAGTGTAAAATGAGTACTTTATGATCTTTTAAAATTATTTAATTGCGACTCCCTTCGGTCACTACACGACCTTCTTCGGGCAAATTCTGAAAAGATTACAAATATTGAAGACAAAAATGTTTTTTTTAATTTTTTAAAAATATAAAAATGTAAAAATATATATATTGATTACTGTAAAACAATCAGTATGAATGATTTTTGACAAAGGTGTATGCATGAGTGCGGTTTATATGTATATAAATGTAAGTGAGTATATGTGTTCTTAAGTATATGTTAGTGTATAAATGAGTAATATTATTAATTATATAAAAATGAATGTGAAATAATTACATCTAAAACGTGTATATATAAATATATGTAATGTGAATGCTTAAAGTTTAAGAAAGATATGTAGAAATGTATATAACGTAGTGTACATGTAACGTGCGTAATAAATTAATAAATTTGTTTACATCGTAAAATTTTCATTTTATGTTACAGCACACGTATTGATTATAGAGATATATTAATTAATGAACCCGGTACACATGGAGCTTCGAGGAAACGTCGATACTAATAAGTTTAATTTATAACTTTTGTAATGTTCATACGGTATCATAATTCAAGTGATGTACAGTATTGTGAAAATGTTAACCCAGATTTGAGTTGATCTTAACTCGTACATGTTCCTTAATACAATATTCTTACCGGTTTCCCCAATGCAAATTGCGTTACCGTGTTTGCAGGGTAATTTGTATACTCCACTTTTATGAAGTTTCTTTGTTTTGCTTTTCCTATTTTATAATGTACTGTAATGTTATTAAAAACGACGAGGTTAGCTGTCATCAGCGCCGTAGTCACTTCTTCTTTGCTAAGTTCACATTGTACACCTATCGGGTATGAGTGTCCATCTGTTGGTAGGAAGCCCGATCCCTAGGAAAGAATCCTGTTTTGAGCCGAATATGTTAGGGGCATAAAAATAATAAAGCTAATATTAAAATTAATAGAAGTCCAGCCAACCACAAGCGTGGGAAAGACGTATATTAAGTACTTATATATATCATTTTCTTATTTGAAAGGTAACATTAGAAATTTCTAAAGCAAGTTCTAGGGCATACGCTAGTGGTACAAAGGTTATAAATGTCAATTAAATGTCTTTCGGTTCGTATCATCTAAATTCTCAGTGCAATTTAAGGTTGTAGTGTTGCACGTGTTCAAATATGTCGTCTTAGAACACAGAATCCCAGCAGCAGTTGCGTCCTTCTGTCACACTACAGCAAAATCGTTCGTTTCGGAATCCAATTCAATAATCGTATATTTTAAATTGTTAAAATTATCATAGGTATCTATGAAAATAAAACCGTTGGCAAGGAAACTAACAATAATTAATTATTATTTGTAACTTTATGTCGAGATATCATTCAGACATAATATATTGAGAAGTTGCTCCAATTTTCCTAGTTTCGATCCACTATTTAAAAGTTATTCAAAAGTGCATTTGAAGAATATTGTGTTTATGTAGAAGAAGGCTACAACATTTAAGGTTAGTGGTCATTTCATTTCTCGTTTCCGTTTTGAAACTATCCTCAAACAAAACTTTCATTTGCCGAAAAAGTGTCTAAGGACATTCCCGGATTCACGACCCCCAATTTTAGTAAATTTCATTTGTAATTTGTAAAACATTTGTAAATATTTCGAAAATTTCTTTAAATTAATCTATCAAAAACATTACAGTAGTTAATAGGTTGTTAGGTTGGGGTAGTATGCATTTTATGTTGTATTGTTTGACTAGTTTGCTGATTTTATAATTAATTGAACTTTAAATTTAATTCGTTTAGAAGGTGTGTTATCATCGATCTAATGGAAACTAGTCACATTTAAACAATTTTCAAAAATTTTACATTTTTTTACATTTTACACTTAACCAAAATTACACCCCTTTAATTATGAACCACATTACCGAATATTAATCATACATATTTGTAGTGTTGCAAAATACCGCTTTTACTGGTAATCAAACGGCGCCTAAATATCTAAGTAGTTGTAATTAATGGAAACGGCACGTGTCAATGGCGTTCGTGTGACAGTTACGTGGTAACACGTTGTACCAGCTAAATTTATTTCCTATCGCACTAATCCTTGCTATTTTGAGAAAATTATTTCTTTTTTCCAAAAGGTAAGTATTTACATATTACAATGTGACAATAACCAACATGCATGTAATTATATCACTAATTTATAAATCTAGCTAGAGTTCTTGAATAGCATATCATTTTATAAAAGGTTTATACTATTCCTGCGGCTGGGAAACGAGATTCTGTATCAATCATTAAAGAGCTTTCTAACGCATTGCCTGCCAGAGGCAGAACAATCAAGAAAGCCAGCAGAATTGTCATCCAGGAACCAAGGCGCTTGCAGTAGTGATTGATGCAAATCTTTCCACACACCTTGGAAATTATATCCGCCTTACAATAAAGTAAAAGCAGTTAAGCAACTACGTTGTCCCAATATCGGAAATTTTCGTCGAAGTAGAACTTCAGTACTGGTCGATCACACAGTAACACGATTGTGTGAGGTAGTACAAGACGTGCTAGATGCATGCATTAATGGAAATAGCAGTTTAAATACACTGCTTGCAATTAAAAATTCACCACCGCCAAATTATTGGAGTATTTCGTTAACATTTTATAAATGTATTTCTCGAGGTCAACTTAAACGATTGTTTGTCATGTTGCATTTGTCTGTTTTATATGTTTTCCAACATTTACAAGGGCCGCATGTTGCTTTTACAATCTGATAATTGTATAAAAATGAGTAAAATGGATACAGTATGTCTCAAGTAATCGTGAGTGATGCCCCACAGACGGGAACGTGCACCATATAAACAGTTGACCCCCTTCGGACGTGGATGGGATACATGAACACGGTGTTAGTTTCCGGGAAATTGCGATTAAACTTAATCGTAATCAATCGACTGTATTATGGCGTTGGATTGCATATTTCGTATAGATTGGAAATAGAGGGCATGGTAAGTGCTTTGAGCAGAAAGTGAAAGCATTGTCGCCCAAAGAAAAAAGCATGTTGAAGAACGAACAACAGACAGACAGCACCAATGACGGTAATACTGCTTATGCTTTCTTTAGAAACAGAGAAGTCATCAGAAATAACTGGAATTGATTTAGAGTTAATCAAGGTAATGCATATCATATTAAAGTGCTTGAACTGTGGCTTTCAAATTAATTTGGATAAATTTAACGAGTTCTCTATTGAAACTCGAGATATTTTGAATATTGTAAGTGTACATAATTATAATTTCCATTGACTAAATGCATAAAAAGCAATCAAAACCACCATTTCTTCATTGCAATATTTTGGTCCCATTAGATTGTTAAAACATCACACTATGCAAAGGAATGATAGTAACAAGGTCATGGAATACTTTACATATGAAGGCTCTTGAGCTTATGATAAATTTCAAAATCTTTTGTATCCCGTTGGGCCGTCGGCACAGAAAAGCCAATATATTCTAAGTAACTTTCTCATTCAACCAAACGCTGTATTTGACTCCAATAAATAAATTAACATTATTAAACATTACACTTCTCTTTGTATAAAGTTTAAATAAAAGGGAGAATAATGGAGGTTCCTACATCACATTGACATCATAACTTGTCAACGGCGTCCGGATGAACTGTCCTAGTATAGTTTTTCCGCTGTTGTAACGGGTAAGAAGTTTTATTATATAACTTTTGTCCTCGAAATGACGGTTATTTAAGAGCTGCGAAATATGCCAGTAACATAGTTTTATATCTGACAAAGGCCGTGTATTATACTTCTCTTCTATTCATCTCAGTAGAAAATTGTCTGCATATTCCATTGTCTTTGTACTGCATAGCTTCAAATGTTGCGAAGCTGTCAGGAAATTGAAATTTGCATATGCTTAAGTCGAGGGTTAAAACGTGAGGATCTGGACGTTGAAGTAACTAGTAAATTTAATTTGGTGACACTCAGATAATTTCTTGGAGATCTTTCTTTATAAAGAATTTAAATTGTTAACGGTTATATCGCTATACATACTGCAAAATAGAAGACACGTTTATTATAACTTTTAATTTGTGTTTTGTTGAAGATTGTATGATCAGATTTCAATATTAACAAATAGTCAGTTAGGAAACTAAAATTAACGTTTGCCGTTTTCACTCTAAATGGGTAAGAACAGTCTAAAAAGCGAAATTAATTCTTTAAGTGACTGATGGTACTAATTTTAGGCCGCCTGTTTTAAAGCAACCTTAATATAAAATAATTACAAGTTTAAAGTATCAATTAAACTGGTGATTTTAAAAGTAAATGTTGAAAATAATGCGGCTAAAATTAAGAAACAATACATCAATATCATTATTAATTAGCATACCGTTACTCATTTTCTATAGCAATTAAAGTATACATAAACAGCACTTTAATTAAAAGCTAAAAGGCAAAGGTAGATATGGTCTCAGTTAGAAATAACATCGTGTTTCGAAAAATAAAATACCGCAAAAATTATTCACCCTAATAGTGACTTATGTCTTTAGATTTCATTTCAATGGTCCCCCTTGAAATTGGAATTTATAAATAGAAAGCAATTCTGTTTTGTACGTTTAATGTATTTCTTACGGCAAAACGTTTCCAGACAGGCGATAAAAAAACCGAAATTAAATCTGATGAATCTAGTAGCGTCCATTCAACGGCTGTCCTTATCACGTCGCAGTAACGAGAACAGAACGAGAAAACTTTGATAATTTGCTAATTAATTTTGAAGTACGTGAGAAGATCTAGATTAGCGAACTGAAATGAAGGCTTTAAATAGAAACCGTCACCCTAATGTGACAACTACTGTTTAAAGTCAATTTATTGGTACATACAATAATGTTTGCACAAGTCAAAATACTTCATTAAAATACTCATTAATGTCATAATATGACTTTTCCAGTAAGAATTGTTTTAATATCCATTTTAAACATGTTACAATTTACATCTCCAACGGTTTCAGGAAGCTTATAAACATTCTTGAGGCTGGATATTTCAGAGCAATCTGAGCAATTTTTTATAATCTATACAAATATTATTACATGTGCGAGTACTTAGATGTTTGATATGAGTTAATATTACGTTCAATATGTAACAAGCATTGAAGAATATATAAAGATGGAAAAGTAAGAATTTCTAGCGTAATGAATGCTTCTCTGCAGTCTAGAAAACCAATATAGCGAAGAGTGCAGGGAATCAAACTGTAGCGGATAATAGAGAAAAACCAAACTATATCTGACAATGAAATAATACAGCTTCAAAATATCTTTAACAGGATACAAAGTGAACTTATAATCCTCAATTATTTATCCCAACTGTTGGAAAAATGTTGCTGAATGAAAAAAGATTTGCAAGAACAGAAATCGGTTTAATAGCTTCACAAACATTTGGAACTTATAATGGTGCTATAAAAAAATAACTTCAACGTTAAACGACGCCTATGTCATAAAAATGAAATTGGTGTACAATCAACTGCCATAAGTAGACGAAAACATTTGCTGAGTGGTAAAAGAAGAAATAGTTTGGGAAGGCTCAGTTTTAAAAATCCTTGTCCAAACGAACATAACTACACAACATTTGGAAGATTACCGGCGCGAAGACGAAAAGCTTTCTTTGTTACCTATGTAAATTTGTAATAACTATTTCATCTTTTTTGTATTAGAACTGACAACATAGCTGCAAAATATTTTACTAGAAAAAAAAAGACTTTATAGATACCAGACGCTTTTTGTTTCTAGCTCCACACACACGCTATAGAGATAGTGGTGGTGGTAACTTCACATAGGGAAAAGCTGTTGATCTGCTTTCACTTTCAGTCGGTTCCTACCGACCAACTAGGAACCGCCCTCAAGACCCCGCCACTCGGTGAAGGGAGACCGACTAGTCGTCAGCTGGACTCTTCTTCCTCCCCATGCTTCCCATGTTAGAGTTCCCTTCTCAGCCTTTGATGAGTAACAGTGGGTACCGATTTCTCGGAACCTGCATCACATCTTGCAGGTCGCGCAAGGCTACAAGTATCGGCCCGTCGCAGCATAGGTTGCCCTAGTGGGCCTAAGCCGCCAAGCACTATCGACCAGTGACGCAAATAAAATTCGCGGTGAGGTGCCCGTGATTTAAGCTTATACAACGGGGGAGGCCGGGCCGAAGCCCCACCTAAATCGTGCCTGCCGGATGTTCGTTACCCAGAAACCTGGGATTGAGTTAAACCACGGCAGCTAGCTCCGGGCAAGGAGCTCCTGGCATTAGGATGAATCCAAATGATTCCTCATCTAGCTAGGATACAGTCGGCACAGCAAAACGCTGCCTCTTCTCCTATGTATATTTGCCCCAGCCACGTCCGTTACTCTGTGGACAACCAGAGATTGGGTGGTGAAACTGCAGAGCCTTATGGGTAAGTGCCATAGAGTAAATGTTTACCCTTGTACCGCTATACAAAACATTTACTAAATTTATGGTGGCGACATGTCGACATTTACTGTCTCATTCGCAATGGAATTTATATCATTGCACAATACCATTTTCATTGGAATAAATATCATCAATGACAATTCCTTTCAATAAAGTCAGACTTCATGAATATTTGGAATGAAGGTTATAAATTAATTGAATAATAATTATCATGATTAACGGTATAAAATATTTATGTTATATATGTATGATATAATCAAAATTAGAGTGATCGTTTAAATATTTGTTGGCTACTTGATTAACCAACCAAACGCTGGTTTGTATATCCCTAATGATTAATTGAGTGGAATCGGCAAATATGCTCGCTCTGCTCGCTCAGCTGAGTGGTAACTCAGCTGCAATAGAGACAGCATGTAGAAAGAAATAAACGTATCTGACGGTGAATTAGTTGAATCATTGTGAAGAGAGCTTTCGCTGTGTTATAGAACCTTAAATATTAAAAGTTTGGGAACTTTTGAGAACTATTAATTTCTTAGTACATTCTCATAAAATCAATCTCCTGTTGGTTTACTTTGTATTATATAAAATTTTTAATAAATCCTATATGTAGTTGTTTGTTAATTACTTTACGAACTAGTGTTTTCGCAATAACGTTCGCCTTTAAATTGCTCGTAGGGAGATTAGGTACATCTCCTCTTTACATAGACGGAACTAATTTATTCTCAAGTATACTTAACCATCAAACTAGCGCTACTGCTTTTTAGTTAGCATATTCATTTTCTTTTGCACCATGCTACGTGCTGTAAGATATAAGATTTACCACTTTTGTATGATGATTAATTCAAACTGACTGGGTTGTATGTATTACAACTGGCATTGGTATTATCTAGGACAACCATCAATCTTTAATCAACCAAAAAAGGTTTTCAGATGAAATTGAGTATTTCTAAAATTCAACCATTCAAGGCATTGAAATGTATGCGTTTTTTGTTGTTAAGGCAATGACGGTTAAGAAATCTAAATTTCTTGATTGATTGTGTTGTCTCAGATTATGCTTCTTTACTCTTGCATTGAAGTATGAATCACACTGTATCGATATTGTCTCTATTTTCTTTATCAAATTTAAACGTATTTTTGCCTAATTTACTATGTTTCTCTTATTTCATTCCTTGAATAGCTTTCAGAAGATTAATAATACTGAAAAACAACGATTTTAAGGTGTTGAACACGGATATTATTTTGAGAAAAGTTGATTGGCTCTCGTTGCAGAGATCATTTCCCATTTATATATACTGCTTGATCTCATCTGTCAAAAGACATGAATAAGAACGGGCCAGCATTCAAGTACCTATATGAAAAATTCTCTCAACCCAGCGAGGCCGAAATGAAAGAGAACGTTTTTGTGGAGCCTGAGTTTTGTCAAGTGATAGAAAACTTTCTTGGGAATAACAAGGTCGAAAACTACAAGGAACTAGTCGAGGACATGCTGGCTTTGTTTTATTAGTTCAGCTGCAATATGTCCTTAAACATCCACCTGAATTTCTTTCCTAATAGCTGGGCGTGAGCACAGCGACCGCTTTCAATGTCCTAACATTGCCAAGATGGACACAGACAAACGACAGGCCAGAAGAAAGCAAAAGCCCTAAGCAGATTCATGTATTCTTAACGTATATTGGAATATTTACAAATGTACAATTTTTTCCCCAAAATACGTACTCATTACAAAGGCACCGGAGCCAATTCAGCTTCCTCATAAACATAGTCGTGTTCATTAAGAAATGATTATTTTAATCTCGGTAGCGTAGACTTTTTGAAATTTTACTACTAAATGTAATTAATTACAGAATTTAAATTACAGGATTGTGTTCCCACATTTCTACTAGTCACTTATTTAATGTACTTACATGCGTTTCAAATGCCCACATCTTAATCTTTCGCTTTTTCAGAAAAGGGTAGAGTTTTGCAGATATACACATATTCACATTTATGCTTTTCGTACTTTGCACGAAATTGCTGATAACTGGTTCTATACTTAGCCTGCCTTTACTAAAGCGAGGAAACTTTCGTGGAAATCTAAAGAACCCGCGAAAATCTTATTCAGAGAGGTAGTAAACTTTCGGAAAGTTTGGTGATTGATGTACGTATAATCTGTCTTTGGCGCAAACATCTGCGAAAGCCATAAACAACGAAGCACATTACGCAACAGTGGCATTTTTTGCGGTATTGGCATTTTTGATGTTTCTATCTATGTGCAATTATTATTATTTACTTAATCTTATGTATTTGTCATATCTCTGGTGCGTCGTTTCGAATATTGAACTATTGAGACAAGCAGCGAGTAAGAAACACTCTCGGAAGAACGCTGATGACGCCGGCTAGGCAGAAAGATGTCCGTGGGTAGTTTCTCCCCTTGTCGCAAATGATTCCATCAATGTCACGAGGAAGCCATTTTGGCATTATTTTTTTGGTTGTTGTTTGGTCGTAAGGACTTTGTTAAGCTTTGATGTGTTTATCAATACATTAACACATTCGGTGTTATCTGCATAATTATAATTAAGCGTTTGCAAGCAACGTGTCAAAATTAATGAAACAACGTAGTAAGTAAATTGAAAATGTTCAAACAAAGGCAGCCGCCCTCATATTGTTTGCAGTTATTATTAAGGTGTCATTTCGGCATGACAATATCTTCGGGAAAATTGATTGACAAAGGACTTTAGTGCCTAATATATAAATCCCAATGTCGGAATTAATAATATTTGTGATAGATTGGGTAAATGTTTGTTAAAATTAACGGGAAGCCAATGTTATATAGCACAAAAGAACGATTGTGTAAAAGACGTACTAAGAATATAACGCAGTTCCATGGCAAGTGTTTATTTAAATCGAGTCTCATAGGTTTTGTGAATAATAACTTGGCACACTTCTTGGATACAATGCGTGTTATAAAAATAAGACATCGTCAGAATTTACGATTAAACATAATTTTTCTATTTTTATCCTAGCCACAAAACTATATATTCCTATGAAAAGAGGTCTGTGTAACTTTTACAGCTACTAAAATCTTTAAGAGTATTCCTCTGAAGATTTAAGAGTTCATAATTTTCATAAGCACAATAAGAACCTAAAGTAGTCAATAATAAATGAATTTTACAAACGCAATAAAGAACTTGATGATTGTCAATTAAAATCTTTATTAATTATTTAAACAAAGCTTTTTTAATATATTTGTTGATCTCGAGTATCATTTGTTCGTAATAAGTGAAGCATACCAACCTATTAAAACGAACCACTTGACTCTTCAATAATATTCCTTTTTAGTTAAAATCTCTGTGATTAAATTTCATTCAGTTTCAGGTTGTTCTATTTAAATTTTAGGTGGAAAGCTAATACCTAACAGTGTTTGATGTTGATCGAATTTAGAAAATTCTCAAAACTGCTTGAAACCTTTCCACTGAGCAAAGACGTACATATTTGTATAAGCTGCTGCAGTTTCTCTAAAAATATTCCTGTTTCTGTACGTTTTATAATACACTTCTCCGTACACGAAATGTCGTTTTAATCGTTAGTTTTACTTTTTTTCTAGTTCTTTAGCTTTAATGTGTTTTATTATATTTTCACGATTAGCTACTTCCGTTAATACATGGTTTGCTTTAATTCTTCATACCTCTTACGGTCACAAAATGTAACAATGAAATGTGACAAATTTCGCTGATAATGTCACTCCGCCCCGGACGAACATCGAGCCAGGCTATGTTAATATTTTTACAAGAAATGGGTGATCTCCATATGTAGTACAATAGCTCAGTTAATTCTCGAAGATCTTGAAGGGGGACTTCATTGTTAAAGCATGTTTATTCAAACTATACACTGATTTTACCTCCGTGTCAGATTAAACGAATTTTGAACAAACGTGATTATCATCAAATATAAAATTTATATTGGAAGAAGAAATTAATAACACTATTAATTTTTCGGAATTGCTACCAATAAAAGCCTGCAACAAAATTTTAGCCAAGCTTTGCAATAAACCAACTGTTTCTGTAGGTTTTTTATCAGCTTACCTTTTACTTCGACAAACCCAAAATTTCGAAAAGAAGCTTTACAGAAAATCAGTTTGGTTAACTGAAAATAATTAAAACTTGCAAACAACACTAAACTATCGGCACACTCTGCACCACACAAGTTGTTTCGAGAATTCGTGGATCCCCATTATTAGCTATATGAGCGAATTCGGTCACACGATAGTTTACTGTTAGCGGGGTGAAATTTTATGGGGAACATATACGGCCGTAGAGGCATCGATTAGCGACGTTAGATCGGCGGAACCCCGAACTTGTTGCACCCCTCAATCCTCCCTGTCGTTGCTAATTACACCCTTCACAAATTATAACCAAAACTATAAAAAGTAGATTGTTCAGATATTATAATACTTATAAAAAAGGATCAACAAAACACATGGCAATTTTTTACAAAGCCACCTTTGCATATTAAAATTGCATTCAAAAATAAACCCAACAAGTCTCTTTTCTCAGAGCTTAAAGATAAGATTTGGAAAAAACGTACATATTGTTTACTCAATTCCATACCTCAATATACATAAGACAAACAAAACAGTACATAAAAGATGGCCATAAATTTTATTTTAACATAATAGCCCTAAAGAAGCACGCTCACACTACAGGACATACGCTTAACCAAATAAAATAAAAATATTGGACAAAGACACTAATTACTAGAGATGACCAAGGCAGGTGAAATTATTACTTCTTTGCAGCGACTAGATAGACTCGTATCTATTCGTCTCATAAGAAAGGATTCGTGTTGCCTACTGGTTTCCCCGAGAGTCAACAAAACACGAGTCTGTATAGTCGCTGCGGAAAAGTAATAACTTCACCTGCCTTTGGCATCTCTACTAATTACTACTGCTAGAGTGTTTGGGATTTTCGACTCTCCACCATACGTCACCACTAAGCCTGCAGGAAACGGTGTTTATTTGTCTCATGAGAATGGGTTCGTGTTGCTTACTGGTTCCCCGGAGACGTCTCTGCTAATTTCGTGCAGCGTACTCGATTCTGTAGGCTTACTCATTACATACTGTTTCCATTGGTAGGTTGAGCGGTGATCGAGAGCAACACAGCATTTAAGGGGGCGTTACTTCTGCATGCTTGTTTTTTAATGTGGCCGAACCCGAATAAAAAAGAGCCTTCGAAGAGTTAATAATAGAAGAAACATTTCAAATTTATCCAAATAATTTTAACCATTTAGTTTCTTATTTAATATTTAATAATTTGGCTTTTTTGTATTTCAAAACACACTTTACAAAAACTACTAACATAGCGTTCTGCCTGATTCGATATTTGTCCGCAACGGAATGGCATGCAAGTTTCCTGACTAAACGGAAAATGTCACATAAACATATTTTTCAATCGCTTGCAAAATATGTGACTTTTCATTGTTACATTTTGTAGATATGAGAAGTGCGATTTACATCAACAAGCGGCACTTAGAGTCTTTATTACTTTCCTTTAAATGAGTTTGTTACAATGCTACAACAATGTTAGTGTTGTCTTATTTGGCTCTGTTTCTTACGCATTCTTTTAGCCGGTGATGAAGAAATGCGTTGTCAAAACGCAAAGTTTATAGAATTTATTTTCAATAACCAAGAATACCAACATCGCTTTCTATTGTTATTGAGCAATCGTCTTGCATTTTGAGATATTTTGCCTATTTAGTTCGCCTTCCATAAATATTTAGAAGAATTTTCACATTTTTCGCCTCGATGAAGAGGCACATACAATTACATGCGAAAACTTTTGATGATAAATAAGGAAAATTATACAGTTACAATTTGATAAATAATTTTTATTAGCCGCACTCAGACTTCTAAAAACGTAATACTCACCTTTAGAAACTTTTAGACGGAAAAGTTAGGTAGCCAGTTCCGGTAATAAAAATCATATTCGCAAGTATTGTACCGAGATATTAGCGAATACGCCTTTAAATCGCGGAACTACTAACTTAAGGCTCACTTTCGCACAGTTTTACTTTTGTTCCATTGTAAATCGTATGCTTAAATTTAAACGCGTGTGGAATTTTCTTAATTTTACGAATATTAAGAATATTATTAAGAAAAGTTTACCTGTAAATGGAACGAAAGTAAAACTGTGCGAAAGTGAGCATTGCTTATGCTGATACGTTTGCTAATTGCCCAAATTTACTTTTGTCCTATCATACACGTTCTTCTTGCTTATTGTATATTGTTATTATTGTTTACATGCTTTTTAACTTAACTGCAGAAGTTACAAAAGAGTAATTAGAAATAAACGATAGTGGGATGCCTGTAACGACAAATTTAACGTTGAATAGATAAATCGACGAACTCCCACGGTTGAGAAGAACTCTCGTCAGGTCAAAATAAGAAAATATGTAAATTCATAAATTCCTGGATTTTGAAGTAAACATTTTCACTGGAATTTAGAAAGCGACGCTTTAGAAATAATACCCTCAGACTTTTTAATTTGGATTTAAACACAAGCAGGGAATTATAGAATTTTTAGGAAATTTTACTGGTTTGAACCAGATCAATTAAATGTAAACACTTTTACGTGCGCCAACTTCCCCCAATGTCAGTCTGATTAATCCTGTTACATACGCGATATAATTGTTTGTCAGTTGTATTTCACGTAAAAGAGAGAAACCCTAGAGCGTAGTGGAAAATAAAATAGATTGGTGTTTTATCGCTGACGGTCTCTGAAGAAAGAATGGATAAACTCAATGTACGTGTTTGTAATCTTTTTTACGAAAGATATGAGTATATAATGAATGATCGATTTTTTAAATGGAATATAAAGGATTTATTATTTTTAAAAACTTGCATATATTAACGAAAACTCCAACAATAAAATTTGAATAACCACTGTAGCTAAGATCAGCTGGTAATGAAGCAAATTATCTCAATTATCTCAAAAACTGAGCTAGGTAGGCATAGAGTACATTGGAAAAAAAATTGCAAAAGAGTCAAAAATGTAATAATATACAGGATATTCTATTAGAAAATCTATTCGCAACCATAACTAGATGCAAACTAAGTCACATTTTGATGTTGGATATTATTACGAGTATGAGTGAACCCAAATTTATACCATTAAATTCTTTTTTAGATTTTAATGAATATGGCCAAAGGCTTCATACCCTAACAATGTAAACATTTTACTACCAATAGTTATCGCCGCACAATTTTAATAAAAGTTCGCAGCTATGTAAGCCCATTAAAATTTAATCAATAAAGGTATCAATATTGTCGTACGCAGATAGTAGACGTACTGATGTCCCTAACACCTGTGTTACTAAGATATTAAATGATCGATTTACTTTATGATGGTAAGCTTTTGTGTTTGATACATTTTACGTATGTGTAAATATGTTTGTATCATCATCGTCATATTCAGCATGTAAAGAATTCCAGCGTGGTTTTATGTTCTTTTGTCCGAAATGACACTAAATAAGTTCTAAGTAATTGCAGAACAAGTTAATCAATTAATGCGTTTAGTTCATTACAATAGGGGTAGACATTTAGAATGTGTTTAAGTGATATTTGTATTCAAATGTTCATTTTAAAATGTGTTAGTTTTTAATTTATTGTTTCGGTACCATTTTATAAAAGTATAAAAAAACAGCCATTGTGCCATTTTATTTTATCATTTGATTTGAGCAGATCGTGCACATTCGATCGCAGCTTTTTTTCATGAATGTTGAATAAGCTGCGCTGGTACAGCATCCAAGCACACCAAGCATCGATGACGGCATATCAAAATTCTTCAAAAAAGCTATACCTTGGACCTCTTCAAATATGATAGACATCAGTAGAGATTTACGACGATGTAGTGTCACCATTGTTGATCCATTGGCTAACTAAGGAGATACAATTTGGTGGCAGAAATAAATGCTTTCCTTTTCAGTATAATGTATAGTCCTTCTGCAACGGGATGGCAAAAGACATTATCCAAAATAAACAAAGCTTTCACAACTAAAATCAAATTCTTCATTTTCGTTATAACTTTAGGTACTGACAAATTATGGAACCATTTACGAGAACCGTCCATTACAACCTATCCCTTATTTCCTCCCGTATACTCAACGGCTTCCCTTAAATGCCGTAGATTTCCAACTAGCAATTTTGTAATTCACTTTACGACATGGTGCCGTCTTGTGGTTTCGGTCTGCAAGAGTTTTATACCTATAAATCTATTCAGCAAGACAATTTTTCAAACAAAAGCAAATTAAAAGATCACTCACTTTTTCATCTTCCCATAAACTGAAAATAATTCTCTGGAATTACGTAGCCCTAATGCATTTTTAATTTAATTTAAGATAAAATAAGAGGAAGTTGGTTATTACTTCGATATCTTGCCCCACCGAGACATTGCTAGTCAAGTTGTGGGGGAAGAATTTTATTATCTACCTCTGAAGAAGATGACGGAGAAAAAGAACAGAAAGAATGGTATTATTTAAAGAATACATATACACGTCTATTTGTTATCCAGTGTATTTTTCAAATACAAGTAAAACAAGTGTTTTAAAACAATACGATCTTATTCTTCTCGCTTGATTAGTTGCATATTTTATTGCATACAGTGGCATAGAAGTCTTAAATTATTTACAGTATTAATTTAGTTGATGCTACTCTCTATATATCACGACGCCTTGGTGTTCGTGTCTTTCCTGAAATAGCTTTATTAGGTTGTTACAGTTGTAATCGAATAGAATACAGTAGCAGCACTAGTGTTGAGACAAATTCGCTTTATCTTCGGATATTTCTACTTGTACAATTTTAAAACTAAAGCATGGGTTTATAACCCGCTACGAAATCTGCTGTTACTACAAAGGCAAAGTAACAAAATTTCAACAACATAAATCGATCAGACATTTATTATCTCGCAATTTACGTACTAGCATTCTTTAAATAGGTTTATGATGAGGTCTATAAAGAGCGATGACTTAATCGTAAATGATCGTAAAAGGGCTATTAACTCGGCGAAAATGACCGATATACGAGACATCTTTGCATGTTTCGTTCTTTTTGACATGCACATAAAAATTTAGATATAATAAATGGGGTCTCTAATTATGTCAGAGTATGTAGTTACTCGAATGTAAATTATAGGGACAGTGGTTTGATAAATTGAGAGCGTAGGTATAGTAAATTGTAGGCATTCGCATTACGCGTAAGAGGTTAACATTAAAGCGTTTTTCTGGCTTCCTCACTATTATTATACAAACTGTCATGTAATTTTTTATCTATTTTTATTTATCTATTTATTTATTAACGTGTAATGAGCCGCTTCTGGTGTTTGTACAAATTCGAATATCCAGATAATTACACATTTCTTTTGATATTCGAAAAAGAGCCTTGTATTGAAATTTTAAAGGTTTGGGGAAATTCGTGCAACAATTCAAACTTTTATGATTATAGACGGGCCTCAGATGGCAGATGCCATTGGCCGCTACGCGCTATATAGATCTATTATAACAGCATACCCTTGTGTGTGTTAGAATAGGTGGAGGCTTTTAATAAACCTTGGTACTACTCTGGGATCTTCTTCCTTCAGTTCAGTAAATGCAAGAGACGGCCTGCTGAAATACTGGTGTGCAACTGATGACCACGACCTTAACCCCGGTAGAAACTAATAGTAAGAAATTCGTGAAACTCCCCTTTCACGGCATATTGAAAGGCGTGAGTAAGGTTTTGAAGAGTCAAGATATGAACGTATGCTTCGGTTCGCGCAACAAACTTAAAAATCTTCTCGGTAATCCTAAAGATAAACCGAAAATGGGAGGAAGGTCGGGTATTTATAAAATTGAATGTAGTCACTGTAATAAAGCCTATATTGGTCAAACAAAAAGAGCGATAGAAACTAGATTGAAAGAACATATACGAAATTATCGCTACGGAAGATTGGACACGTCGAGTGTGGTACAACATATAAATGAAACCGGGCGTAGTATTAAATTAGAAGACTTAAAATTGATTGAAAACGTAACGTCGCCGCGAGAATTAGATGCGTACGAGACAGTTTACATAAAAAGTAATAAAAATCTGATGAAGAGAGAAAACGGACCGTTGTCGTACTCTGTCCTTTTTGACCTTTTGCAGTAGGCTGGCACTTGTTTATATTTTGGGTCATAAACGAGATCTTCCCGTCTATCTGACCGTGTTTTTCGCATGTTGTAGTTTAAGACGCGTAGAGGGTAGAACAGGCACTTGTAAAACATATTTCTTCTCGGAAGAAGGGATAGCTCATGCATGTTATTTTTCGCACGTCGTAGCTTCAAGGCGTGCAGGAGGTAGAAATAGGCACTTGTAAAGGATATCTGTTCTAAGAAGTAGGGATAATACATGCATGTTTAGTTTTAGAAAAAGTTTTTTCTCACATCATTCGGTCACCGGTTGATGATGAGGACCATTCGTGTCCTCGAAACGGCCGTCCCGGACTATTTATTATATTACTATATAATAAATTAAACTTGTGTGGTGCGGAGGGTGCCGATACTTATGTGTTGTTTGATGACAACATGTTTGCGTAGAATGTCTCCAAATTTGTATTTTAAGGCTACGTGATCTCTCAGAAATCCGGTCCCCTCTGCTGAACGATAGCGCTATTTTTTGCTGTCTTTGGCGACCCTGATATAAGTGCTTTCGCCTATTTTTGTTCTGGAACGCTTTTCCAGTACGAACCCTTGATCGTCCTCCCACTTTTATTGCTTGTTCTATGTGACCTTTTTGAAGACCACAAAAAGTATCCTAAACCAAATACGGCCAAACTGCCTATAGAGTTTACACAGTCAATAAACGTAGTTGTAAATCCTGAGACAATGCGAAGAGCCTCAAGAAATGAAGGTTATCACGATGGAATTCCAAGAAGGAATCCACTCATCGCAAATACTAGCAGCCAAAAGGTACTAGGTTCTGGCAAGCAATATACTGTAAATGAGTAGAATTCTGGAATATTGTGCTGTTTACAAATGAGAGGAAACATAATGTTTTTGGATCTGATGGTAGAAGAAGATTCCGACGAAAAGTTGAAAAGATGAGAATAGAAATCCTAATTGCTACTGTGAAACATGGAGGGGAGCAATGTTATAGTATGTATGTCAATCGCGACCATTGGTGTTGAAAGTTTGACTTTTATTGAAGTTAAAAATTGATCCATTTAGATACTTAGATATGTTGCGCGATAATCTGTTACCATCGGAGCATTTGGATGTAGGAAATCAATGGATTTCGACAATTATTGTCAAAAAGTGGTTAACACAAAATGTTCCCAAACAATTGCATCCACCACTCCAGCCACCGGATTTAAATGCTATTGAACGCACTGATGAATTAGGGAAAAAGAATCAATAAATATAGTGAATCTTCATGGTATTGCGAATAATATTACCATGCTTATTAACTACTTAAGAGAATGCACGCGATAAATTATTAGAAAATGTCGTCGTTTGAAAATGCTAAACAACGAAAGGTAAAGCTCTCTACGGTACTTTTACTGTATGTACCATATATGCATCATAAAATCTTTCAAAAGTTCTTCAGTCGGTCCCGCAGGACGTACAGGACGACGTAAAAGTACATGAAGATCAAAATATATGCACATTATTCAACGTTTCATCACGGAGTAGTACTCAAAATGCTTATTGGATGCTTATTGGATATTGGAGTGTTATTCAAATACTTCTTTTAATTACTTCGACGTCGAGTACAGCAGCTACTTGCACAATTAGTCGCGATGAATAAATATGTATTGAATTCTAAATACTAAAGGAATACTTATGTAGGGAAAATTTAATTCTCTGGATTTATATATATTTCCCCAAGTTCATCGGTATTTCTAATTGCTATTAAACAAGAGAAATGCAAAAAAATAAGACAAATGTAAGCTCATACTTATCAGAGATTGAGTCTTGTCTCGGATTGTCTTGGAGCTTTCGGGTGCTTTTTTATATTATATAAAGCATCCTGAATTGTATCCTCTATCATCAAGATGGTTTTAGATATAGAGACAAGATCTTGACAAGATCTCCTGTAGCTCCTGTAAAATGTTTCAGATGATATTTTCCAAAGCTCATCAGCTAAATAATTTTGGAAAGCAACTATTTGAAGGTTTGATACACCGCCATTACTAGTCAATGGAAATTTTGGTGCCCTTCCTTACTACTACTATTACTACTTAGTAGCTATACTTAACATAGTTAGAATATACATTTGGGTGCAAAAAATTCAATCCACCTATTTCACTTGTACTCCTAATACTCTGGACTTACGACATCATATGTAAATTTAGCTTGACACTGGTATTACTAAAATACATCAGTGCTGATATTGTTTTAAATTTTGTCAACAAACGAGGATACTGTTTAATTAGTGGTCAGTGTGCCGTGTTTTTATTTTTGAAGCAAGATATTTCGACGGTTAAAAAGTGCCACGTTGATAGTTGAAAAAGGGCGTAAAGCGCGAAACTTCTTCAGTTTCTTTTTTCTAAAACATGTTTTCAACTCTAACGCAAGCAGCCTGCATCGGCAGCTATATTATTGGATCAATATTGGGCCGTAGAACATCCGAACGAGACGATCGATTTGTGATTTCAATGTTGAAGGGTAGGTAACAGACTTCGGTTGAGGTAGCAAATCGACTAAGCAATGTAAAAAATTTGCACGTCAGCAGTTGGCCAGTTCGTTAACGATTAGCCGAAGTTAATTTACTGTCTACAAAACCAACCTAATGTCCACAGTTATCTCTAGCACATTATAGAGCTGGACTAGCTTTTGCACTTGATCACGAAAACTGGAATTACACCGATTGGAGCAGCGCATTATTCTCAGATGAATCCAGATTTTGCTTAAGATCACCAGATGGCCGCGGAAGAAATTGGAGAAGGCAAAGAGGGCGATTTGCTCAATGCAATATTGTGGAAAGAATCAACTACTGCGGACACTGCTATGGTTCGGGTTGGCATAAGTGACGAAGCCTGTGCCAAATTGGTGGTGGTTGATGGAGGTTCTATGACGGCTGCAAGGTGTATGAAGACCAATTTAGACAAGTATGTGATTCCTTTTGCTGTATTTTTATGGACGATAACGCGCGTCTGCACCGTCAACGAACACTTAGATGAGGTCAGGAAGTTATACGGTTTCCCTTGAAATTGTTAGCTAGCCGTTTGTTGAATAGAATCTCCCGACCATATAAATCGGTCACCGATTATAATAGCCTTGTTCTTAACGTTAGACTTATTATTGTTATCGAACATGATCTTAATAACTATCGTTACGTGCTAAATTCAAAGTTATATTGTTGTTCTTTACATGGGCTAACAATCTGTTGCAAAATAAAATTCTGTTGCATATAATCTAGAGCCTTATATACTTGAAGGTACTTCTTTGGTGGATGCAAACTTCTTCCACTGTTTCCTGCTATTAATATTCCGTGAATGGTATTATCACATGTTTCTGCCGATCTTCGTATGCACTCTCTCATATCCGTCCTGGCCTCCCACACTTTTTTCACAGGTCTTTTGTTGTTCATGCTAATTAAATGTTTGGAATATATTGTAGCTTATAGTGGATATTTCTCTTTGGGTGAAAGTTAAGCCATTAATAATGCCGAAAATATGAGAAATCCTCTACATATTCGCAGTCTCCATAGCAGATGAGGTTTTGGTAGCGATAGTAAATTATTACCGTGTCGAGAATAGTTTAATGTGAAAATTGATACTCGATCCGTGCTCATAACTTCTAGCTGCAAGTGCACTATGTAGATGGAGCCAAGACACTTTAATTAAGGGTTGACCCGAGTTAAGTTTGTACATGGGCGCGAATATCCTTCCGGCGTCTAGTTTATCGAGAAAGCTTTCGGAGTAATGTTGGGACGAAATCCTTTTAATTTGATTTACGAGAGATGACGGAACCGTTGATGCGTGAAATGTCACGATATCAATAGTGACCTCCAGTCGTTTAAACGCGTAAGCCAATTTGATGCGTTAATCTGTGGGTAGCGCAGCCGTAAAGGTACGGGGGATTTAATCAATTTACCTTAAGTTGAAAGCTTTTATGAACTTCTGTAATTAAAATCTCAAAGAGGATTTAGATGAGCAAGTATTTATACCATCATGCTTATTTAGTACTGTTTGGACAAGCAAACAGTGAAAAAAGTTGTAGGAAAAGGGACAATACGTAACAAGAAAAATTTAACATTTCTCTTTTATTTTCACATTGGATCTTGCCAGTTTCCTTTGTTGTCGGGGAAAAAAAAGATAAAGGGTCTTAAATATACTGAAATACAATGTAACGTAGTTAGATAGAAAGGCATTTTAACCAAAACCATGCAGCTTATGTCCTATTATGTATCTATTTTCCTTTATAAGAAAAAATGTTTGTAGGATGATCGGACGTACAAGATGTACCTAACGAAGCTAAATACTAGAAAAAATCCTTCGAAGAAAAAACGTGCTCACGTAACGTGCGGGCGGAAGCCGCATAATACAAAATGGTATTTGAGCATGCAAGGTATTCTTCTATAGATGTCGATTACATGCTTAAGAGGGTCCAACATAGGCTCCCCTTTCACAGCATATCGAAAGGTGTTGATAAGGTTCTGAAGGGTCAAGATATGAACATATCTTTCGGTTCGCGTAACACACTTAAAGGCCTTCTTGGCAATCCGAAAGATAAACCGAAAATGGAAGAAAGGTCGGGAATTTATAAAATTGCATGCAGTGACTGTAATAAATTAATATTGGTTAAAGGAAAAGAGCGATAGCCACCAGATTTAAGGAACATATCAGGTGTTATCGCTTCGGTAGATTTGATTCCTCAAATTAGAAAACTTGAAATTGATTAAGAATGTAACATCGCCGCGGGAATTAGACTCGTATGAGACGGTTTACATAAAAAGTAACAAAATGATGAATAGAAAGAACGGACCGTTGTCATACTCAGTTCCATTTGACTTATAGGAGTAAACTTCGCACATGTTTGTCCGTATTCCGTATTTTTTCGCACTTCTTAGTTTTAAGACAGGTAGGCGGTAAAAGTAGGTACTTGTAAATAATATTTTCCCCGAAAGTAGGGATAGAATAAGCATGTTAATTTTAGAGGTTCCTCACATCATTCGGTCACCGGTTGAGAATGTGGATCATTCGTATCCTCAAATCGACCGTCCCGAATTAATTAACTAGACCTGTGTGGTGCGGAGGTTACTGATACTTTTGTGTTGTTTAAGGTATTCAGGTGTTGTTAAAAAAAAGACTTCAGATAAAAGATATTTGTTTTATCGTGGACAATAACTTTTTTTCGATTAAATAAACGGTTTCTTAGTTATCTAGTCATCTCTAAAGCTTACATTTTTTAAATTTCGCGAATATGGAATTCGGAATTTAAAAAATGCCAGCTCTAGTCATCTCAAAGTAATCACCCGGTATATTCAGCAACGTATTAAGATGCCTCCCTTGCTTGTTGCCGTAGAAATAATTGTGGTAATTTTACGAGGATTTCAATCTGTTTCTGTATACGAAAAAAGTAATTGCCGTTTTAAGTAACTACAAAAAATAATCAATTTAATTAAATCAGAGAGACATTAAGATCAAAATCCTAGGTGGGCGTGAATTTATAAGCGTAGTAAAATTTTATAGCGGCGTTATTTTCAGCTCAAGGTCATTGAATGCGTTACGCTATATTCTAAGCGCTTTATAACTCATGTTATCTTCAAAAATGTTTGCACGCAAAATAAACTTACATAATGACAACAAAATATACAAAAAGTCAAGTTTTAATTTAATCGAGGGTAAATGTGTTTCTCACATTGTTAAAATAAAGAATATTAATTATGTCTAACATTCTTTATAAATTAATAAGTAATTATTTATTGTATTTTAACACAACATGCCATAGGGTTAGATGCGCTGTAACTAAACCAGGCGGTGGTAGTAAGGTATGCAAGACGCCACCGTAGCAATCGTTTCGAGCGTTGTTAGCCATATGTTGGGTGCTCTTCTGTGAATGCATAAATCATAAATAATAAAACTGCTCCTTATTTTGGAACAAAAACAAGCCAGATTGTTATTTTTCTTAAATTATATCCGCATACACTACAACTATTGACTGAAATATTTTGTAGTCAATAAATAATTTAAAACTTGAAGTGACTACACTAAATCTTAAATTTAATGAAAAATACGTAAACTTCAGGGCCCTTCTCAATGAATATGTGAGGTTGGATTAGTTATCCGAGCATTGGTGTTTGTCAGAGGATTGTGAATAAATCACATTTTCAGTATTATGTTAATATTTTCGTAAATGCAATTATATCTCAACAACACAACAGTTCAACTCACATAGCCAACATAATTGCAGAATAGTTTCAAAACAAAAATATTGAAGATTGGAACTTATTGGAAAATATTTGAGTAACCGTTAAACAGCTTCATAAGAGAAGGTTTCGTGCTCAAACACTGAAAGAGTTATGGGTTGCACATGAAAATGTATGGAAAGAGATAAGACGGCGAAAATTTTATTTTATCAATGAATTAGACTTCACAAAATTTTTTCAAACAATAGTTTTCAATAAAAATGCTTATAATTAATTCTTTAATATATTTTTTCCCTAAAGGCAAACAGCTTTTGAAGTAAACAAATATAACGTATGAGCTTAATAAAAAAGAAATCTTAGGTTGTTATAAAATTTTGCCATATTTTACAGTTATTGTCATAAGATTAAAAAAATTTTAAGATGAGCCCATATGAGTTGTCTCACATTTTGTATGCATAATTGTAATAAAGCTTATTAATAATATTATAAAGTTTATTAACACGCTATTAACTCACTTTGACGGTTTAAGTTCTATTTTCCATTTCTTTTGTATGTAGGGATACATTCACACAGAATATTTTGTACATTTACATACATACAATTACTAATGCAACTACAATGTCACTCTTCAATTCAAAAATTAAATTCTGCGCTTAAATTGGGTTATAATTACTACAATCCGTCTCTGATATGTAGCGAAGTTTATACATACGTACACACATAGAATTGTTTTCGTGGAACAAGAAAATATATTTTCTTGAACTACTTTACTACGTTCAAATAAACGGAATTACTTGAAATTAGAAAATATATTAATTACAAGTAATTCCGTTTATTTGGTTGTAATAAAAAAAATTCTTGAAATTTTGCTTTAGTCAAGTAAATATTTTCTAAAATCAAGAAAATGGAATCGCTTATAGCTAAATTCTTTTGGTGGGATGATATAATGCAGGCGCATTTGAGTGGGGATTCGTCAAGAACGTTTAGCGAACGTCTATACTGTCCTGTGATAATGGTAGCAATTCTATGAGATTTGTAAGTATTACTCTGTATTTATTATTTATATTTTACGTGAGGCAGATTTATTTGATAAGATTAGAAAAATTGAATAAAATAACTCCATATTATTTTAGTAGCATGTTTAAAGAGCAAGAATTGTACATTACAATTCGCCATAATGGACATTTTATATGGTCTAAATTCAAACCCAATATAACCAGTGCATGTGACATAACTGTCTAATTAAACTTATATTCCGCTCAAGCTTATGACCTTTTGCTTTTGTCCTCTTCAATTATAACTCTATCGCATAATTTATTTCAACAACGCTAAATTAAATTGCGGAAAGACTGATGTTTTAGTTCACTTGTACCTTTCCTTCTTCATTAACGTCATTAAAAATTAGGAAGCAAAATAAGGAGAGAAGAGCTGTTAATGCCTACGCATCCAAGAAACAATGGCATTTGATACGGATAACATTTTTGCACCGAATTATCGAAGATGATGAAATGTTAGTCCATTTCGTTTCTGTTCAAGGTGAACTATTCAAATTGAAATATTCATGAATTATAAAGGAAAATATTATTGCTGAACGCATATTCGTAGGAACATTTTTGACCATCTTATATTAAAGTGAAATTAAATATTGTTACAGGAGTCAAAAATAATGTTTAAATGCTGATTATCTTCAAAATAAGATTGACATCTCTTATGTCCCACATATCCACTTAACGATAAAGTTAAAAAAAGACACCACTATGTTGACATTTCCAAATCCGATAAAAGATTTTACTTCTTCAAGTAAGTCACGCTCGGATGTGACTTCTGAAAAAAATTAAATTATTTTGTTCTTAGTGTGCACATTTTAACTTCTCTAATGTAAATTTTATATGAATTTTATTTAAATGAAAGTAAACAGCGATTTTCAGTAAAAATTATGGCAGAATTCTAGACCTTGTAGTCATTCGCTTGGGCAATAAAATGCAGATTTTCTATAAATTCCTGTGCGATTAACACGAGAATAATGGAGTTCACCTTCTAGAAGAGCAAGTAGTAATATTTTTTGCAAATCAATTTAACCTATTGCTTTATTTTTTGTTATTGTATTTATTTTGTAATTTTCTGGCGTATCTAAAAGTGAATCTAGAAAATTATAGCCGAATTAATAAAAATTATTTTACCTTAGCGGGAGCGCACCTTTGACTTAATATAATGTCCAAAAATGTTCTGGACAAGGAAAAATCTTTGCGGTTAATCAGTTGAAGGTATTTGTGTGTAGTCCAATATCTATCCGTCATTTTGATTTGCGTAATAGCGGCTTTTAAAAATTGGTAAATTTGCGGCTCATACCAAACGAGAACGTAGACGAAACTTGAATATTGGTCTAACTCAGGTATTAAACCATCATGAATTGGATGACGAAATTTCAGGTCACAAACTCTGTATTACACGACAAGCGAGACGATGTATAATATGGTATACTTGAAATTAGAGCATACATACGAGCTTAGGTACTTGCATCACTTCTTTTTATCAACTAGAATAATAGAGAGTCATTACAAAAATATAACAGGCTACATTCAATTGTGAATACATGTAATTAATAGTTGAAAGCATTTGCAGAAATAGTGTGCTATTAATGAAAACTAAACAGTAAAGGTCAATTGTTACTCGAACTCAGGTTTTACAGGCGCCAACAGGAGGGTTGGTCCATTGCGACTGCGAAGGTGCAGAACAAGGCTTTGATTCGTGCATTTCCGTTGCAGGGCGTGTACATTGTGCCTAACAAAAAGTACACGAGGAAACCGATGCATTGTCATTGACCTCCCATTTACGTTACTACCGCGCCCGTTACTGAATGTAGATTCCTCATCTTACTTGTTGGTATTTCCCCAAGATATCCATGGCTTGGAAAAGCTCATTAATTCTCCAATCACAGGAAGAATTAAAATTTGCATATTGCGAGCGGGTCCTATATCATTACACCTTTCTTGATTGGATATATTCGGAGCGCTGGGGTACGGGTTTCTCAACCAACATTATGGCCTGTCGCATTTGTTAGTAGAAACAGATATAAATAGATGCACACAGCATACAAATCCGATGGTGTGGTCTCGGCAACAAACTAAGAACTGTCTAAACGGTGTGCACCACAAAGAAAATTCGCTTCCGTTCGCTTCACGAAATTAGCTGAGACTAGACAGACTCGTGTTTTGTCGACTCTCGGGGAAACCAGT